>PYHX02000495.1:60033177-60633177 GCA_004302925.2 Cochliomyia hominivorax | reverse complement strand
TTTCTGGAAAATGTATTAAACGCATTTTAGGCATAGACAGCGATAAAATTTAAAGTTAATTTGCTTAATTTGGACATAAGACAAAATATCTAATAATAAATTACCAGATTTTTGTCAAAATAAAAAAGCGATCATTAAACCAGAAGTAAAGCTAATGAAGTATTTTGCTTCATTTAGGTAACTTTGGTAGTCTATTCAATTTTCTTTATTCAATTTTGAATTGACATATACTGAAGTCTGATAGTTTTGAATTTTTCATTTCTTTCGAAAAAAAAATTATACGAAATCTTTTTCATAAGAGGAACTCTAAAGCTTAATAATGCTTTGTCATTGACATACACACATATGTCGATGTTGCAGCAGGTCATGGTGATTTATCATTATTTCCTAAATTTTTATAAAAAATTGTTCTTATGCAACATTGAATACTTAAATTGAATCAAAACTGAAAAAAAAAAACAAAAACATTAAGAAATTCTATTTTTCTGCTCAAATTATTCTTTCCAAATCCTTTAAACTCCAATGTGAATAAACTCTATATATGTGATACATATATTTGGAATCGACTAAAGGAAACTATACAATATAATAACATTAATCCTCAAATGTAATGTGAACAATTTATATTGCAATATTTCATTGCTGCATTATTACACACATTCGAACACATGAAAAAGAATACCTTCACACTCAGACAGGATTCTACTAACACAACTGCATTAAAAAGGGATAAAAGGAAATTCTTACAAGGATTGTTTTAGAGTCAACAATGATGTTTTCTTAACTCATAATCACACATCTACAATTTTTTTCCCCAACTCATATGATGTTTTTACATTCTGATGTTTGCCAACATTAAAACTCTGGAGAGGATAACAAAAAAAGAAATGATGAGACAGACATGACAACAAACAATAGCTGCAATAGGAAGGAATATTTTATCCACATAATATCCCTTAAGGATATTTTTGTTGAAGAAGAAAAAGAAGAGGAGTGAAAAAAAACTACACTCACGTTAAAAAATAAAACTTGACAGTAAAGTGAAGTGATGGCAAATAACGACAGGTTTTGGTAGATGAAAGATTTAAGATGGATGATGGTAACGAAAAAATATACATGAATGCAAAAAACAATTGAAATATTTAAATAAAAAGTGAATTTGTCACGTATTTGTTTGAATTAGAAAGATTTGTTTCAAAACAAAACTGTTAGATTGAGAAGCATTTACGGAAGAGTTGGAAAATTTAAAGATCAATTTTAAAGTAGAATTTTCTGTTTCTAAATTTCTACAGTTTTAATTAGAATGAAAGGATTTTTCTTTTAATTAAAGTGATAAAACATTTTCTTTCTATCTGATTCATTACAACTAAATTCAATTCCAATTGAATATAAACAAAGACTGCTCGCATTATTCAAATACTTATAATATTAAGATTTAAAGATTGGATCCAATCTATGATTAAAACTTTGGTCAAACTACGCTAATATTTGAAAAATACTTGTTTGCCAAACCCGAACACGAAATACGTCTAAAAATACTTATTTTGGTAAAATAAAAATATTTGTCACAATCCAAAATTATGATAAAACATAATGCTATGTCCAGACTACGCTAATATACGACAACTTATTTGCTTTATATGAACAACTTGTAATGTCAGAAAAAACATAAGTTTAATTATTAAAAAAAAACTGAGACTTGCTGCTATCAAACATTAGAAAAAAATAGTTTTATCCAGCGAAAATAAGGTCATATAAAAATATTTGCCCAAAATAAAAATATATGACGAATCCTGTAGTTGCATTCAGACTACTATAATATTTGATTAGTTTTCTTGATCATTTTTTTTACTGGAAAAAAATGAACGCAACTACAATCACATCAAAACATTTTTGGACATTCTAGCAATATTTTGCGTTCTGAGTTGTTTTGTTTGCCTAATTTGAAGAACAAATACTCAACATAACGAACAAAAATATTATGATTTGGGCAAATAAAAATCAGCCAAAATATTAATTTTTGTCGAATAAAATTTTTCGTCTCAAATGATAAATATGAAAAATCTGTGTGCAGACAACGCTAATATTTGACTTTTATTTGCTAAATATAAACACGAAACTGGGTGACTCAAAATTTATTAGCAGCAAAAATCACATTTTTTCCCAAACCACACAAAACTAGTTGTGAAAATTCTAGCAAGATTCTGCATCAGCATGTAAAGCTTAAATGGCTCTGAAAGAATTTTCGAACAACAATCAAGGTTTAACAAGACGCAAGCGATTTTCTCCATAATTCATGGAGAATTTATTTGACAGTTTGTGTCAAATAAATTCTTGGCTCGGAATTGGAATTATAGTTTCAGTATTAGTGAAGTCGAGGTACCCAAAATACAGATTTCCTGACCCGCAATGTAAGACCACAAATACTGCATACGACTGCTGATCTCCCATCAATTGCAATATATTCACACTATACTAATATTTAATTTAACTTCTTGCAGAACTATTTTTAACGCGTTATACTAAATAAATAGAGTTTTGAAAAGAGGCATCACTCAACTATAATCATGACAAAACCAGTAGCACATAACAAGTCGCGGATATTCTAGCAATATTCCGCGTCAGCATTTAAAACTTAAATGGCTATAAAACAATTTTCGAACAACAATCATGGTTTAAGGAGACGCGGGCAACTTTCTCCATAATTCAGGTTGTGTCATAAAATAAATTCTTGGTTTAGAATTGAAATTATAGTTTCAGAATTAGAGAAGCAGAGGTTTCCAAAATACTGATTTCTGCATACGATTGCTGCTCTTGCATCAATTTCAGCATATCGAGATTTTATTCAATTAAATGTTTGCAATTTCACACACACGAAGACAAATGCATATTAGAGTTTGGAAGGGCACATCTGCTGTAAAGTCATCTTAATATTTGCAAGATTTGGCATGAATTGGTTCTATAAAACTGATAAAAACACTGTTTACTCTGGAAAGAGTTTGAATCTTAATTCACAATAATATTTTGTCTCATGCGCACGTATTATTGTTGTAGCAGGTCATGAAATTTTATGATTATTATCCATTTTCTTGTGGTAAAAACAGAAACAAACTTTAATGGATCTTTAGAAAACAAACGAAGTTTTTTCCTTTCAATTCTTTTGATTGTAAAAAATTCGATTAAAATGTTAAAATGTTTGAGATTTAAGTTCCATAAGAGTTGTTCTTAATTTAACAATGGATTGATTTTATTTTTTAATAATTAATAAAAGAATATAATCTCAATTTTGAAGTAGTACATCTAGAAAAATAGGTTAAACGCCTTGTTGGCAAATTTCTCCATTTCCTTTCTTTGTTTTAGTGCATATAATGCCAATTTTTCAATTTATTAACAATCACATTTCATTACATTTATTAATATTTACATAATAAACAAATAGTTAGCAAAAGACCTATTTTTGAAGTGAAATAATAAATTTCCAAACTCAACTTCAGATCTTAATGTTTGATTTTGCTGCCATAGAATTATTTTCTCGCTTATTTTTTAGCGCCTCTATGTGAGAGTGTATTTGAACAACTACAATGTTGCCACATTTCAGCAAATGTGTTTTTTTCTTCACTCTTATGAAACATAGAAAACGTTTCCATGTGTTTACATAATAGCAGCAGATTTAGGTCAAATATATGTTTCTCTTGCAAAATATGTTACTGTAGATGGGAAAGGGAGAAAAAGGGGAACAAAAGGTGGCAATATGTGTTTTTTTTTAATTTTTCCTAGATGTTGATGAGAAAAAATATTCGTTAAATTTGTAGTGAACATATAATAAGAAAACAAGGATACAAACGCGCTTAAATACACATATACAATACATATACAATTACATATATAGAACTTATTTTTTTACAGTCGTATAATATATTCAACGTAAATATAATGGGGTGGTAAATATTTGTTGCTTTTAGCGTTTCGATTGTATGCAAACAAAACTTGCAGATCGTTAAGCAGACACTTGAGGCAAAAAAGCTAAAAAGAAAAACTTAACAAAATAGCAACAATAAAAATAAAAAATAAGGAAGTGTATTGAAAGAAAAAAATCAGACTTTTTTATGTAAATGGTGTATATCAAATAGGTGTAGGTATGTGCAGGTAGAAAATAACGGTGTTATGGAAAATATGTTGAGTAGTCCGTTGAAAGAATTCATTATGGAATTGCTCAAAATTAACTGTAATATCAGATTTATATTTTGCATATTTTGTATTCAAATAGTTTTTAACTCACAAAAGTTTCCATATCGTCAAGGATCCACTTAATCTGAGCTGTTTATTTTGACTTATTCTGGCAACTCCGTGATTTTTGTTTTCTGGCGGATTGTGAATTACATCAATTCGTTAAATGTTATAAGATGGATTTCTTAAGGTGTGATTGACTTAACTTTAAACCTCTCTTCGAACGGAAAAAGAGAGCATTGTTCTTAACGTCGCTAGGAAAATTAATCTATAGGAAGGAGTAAAAGGTATCAACGAATTTGCAACTTTTAAGACCTTCAATGCTCGTTCTTAGTGAACAGATTATTTTCGTCTTACGAAATTACTATCTTGCCTGATACCAATACCACGAGATAAGCGAAAGCATGGAATCTTCTCAATGTTACTATGCTGACCGGGGTCTTTGGTTAGTTTACAATGAAAGTAAAGTTACACCGCAATTGTCAATGTAGGTCCAATAACCTCATTTAAACAAAGAAATACTATACATAATGATATATATTTCATATATTCTATTTAGACCGATAGGAACCATTTTCTTTCGGCTTTTAGAGAGAAGGTGAAAGACCGTCTCGCGCTTTACCATTTCCTTGCAACTATGACATTAATTGTTGAAGTCTACACTCTAGCACCTAGTGACAACTGATTACAGTTATCAATGTCGATATATACTTACGATTGTAGATCTTGAGTTGCCTTGTTCTATTCATTTCATAATTACGCCACAACTCCATGTATATCATACATCTACAATGTTCATGTACAATGTTGTTACCTGTCAGTGATTACAGATATCAATCACGATATGTTTTTACGACTGCGGATCAAGGATTTCCTTTTTTGTTCATTTCATAATTAGGCCACAACTCCTTTGCGACCTCACATGTGTGTACATCCGTCCATTTCCGCTCAGACAATTGTGGAGGGTATTTGACGATGGTGCTTCTGATATACCCACTAGAAATCTTTCCATGCTAACCCATCTATCCGTTCATTTATGTAATGTTAGATTATAAAACTTATTATATCAACCAATTTCTTTATTTATAAACCAGCAATGATGTGAAGCTAAAAGTCTTCAGTGACAGAATGCCGTCTGAGTACGAACAAAAATACAAATATTTCAATGAACATTCCAGACCTCAAGCTCTCTATTGTTTTGATAATAGGAAATATTTCAGCATGATAAACACTGCATACATAAGTCAATATTTAACACCTTTCTCAAGATCGTTTGAAAACTATATTCTACAGCATTAGCTCCTGCAGGGAATTAGAATTTTAAATATACTCTCGTGTTGTCGTTACATTACAATTTATTGCATTAGATGAATTCCAACACCGAATTACAAATCTCCTCATCACCATATGTTCTCCATTTTTATTCCGATTTCCATTGTAAGCTGATATGACCATTATGCAAGTGTCAAAGGGCTTGTAGAAACGTAGCTGTAATTCCAATACATTGTTGGGTATTTTTGCTGAATTAATAACGTTGCGATGAATATGAAATTATTATTACAGTGAGTACCATGACCACACCGTTCATTTAAGACGACGTGAGATTACAACGTATATGTGACTTCAAATATTCCCCTAGAACAAATTCTAAAAGTGTTAGTTTGCCAATGAATTTGGATGATTATAGTTCTCGGGCAATATACGCAAATGATCCGTGGCTTATTAATACAAAAAAGTAGACAATGTATCTGTTCCTGTGGGTCAAGTAACTCTATCAAAATTGATTGAAGGATAGGCATAGCTTTAGCAGATAATATCGTACAAAATAAAGGAATTAGGAAATTTTTTGAGCAGAATCAAATGTCTGGCTTATAACCAAAAAAAAAAATCATTCTTTTAAGTATGATCCTTTAGACATACATTGCTCTGTCTTTTTTTCTCACTGGTTATGGAAAACTATTCTATATAAATAATAAAATCTGTGTACTTTGTAATTTAATTTCGTTAGCTGATTTCAGTATAAAATGAAATTTTAATTTAATCAAAAATTTATAAAACAAAAACAAAATTTATTATTTTGTAATTAATATAGAAATTTTTTGTTTATCCCTCCACCAACCTGATTTTGGCATAAAACTCCTCTTCATTAACCAAAATCTAAATAAAGTAGTATTTTTTTTGTTTGTAAAAATATGGATATATATTTTCTGTGTCTAATCTAGTTATGAGTGTTACTCGTATTTTAAACCTATTATCCGCATAATAAATTTCCCCATTGTTAACCCCGTTTTAGTGATACCGGCTAGTGTTTATATTAAAAAAAATAAATAAAATAAACAAAAATATATATTTTCTTTTTTAATTTTTGGCAAATTTTCTAGGGTTGTTTATTCGATAAAATCAGATCCAAATAAACGAAGTTTCTTACCAGCTAATATAACAATACATGGCACATATCAGACCAATGTTATAACAGGACCAATTGAATTATGGTAAAACAAATAAAAAACAAGATAAATTAATCTAAAAATTAAGAAAAAATTTAATGATATAAAAACCACAAATTATTTAATTTATGATGAAATTTATAAATCTTATAAAATATGTTATAAAGTTATAAATAAATTATAACCACACTGCAGCTATTTTATAAATATTTCCCCCTTTAAAGAAGTATAAAAATATATTTTTAAAAATGTATCAATTACAAGAGGGAAAATTATGGCCTTGATAAATAATATTTATTTTTAGTAACTATTAAAGATAAATACAATAGAAGCGTTTAGGAATTAATAAAAATAAATCAAAAGCGCCCTACACTGTAACTCTAAAGAGGGCGCTTTAAGAATATTTTAAATTCCATTTTTTAATTATTTAGAAGACATAATTTAAATCGCTAATTAATGGATTTTAAGATGAAGGTAAACACAAAAGAAGCATTTACCAATTTAAGCAATTAAAAAGCGCCCTCTATAATAGCTACTTTTAGCTATTACTTTCAAAGGTAATGCAGAGCAGAGACAGAATATGTTTTATATAATTCCAATGCCACTTTTTTTAATTATTTATTGTACTTAAAGTTAGAGAAGCTGTTAGGCCCTAATTTTGGAAGCTGTTTCCATTTAAAATACATAATTTTATATGGGAAACTTTAGCTAACAAACTAACTACTGATTGAATTATATTTCTATGAAAATATGCTCAACTAAGATATACATCTAAATTCAAACAAATTTAATTTTTTATACATTAATTCACAATAACTTTTAGTGTATATTCCATCAAAATTGAGTTAAATTAGCATGACTTATCAAAAAATTATTTGGCTGGGAAATATTTCCATGCCAATTCCAGATATATATCATTTCCAAGAAGTTTATTTTGTTCATACATTCACAATAGCTTGTAGGGTATATTAAACCGATATTCAGTAAATGAATTTGTTAAAAAAAAAATAATAATTCTCGCTTGAAAAATATTTCTATGAAATATCGGGAAACTTTGCACACTACAAACAAACTGCTTAATAAAGGTAACTAAATAACTTCTTAGAAAGTCTTTCTATATAATCTTGTCGAAACACTATTGTGAATTACATACAGATTGTCTGAATATTAAAAAAACTATATCACAATCTGCTTATCCGAAATATTTAAAATTTTTAATACATTAATTAACAACAGCTTATAGGGTATATTTCATCAAAATAATTTAACATAATCCTGTCTCTTAAAAATAATTTCTTGGTTGGAAATATTTTAATAGAAACTCTTCGAAATATTATTGTAAATAAAACAGAGTTTTTAGTAATATTTAATAAACTATATCATCATATTATGACGCTTTTTATTTCTCAGATCTAACAAATTCACATGTTTTCACAAATTCATTCACAATAGCTTTTAGGATATATTCCATAGAAACGATATTGTGTAACATGAACGTGTGAAATAAACTTTAATTGAATAAACTATATCGCTTACTGCTAACTCTAGTTGTATCTCAGTTCTAACAAACTCAATCACAATAGCTTGTTTTATCACAAAAATTTTATGATAAATATGGAAACTCGAAGAGTTCTTGTGAATTAAACTTCTTTTTTCATAAAATTAAGTCCGTGATATTTAATGTTTCCAACAATAATCCAACAAATTTATATTATTTTATATTAATTCACAATAGCTTTTAGGATATAATCTATCGTAATGATATTGAGTAACATGAACTTGTTATATTTGTATAATTTTGTAATATAAAACTGGACGATATGGAATTTACAAAATCATCTTCAATGTCAAGTATTAAAAAATAGAAAATATCATTTTCTAATAAATCTAAGATGATTCTTTTTTATTTATTTGCCCAATTTCGATGCATTAGATATTTCTATATATGTATATCTGCAAAATGTGAGAATACAGAATTTTAAGTATTTTCTGTAGATATCCTTTTGAGAAGGATTAATATGCAATAGTATTTGTATAACAAAATCCATATACATACAAATTTGTATGTAGGACAAATCTATATTTAGTTGTATTGGTTCTTGGACAAAGTGGTTAAGTTGCATATAAAAATAGAAATATTTTAAAACTATTTTTAAATTAAATTTCATATAATTTCACAAATACTTAAGAAATTTTTTTATTATCTAGAGAATAATAATTTAATATAAAATCTAATAGACATTTTACCATAAAATAATAAAATTTTTAAAAATTGTTTTTAATCTCTATAAAACATACAAACAAAAATAAAATGAAAAATTTCGGTCAATTTATATTCAGCATAAAATATTGATTTATTATGGCTTCAATAGTACAAAGAAAAACATCAAAAAAAAAGTACCTTGATTCTTAACCTTAAAGATTTATGTTTACAAACAGTTTTACAACAAATAAAATAAAGAAAAATTATTTAATCTTATACTTTTGTAACGAAGGGCAGCAAACAATTACAAAAATATAGAAATAAATATTTCAATGTGGTAAAAACAGAGAAAAACTAAATATAAATTGTAGATATGAACTGGAAAATGGGAAACCAATTTTGGAACTTTGTTTGTGAATAGTTAAACCTGAAACTGGCACAGTCTGTTGAAATCTAAATTACAGATACTACTATAATGAATCTACAATTGTATAGGGCTTGTGGTAAGACGCGTAGCCCAAGCCCCAAGAAAATTATTTGACACGACTTTCAAGTAAGATTCATATTAAAAATAGTGAAAAAGTTAAAAGATTTTGGGTAAAATTACCCAAAATAGCACAGGAGGATTTGGGTTTTCTCCAAATCATTTCGAAACATAGCTAAATCACTTTGAAACTAATTTCAAAAATAAAGTTTTGGGTTAAAAAACCTTCAAAAATATGAAATATACCATTTAATTAATTAAATACGTATCTACGACATATGGAGATGGAGACATGGTTGAAATAAGGGTATTATAGAATCATGTTATGGTCTCCCTGTGAGGGAAAATTATAATACAATCACAGTTTGGCCTTAACAGAGCAATTGCTTTAATGAGTACTTATCTGAAATGGAAATAGATTTAATTACAGTTTAAACTCTTTTGTTGTAAGGAGGCTTCTTTTTAATCGGTTGTGCCGAATACCTTTCACCACGATAAATGTATGAATAATTGTAGGAACATATTAAAAATTCCATCTATACTTATCAGGTATATACGATATTGAAAAATTCGTTTGTTAGGGGGAACCACACCCTGTGCCCTATCATTGCTGTAACCTTTAAAAACATTATGTGCCGAATTTCGTAAGATTTCCTGTATTAGTTATAAAGATATGTATGGGGAATGCATCTCCCCCATGTCCTATTCAAAAATTTTATAGTTCGTATTATCAGCATGCCAAATGTCATGAATAAGTCGTTTGGTCATTATCATAAATAAATGGATTATGTAAGTCCTATATAAATTTATAATACTTTTGACAAAGAGCTAAGTTGTCTGCAGCATTTTGTGGGGTGTAGGAACTAGCGACATATTTTTATTTTCTAAAATTTAATCTTATTTATTTCTTCTTAAGTTTTTATATTCAAAAAATTTATTTTATATTTTTCTGGAAATATAAAAAAAATAATCATAAACTAAAAATTTTATAGTTTTACTAAAAAAAATCCCCTCAAAAAATTAGCGAGTTTAAAAAACTAAATATTAAAAATATATATTAGAATATGTTAGAAAATTTTGTCAGAAAACTAACAAAAACACATTTTAATTATGTCTAAACATTTGAAACACACTGAGCACACTTAAGGCATTAAATTAAAAAAAAATAAAACAAGAACTAAAATAGCGTAGAAAAAAACTAAGCATATCAAAACATTTTTTATATCCACTTCTCTTAAAAACATTGTCTGTTTAGATATTTTTTTTATAACCTCCAAAACCATAAGTGATAGATAAGGGGTGTGTGTTAAATTAGTCATATCATATGTAACACTAAGAATCTACATCATTTTTTGTTACAATCCAGACCAAGCGAATTATCAGAAACTCATGTGAATTGAGACAGATTTTTATTGGGTTCGATCTGTTTTAAATTTATATCGCTTCAGTTCACATAAAAACTTTAAATCGATATCAAAAATAACCTTCAAGCCTAAGCGAATTTTAAAAAATATTATAAAATATCTCGCGCAACAAAAAATGTTTGGTAGGGCAAGGGGAAGGTGTGTTCCCCCTATAAACTAGTATGGAATGATTCAAATTTTTTCATTGTTCATTCATTTTTTAATCTTAATTCAGGGGAATAGTATTACCCCTACGAAAAATATTAAATATAAGGAGTGAGATCGAAGAATTCTTAACACACGTTTTTCAATTATTATTTGAAATTATTATTTGAAATCAAGTTACCTTCGTAAAACATGTCAGTTATTACATTTAATGTCAAACAAATAAATAAATTGTTAATCTGATTAAAATTAATTAAAAATTTTCAACGAAACCTAACCTGATTCTACAAAAGGTTGGCCAAGCATTCAAAGGTCCGCCAAACTGTTTCAAATGTTATTAAACAGTACGGGCAGCACTTGTCCGTTTAATGCAGTAGGATAGCAACCTGGTTATGTCAGTATTTGGACCATTTGATACGAAAAGTAAAACATAATTTAGGTTTAATAACACAAAAGACTTACAAAGTTTCTGGTAAGAAAGCTGCTAAAAATGTAGAGGCCAAATAAAGAGATCGGAAATTGAAGTCAAGTTTTCTGAAGAAAATATTTCTTATGCATAATGGTTGACGAAACGTATGTACTGGGCGATTTTTCGCCACTTCCTGGTCAACAATTTTATGTAGCTGAGGCTCAATCAAATGTTGAAGAAAAGTTTAGAATCCAAAAGTATTCAAAATTCCCCAAATGTTCAAGTATTGCAAGCAATAACTTCCGAAACAGGTCCTATAAATACCGAAATTAACATCAAGGAATATTTACAATAATGGCTGCATCCATTCAAAAGACTTCATAATCTGCCTGACTTGACATCCCGACACTATGGTACAAGAAAACTGATATCGTATTTTTTAAAAAAGAGAGGCAATTTCTTTAAACTGCTCGGAGCTAAAGCCAGTGGAGAAATATTGGGCTCTTGTTAAAGAAGCCCATTATCTCTCCACTATTGGGCTCTTGTTAAAAGAGAATTTATGGACACAAAAATGTGTCCAAAAGTGTGGTAGATTTTAAATGGAGTTAGACTTTCCATTCGATAAAAGTGACAGAAAGCATTATAGTAACGTTACTAGAAGGGTTTCCAAAAAGGTTCAAAATTTATTCACAAGTGGTTAAAACTATAAAAAATAACTATAATGATTTTTTGTAAATAAAAAGAATTTAAAACTGTAAGTGAAGTGGTTTCGTTTTTCATTAACATATATGTATGTTAAGAATTTGTCGATCTCAATACTTAGTTTAAACCAATACCTATGATAAAGCTTCAATATTTGTAGAAAATGAAACCAGTTTCGTATTAGAAGTAATACAAGACATACTTTCTCTTTCATTTAAATAGATCAATGGTGGAGGGTATTTCTAATTCGTTATGACCGAATATAGTTACTCTTTTTTTAATGGGTAAAAGAAATACATTTTATAGTTCATATAAGTTTTCCTCAAATGTTAAGGGTGCTTAAGTAAAAAAGGGAAAATTAAAATGAAAAAAGTGCAAAAATCTACGAAAAATCAGCTAAAATGAAAATAAAAAATTTACGTATTTAAACTTTTTGTTTTAAATAAAAATTAAAAAAAAAACATAAAAACATTTTTCAATATTCTTTCAGTTGCGATTTATAACACATGTCGGACAAATGTGTGTTAAGAAAATTAAATTATGAAGTGAATCAAAATTTTGAATAAAAATTTCAAAATTTCAAAATATAAACCATTTTTAGCCAAAAGAAAAAATAGAGGGAAAAATGTGTGTGTGTGAAAGATTTATTAAAAATTAATATTAAAAAATTTACAACAAAAATCTAAATAATTTTTCAACCATAAATAATAATTTTTTCTAGCATGTTTTCGAATGATTTTCAACTGTTGTATTCTTATAAGTAATTTTTTTTGAAAAAATATATATTAAAGCACTTGCACTTTAGTAAATTTATATAATAAAATTAATTAAATTTATTTAAATATTTTTAATCAAATTTTTAATTAAATTGTTTGGGAAATGTTTTGTTTCAATATTTTAGTTTATTTTAATGGGAATATTTTATTTTTTACTTTAGTTTTTTCTTTGGTTGTTGTTTTATTTAGTTAAGAGTTTTGATTGATTTTCAATTATGATTATATTTTTGCATAACTTTTGTAATTTGAAAATATTAATATGTATTTTTTTCTATTTTTTTCCATTTTTTCTCCTCCCTGTTTATTTCTCATTTATCATTTTAGGACATCGTTGTTCATTGTGACCAGTTTGGTTTATGCCATAATATTGATTGTTGTTTGCATTGCTTATGTTATAAGCGATGTGACCACTCATCGTCTACCCGTTCTATATTATGAAAGTTTCTTTACGTATTTGTATGGTGTCAGCATACTCTTCCTATTGTATGTGTTCTGTTTTCTGTTGCAGGGTAAGTACTTTAATCGAAATTTTATTCATTCATTTAGTTTTTAATATAACAAGAAATCCAGAAGGTTTTAAATAAAAAATGTTGTTTGGTTTCCAGAAATTGGGACTCTGGCTCTTTGATTTTTGATCTTTCGACATTAACACTTTTAATTCCTCCGATATTTGCTCTTTCGATATTTGCTCTTTCGAAATTTACTCCTCCAAAATTAGTTCTTTTGACATTTGAGTTGCCATTCCTAATACGCCCCGATATAGTTACCCTGTATTAAATCAATTCTCCATTCAAAGGAGAGCTTATAGCGACCTCTATTTTTATAACGATTGACCTAGTTTTATTGCTTCACAATATATTCATTTATTTCGAAATCCGGAAGTCGTATTTTGAAATACGATACGACACTGTGTTTATCTTGAAAATTAGGTCCAAATTTAAGCAACTGTGTATCACCGTTGACCGCAAAGTCATCATTTAATTAATCATCATCATTTTTATACCCTTCACCACAACAAGTGGATAATTTAGCTCCAATAATTATCATTAAATCACAATTTGAGTCAATTAAGCTGTTTAAGTCTGTTCGTATTTCTGTAGTTGGCTCATGTAGTTGCTCACATCCAAAATAAAAAACATGATTGTTCTGAAAAGTTTCCTACTTAATTTCAATAATAACAACCAATATCTGAGAGAATCTCAAAAAACTTAAAAATATGAATATGAGTTATGTAAGTTCCGAAAAATAAAATATCCTTAATCCTTAACCCAACATTTGAATGTATTAGGTCTAAACAATACTTTTCTGTAGACACAGAATTTGGATAGGGCACGGGTATCCCTTTCAAAATAAACACTTAATGTAGTATGTCTCTGAAAATTTCATAAGCTAACATCGTTTTTGATGGGAAACGGGGAATTGGTATTTCCTTCAAAATGTTTAATATCGCGTATCTCTGGAACTGGTGCTGCAACCTTAAGCCCATTTAAATTTAAATCTATTACGCTTTAACAAAACTTTTCTTTTTTTCTTAATTTCGGCTAGGGCATGTTTGCGGGGTATCGCATTTCAAACTTAACTTTTAAAAACTTATGTCTCTGAAACTAATTCAGAAAATTCCATGGGATATTGCACATGGTCAAACCCTAAGGGACAAAAAACCACAAATAATCATATTTTCGGAGAGGAGAGGGGCAGTGTGTCTCCCTTAAAATCAGATTTTTAATGTCGCATTTCTCTGAAATTGTTTCTATAAATTTATTCATATAACAAAATATACTCAATTCCTTTCTACGCACCACAAAAATTTTCGAATAGGCCACAGGAGGCTGGTATAACATTTGAAAACAAAAAACCTTTATTTTTCTGAAATCGTTAAAGGGAATTTCATTTATTAGAAAATATAGACTTATAAAATTTCAGTAGGAAATGGTGAAATAGTATCTTACAATTATTTCTATATTGATAGCGATGAAAGTTTTTAAAAAATCGACACAGCTGAATATAACATTTTTACTTGTAAAGGAATATGTTTATCATTTTACCCGTGTCGCTTCGCTGCCCCTATCATTAAAAAAATAAGGAATTATGCGAATTAATTAGAAATTTCAAAACAATTTTAAAACTCAAGCTTAACGTTATGCCCGTTGCATTAATAAGGATCGTTCCTACTCTTAATTCGATGCGTCATACATTTCCTCAACTTTTGTTAGAAATAGTTGGGACAAAATTTTAAAACTCCAACTGTAAAAGTTCTTTGCATATTCTATAATAAGTATTTAACTTATATGGGGAATAACGAATTGCCGGTACAAATATATTAAAAAATTTCTTAGGAAAAACATTTTAGATATTTGATAGATAATATTTGCTTTGTATGGGGATACGTCTTTTCTTACTGTAGTCTAAATTAGCTAAGAACATGCTATAAAATTAAAAAAAAGGAATCGCTTAGACGTTTAGGAGTTACAAACATATTTATATACATATGTTCATAATTAACCTAGATGGCGCTTCATAGTTCAAAATAAATTCAATACAATAAGTTTAATTAGTAAAAAATAATAACAAAAAACGTCTGGATTTTACTCTAAAAACCAATAACAATAATAATATTTATTATAACTTTTCCGATTTTTTCAATTAAATTTTCAGAAAGTTCCTGTTGCAATGGCGGCAACAATCAACCGAAATCTCCTAAAAAAGAAAAGAAATCTAAAAAAGATAAGGATCCAGCCGATTCGAAAGATGCGAAGGGTACTAAGGATTCTGGCAAGGGTGGTAAGCCCAGTCCATATCAGGTAGGTTTACTTACTAAAATTTGTTTAAATTCATTATAACTTTTTGTAAAACTTTTTGTAAAAACAACAATAATAAACGCTTTTAGTTCCTGTTCCTGTTTAATTTTGTTTCTAGTTTTGATATTTTTATTATTCTGTTTTTGTTTGTTTTTCTAAAAAAAAATCATTAAACAAAATTCTAATCCTGTTTTTATTTTTAAATTTATATGTTGTCGTTGTTGCTTTAATCATCCATCCTGTATGTAAAAATCCTCATCCTAAATCAAAATCACCATCAAAAAAACAAACAAAAAATATACACCAAAATATACACACACACAAAATCAAAAAAACTACTATTTCTACTACTCTGCTACTACTACTACTACTACTACTACAAAAACTGCTAATATCCGTTCTAAATGTTGTTGTTGTTGATGATGTACTTTCTACTTCTGCCAAAACTATTATCAACTATCACGTTTCTGGCCCCCCTTCTTCACGTTAACCGGATATGTATATGTGTGTGTACATGTGTTAATAAATCTGTGTTAAAAAAATTTATTTAACATGGTCATAAAAAATGACTTGAATTATATTTTCTATTCGGTATTATTGACATTTAAATCATGATATTTTGCAAAACAAACACATACAAATAAAAATCCTATAAAAAATTCTAAAACGTTTGTCAAACATCATGTTTTATATACGTGCGTGATAAATTTGCATATATGTTAATGTTATAATACACACAACACTAATATGCTTTAACACATGCACACATTACGTTTACCAAAACAAAATTTTGAATATTTTTGTACAAATTGAAAATTTTGTTTTATGTTCAAAAATCCAGGAACGATATCCTGTTAAGAAACGTGATTTGGTACGACATTCTTTAATACCACAACAGGTATGAATGAGTCTTAATTATTTAATCTTTTGATAAAACTAACTTTAACTAAAATCGATCTTATTGGATCACTATCATTGAGCAAATGGCTTTAATTAACAAGTATTTATTTTTGCAATTTAAACATAAAATTTTCAAAACTAATTTAAAAAAATAAATGTTAATTAACAGAAATTGTCTTTCAGAACTAACAGAAATTCAGATCATATATAAATCAGCTTTTTTCTGACGGAACTGATATTTATACCTTACACCACCACAAAGGTGGCGGAGATATTAAGCGTTTGTGCAGATGTTAGTAACGGCGAAAAAAATTGTCCAACCACCACTTTAAGTACACCGTTCGACTCAGAATCACTTCATGAGTTGATTTAAGCATGTCCATTTGTCCGTCCGATTATCTGGCTGTCCATGTAAAGCTTGCGAACAAGCTTTAAACGGACAGTTTTTAAATATATCTTTGTCTCAAGGACGATGCCTATTGAAATTTATTATGATCGGTCCATTATTTCATATAGGCTCCATACAGGTTTTTAGTCCATAAAATTCCGAAATATAAAACAATTGTAACCAAAAATATTTCATTTGTATCAAAGGGCCATTCATTCGTAGCAGATTTTAAGAACCAACAATGTGGTGTAGGGTATTGCATAATCGGGATTGACCGGCTATAACATTTTTACATTAGTAATGGTGACATGGTAACCATAAATTATGGGTTAGGTTATGTGTTAAGACGAAGGAATTCAAACAGATTTCAATTGATCTTAAAAGTGCAACTAAACCTAATGTGTCTTTTAGGTAGATTAATTGAGGGAACTGAGCAATCAGTAAAGATATCATCATTTAAATTTTCGAATTTTTTGGCTAAAGACGATTTGTTTCAACTGACCCACATTGCTCCCGAATATTTGGTACTGCCCCTTTTTATATTTGTATCACTGAGCAAAGAAAATTGACTGCCGAGAAATTCTAATTTTAGAGGGGGTTTAATGTATTGAAAGTGGTGGACAGTTAAAATTCGTGAGAGTTCTCATTTATACTTAACAATGATCCTAACCATGATCATCACAATTAGTTTGAAAGCACTTTCGTATTATGTATAAAATATATTACTTTCCGATTGACCACCGATGACAAGTATCTTTTAAATTTTTCTATTCCATTAAAAGCAAATATTTCTACAAAGTGTTCTGATTAAGAATTTGATTATATATAAGAAATTTTGCTAAAATCGAAAGCGGAGGAAAAGCTCTTTCATCGCCTATGATGCTCTTGTGTCCCGTTACTATATCAGCTGAATGTGACCTTTAGTAAAATTTTTGCTCCCACAGTAATAGAGCACAGTCTTATTCAATAAAAAACTACCCACATACTTAGAATTATTTTCTTTTCCGAAATATAAAACGTGGGTCAGTACCATTTAGTTATGTTTTTACGATATTTTAGGCTCGAATAACATTCGTTTTCAATTGTAATTAATATTCGAAAGCAGGGAATGTTTTAGTAGTGTTGAATACTCGCTAATGGAACTAATGTTAAGGGATCTCTTAATAGCTGTTATCTATTGAATTTTAACGTATATATCTGGAAATACATGGTAAATACTCGAATACATGGAATTCTATTGTTGGTTCTTGTAGATATAATTTGTTATTAATTTCCATTACTTTAACGGAACCAACTGAGATTATAATTAATGGAATCTATTGCAAAACTATTGTGAATTCATAATATTTTTTCAGCCAAAAACTTTATTAACCAAATTCATGATTTTCGAATAATCTAAAATCACTTTTCCAGTATTTTCTAAATAAAGTTTTGTTAACCAGATACATTAACGGATTACAGAGCATTGTAATCCGTCAATGAGAGCTGTTTCTTTTTTTGAAAAAATAGAACCAAATTATGACATGTCAAATAAAAACCTAAGATTGGATATATCTTATAAAGTATTAAAATCAGCACTATGTCACTCTCTGCATCCATTTTGTATTAGTCTTAATTTATTCTCTGTTTATTGTATCGTCTCATGAAGTTTTGATTAATTATAGTACATAAATTTTAATTACACCATTAATTTGTTTGAATATGTTAAAATTCCTACTGGGAAAATGTCTTTAAATAGATTGGAACCGTAATAGGGCGATCCCATAATGTTCAATACTTTTAATTAGGCGATAGACCGTTTTGTAATGCAATATTTTATTCTTATTTTAATTTTATTTTAAATATTTCGCCATCGGCTGACAATTGCGTAACGAAAATTGTTACTTCTATATACTGATACTTAAGAGTCTGCCGTGGTTTAAAACCAGACAGTTCAATAATATATGATGCAAAAAGTTCTTGTCATAATATTTCTTATAAAACATATGCCCTAGAATATTTCTGTGGTTAGACAAATCTGCAAATCTATAACATTTGATCAAATTTCTATAATTTATGGTTAAAAACTTGTATGTCATTTATTCTGTTAATGTTGTCTCTTCAGCAAATAACCTTAAATAATACTAACCTCAAAAATTATAAACATTACTAATGTTACATTAACTAAAACTGTTAATAACCACTTGTATAGTCACTTGTAAAATTATTACCGCTAACATTATGCTATACCCTACACCATCAGAAAAGTGGTGAAAGTTGACTAAGGTTTGTAATATCGAGTGTAGTGTTAGGAGAAAATCATGAAGGATGCTTTGGAATTTATAAGTAAATAAGAAGTGAGATTGAAAAATTCCTAACACACATTTTGTATTAAAACGTTTAACCCAAATAATATTTAATTTGAAAATGAAGGCCCAAAAAAAAGGTGTAATAAATTATTAAATGTTTTCAACAAAACTCAATCTTGACCCACAAAAAGTTGGCAAAGCTTTCATAGGTCTGCCGTCAAACTGATTCCAACATTTACCGGGAGAATTCGCCCGTTGACAGAAAATCTGTTTTAGGTAGAAGAAATGGCCCACATGATGTTTTTAAAGTCAAAGATATAGAAAGCATTTTAAAAGAGTTCCCTACTCATAAGGTAGGAAAGCAGCCCGGTTACCTCTGTCCTCTATTATTTGGTACGAAAAGTTAAAGCTAATGCTGATTTAAAAACATACATAGAGGCCAAATCAGAGCACAGAAATGGAAGTGACATTTTCTAAGGAAATATTCTTGCTGCATAATGGATGACGAAACGTCTGTTCTGAGAGATTTTTCGCAAATTCTTGGTCAAATGTTTAATGTTGCTGATGCGGAATATTGAAGAATAGTTTAGGGCTTAAAATCAGTAAAAAAAATCCCTAAGAGTTTTTGGTATGGCAAGCAATATTTAGTTGTAGCAAAAAAGCATTTGTTACATCAAGGAATGATTACAAAAAACGCGACTTCCATTCAAAAGACTTCATAAGACAAGGCCTGACTGGACAACCTTGAGTGGTACAAGAACAATGATGTAGTATTTGTACCAAGAGAGTTAAATCCTTCAACGTACCTGGAGCTAAGATCAGTAGAGAGATATTAAATGAGAATTGAAGAGCACAGAAAAGGTGCCCAAAAGTTTTGGACAATGGATGGACTACCTGTTCGCTCAATGTTATTGGGATGGTGCAAAATATTAAGTTTAGCCGGAGTTTTGGATCGTGTGAAGAAAAAAGTTTTGTTAGAAAATATATAAGGCGGGTAGGACCAAGGGCCAAAACCCCACTGACACAATAATTTCTAAAAAATTTATGGTGGAGGGTGTTTAAATATCCGCATAATATTTTCACTTTTCTTCTCTTAAAAATAATTCATATTAATACAGTAGAGAATTCAATTGAATTGAGTTGGTTTTCTGTTGAAATGTTTTGAATGCAAAACTAAAATTCAGAAAAAAGCTCATATTTCTTATAAATGAAATTTAATATTCTTTCATTTACAAAATTTTCTATTTATATTACAATTCCATTTTTTAAATTGTTTTATATTCATTGTTACTTTAGCCGTCTTTTTTACAAAAAGTAGCTAGCAAATGCGCAAAGATGATAGAAATGATGAGAGTATTATTTGGTTTCTATGGGTGTTTTTTTGTTTTTGTATATATTTTTCTATATTTCGTCCACAAGTGGCATGTTGCATTTGAAATTCTCTCAACCTCAATATGAACCAAATAAAGCCACAAATTGTATTTTGTTTTTCAATAGATATTTTTATATAAGACTTAGTGGTGACCCAGCAAACATATTGTGATTAATAGAATTTAAGAGATATATTTAACGAAATCAGGAGTTTTTTTCATTTTTGTTTGCTGGGTTATTTCATGTAATAAAAACAAAATAATAATATTGGTCTTGCTGGCGGTTTGTATCTTATAAACATTTTATTATCAGTCTCATCTCATAATTGTTGTACTCTTGTGCTAAAAAGCCATTTATAGCAGATATTTACTAGAGAGTCTGACTATAAAATATTTTGTATTAATTATTTTATGATTTAACAACAAATTTGCCATAATTGTGTCATTACATGCTTAAATATTTTAAATGTTTTTTTCTGCTCATAAGTTTATAGCAAAAGTTTTTATTGCAATAATTTATTCGTTTAAAAAAAATTCACCAGCAGACACTTTTTCCAAGTTGGATTAAATATCCATTAATTCTCATGACATTTTTGGGTAAAATTGGCGGAAAATATAATTAAAATTAATCTTTTATTTAGAGCATTTGTTGGACAAACAATTTAATTTTAAATGATTTTTACTTGAATTTCATATGAAATTTTGAAAACGACTTGAAGTGCTAATGTTTTCTGTAGGGCCTTATTGTGAATTACACATAAGCTATTCAAAATATTTTCATCGCTAGCTACCTAACCACTACTTTGGGGTTGACTTCGTGAAACTAAAATGGCATTTCCATACAATAAACTGAATTTTTCAAGTCCCTGTATTTCATCTATTATCGTTCCCTACTTATTGTTTCAATTTTCCCCTGATTGATCGTAGGATTAAAATTATAGAAACTGTCTTCTTTAGTATTTAATTAGATAATTGACAATTACTACTTTTCTCTTAATAACAGTATCATAACATATACATACGGTTTGCTGCAGTTGCTTTTTTATCTTCCCATATTAGATACCGTTGTCCTAGATCTTGGAGAATCGAACGTTTCCAGGTGTTTCTGAGTTTTCTGATATTATGGCTAATCAGACTCCATATTCTAAGTTTTATTTGTATTATGGATCCTACATATAATTCTTGGCTTTTGTGGATGAAAGCTTGCACTTTTTGTGGTTCGATACTAACCAGCCTTCACTTCCATACACATCTTACTTTGTTTGTCAGGATATTTGTGAGCATCTCCATATTGATTGTAGTCGTCCAAATGTTGCATTCGCTTTATTGAGCCTCTAAATCACGTCTGATTTTGAAAGCCATATGATACAAGCTTTCTACACATTCGACAGATTGGCATTGTTGGTGTTTAGATTCTCATTGCCATGGATTTCTTGAAAGTTATCTCCCAACAGAGCAGTTTTTTAAAGTATTCTAATTTGTGAGATCCGCATATTATCCGCACAATCCAAATCCTCCAGTTGATTCCTTTCGGAAGCAACGTACGTTCATACCATATGAGTTTAATATGAAGAACATCCGTTATCTGCTGGCTCTTTGTGTACTTATATCTTACAACATTTACGATTCTCTTCACCTTTGATTTAGATTTAAATTGCAGAATAATTAGTTTAACGCAATTTCCTGTTATTATATTAGATACGATTACATTTAACATTAAATTTTCCCATATTAGATAAATCGAAAACTTGGTTGTATTTAGTTTCCTTTACTCCAAAATCCTAATCATATCTATTCCAAATTAATCAAATTCTTAGCCATTGCTTTATTTACCAAATTTCATAATCAAAAGTGCTAGAGATCATTTTTACATGCTTAAATGCTTTGGAATATTATTCATATTTAATACTAATATTTCCATTCACAACAATTTATTTAAATTTATAAAGCACAGCTATATACGTACGGGCCAAATGGTAAGATCGAAAGAAATAAACCAAAGAATTATGAAGAGTTTAATAAAACTAATAATAAAATACGGCTAGTGGGAACACTGCATGCTCAACAAAGAAAAACACTTTACAAAATTACACTAATTAACAATAAAACATTTGCATTCATTAACATTTCCCTAACAAAAAAATTAAGCTTTTTAAACTCGAATAGTTATTCAAATCAAATCACTATAAAATTATTTCTTTTTTTATAAAAAAAAATCCTTCAAAACAGGACTCTCAAGTAGAAGCTGAAGTAGCTGTAACACCCAAAAATGTACGCAAACGTAAAACGACCCATAGTGATTTAACACATGGCAGTTTCTTTTTACGTGTAGGAGCAATTGGTGAGTATCACTTTGTTATTCTTTTTCGATTAGAGAAAACATTGAATTAATTATTTATTTAACTTTCTTAGCTTTTGGTTTGGGTGCCATGATTTATATTGGTTTGGAATTTGGTTCATTCTTTGAAATTCCCTTCGATTCGCCTTGTCATCATATTTTGATTGGTGTCAATCCTTTGCTACAAATGATTTTCACCTTTATGCAAATGTATTTCATCTTTATGAATGCCAGAGTAAGTTGGATTTTTCAAATCAAATTTATTATTCTCAAGTTTGTTTTCTTTCTTATCGATTTCATTATCTATTTGAATTTTGTTTTAAGTTACTTAATTTTAAGTTTAGATTTAAGTTAAAATTTTAAGTGAAGAATTTTAGAAATATATTTATTTAAAGCCATTTGGGTGTAGAATAAAGTTAAAAAACATACACATAACAAAAAAGGAATGCATTCTCTAAAAAGAAAGAAAATATAAAGTAATTCACAATAGTCAGTCATATATTTCGAAAACCTTTGATTTCCATTGTTTGAATCTTATTTGAATTCGGGGAATTTTAATTAAGAACAAAATTCTTCAAAGCCGAATGAACCTCCTGAACTTCCTAATAAAGTGAAATTGCAGTAATTTGCCAGTGGAAATCGTATCCACGATAATCTATTAAATAAGATACGGATCTATTAAATAAGATACGGATCTTATGAAACGTTTAACATTTGGTTAATAAATAGACATCCATACTGTTAAGGTTTCCTTGGCGAAAGGATAAAACTAAAATATTTATTACTTATAATATCTATTAGATGAATTGAACTTCAAAAGAAGCTCACATGATAACAACGACCACGAATCTTTTCAAAAAAAGTGTGCACAGACTTAAAAATCTAGTTAAACATCATCATGATTTGTAGAGTCATATCGACCGACTCTATGTGAAAGAGGGGTATTCTAAAAACTAAAAGACGGAATAAATGGACTACGGAGATGTATAAGATCTTCCGACTATATAGATTAAATAATGTTTCCTATATTTCTTAGGTAGTATAACATACTAAAAAGCTTCTTTTTTATAAGACTTCAATTCTGCAAAATATCCATGAGAAATTTGTGACTAAATATTCAATCGTAAGTTCAAAAGTGTCAGGTAAATCCTCTAACTGGGAGATAAGAAATTATATTTGAATTAAAACTACTGGTTTGCTTGCCAATTTCCACATTTGCCGCTGACGTGACAATTTTAAGCTCGAATGGGAGTCCATATATGGCAACAGCGTAACTAAACATTTATCTTGTAAATCTGAAGTCATAGTTAAAATGTTGGCTTATACGAGTAAATGAACTGAAGAGTAAACATATAACTGAAATTCATTTGGACAGGCGTCTTCATAGACTTCATATGAAGTTAAAAGCATCTAGACTTCACTGGTGGATTAATCAAAGATCAAAACTTAATCTTGACAACAAAGTATAATTTAGTGTTAAATACAGTTGGAATGTGTGTTGCATACAACTAATGAGGTACTACTATCGCCCTTACACTGAGTTCCTGATATACAGCTGCACCTTGGTATATCAGGAACGAGAACTATAGTGAAACAGGAATTTGAGAAAATGCGTCAGAAATACTTTTCAAAACTCTATTGCAAGACATCTGGTTGAAGTACTACGTAGCTTTAGGCTTTGTAGATCGAATCTTTCACTCCGATTTTAGAAGGTTAAATATCAAAATGTTAAGCACAACATATCACAAGGCCTAAGATGATAAGATTCAATATTAAATGAAAACGTACATAGTTTGGGATTAGCTGACATCATTATATATAAAAGAGATAACTAATTGTCCGTACCTTCTCTTTACAGTATGGATCTGTTGAGCAACCATCCAATTCCTTGATTTCTCATCAACTGACATATATAACTTCTCATAAGATTTAGATCTTGTTCTCCCAAAAATATAACACTTCTATGACCAGAGTTAACAGCTGGACAAATATTTTACTTTATATTTGAGTGCTTCTTACTTTTATTTCCCAATGTTTGGGAGAAAGCTTACATTGAGATCAGCTTATTTGTATTGAGATCAGTATTTTACATATTGATAGGTCCGTAAAGTTAGATATGAATATCATCTTTTTTGATAATGAAAAAAATCCGACAAAATGAATGCATTCTTTTAAACATAATTTTTAAGAAATAAAACAATTGGTACATCACGATTACAAAGCTTTGCAAATCATCATAACCATCATTTTTATATTTTCACATATATTTCTTCTTTTTTTCTTAATTTTATCAACAACAAAACATACACTCTAATTGGCGAAATAGTAAAACAATCAATCACTCATATGCCATTTTTAAATTTATTTTTATTATTTCCACACTTTTAATTTCGTTACCATATTTAAGTTTCAAGCATTTTTCATAAAAAAAAAAAAAAATCAAATATTTTATTGCAATTAATTTAAACGTAAAAGAAACTCATGTATATATATATATCAACCCTTTTCCCTCCTATTTGTCATTGAAAATAACAAAAAAAATAAAAATCATCATAAACAATCAAATCAAATCAAATGCAGACTAGGCCACCATTCCAGGTATGATTTTAAAATCATCTTCTTTAATTTTTCATTATTTTCTTTTGTGAAATATCCTCTTTATTTTTCGTCTTTCTTTCGTAAAAAGCTTTTTATCATGGCATTTATAATTTTGGCCTTCTATTGCGTAATAATTTTTTTGTTCATAGAATTTAAGCAAATTTTTTTAGTTAATAAGTGTATAAAAATGTTGAATTAAATTTAAGAAGAACTTTACAAGAAAACTTAAGTTAAACTAAAGTTAAGTTAACTTAATCAAAAAGCTTGTAGTTAACTTAACTTGAGCTTAAACTCTGTTTAAGAATTGTTCCTCAATCATCTGAATGGCTTTTTAAGAAAGATTAAATTTTATCCTCCCTGCTGAATGTAAAACAATTGTTTATTCTCCTTTTACTTCTCAATTTCATGTAATTTCAGTTGAATATTCATCGTTTTAAAGTTATAGCCCGTTTTGGTTTAATGCATGTAGTGGCCACTAATATTTGTGTTTGGATTCGTACTTTGGTTAAGGAATCTTTGTTGGAGATTACTTTGTATCATCAGAAGCGTGAAAATGATCCCAATGATTCGGCTATAGCACAGTCAATACGTCAACATGCTTTGAGACATGCTGGCACTGTGTTGCGTACTCACAATGGACCAAATGAAGAATTTGAAGTATTGGATGGTGAAGACCTCTTGCCGGTCAATGCTTATAAAACCGATAACGTTTTATCAAAGTTGGTACGCAAGACTGTGGACGGCATATCGAAAACTTTGGGGTATGGCTCGAATGAAGTGGCTGACTTGGCTGCCACCACCTTGAATAGCATCACAACCACATCCAGCACCACTAGCACTACCACCAGGGCTCCCTATACAACGCCTAGCTATCAATGGCAAAGTACTACTATGGCACGCAAGTTGAAGAAGTTTATCACGAGTACCACAGCTGCTACAATGGGTACATCGTCCTCCTCATCCTCCAGTTCAACAACTACTACAACACCCGCTACTACCACCACAACCAGCACAGCTATGCCCACAACTACACCGTTAACTACAACAACGACCACTGAATTACCTTATAACACTTATCAGAACTTGTACTCCTCATCAGCCGCACCTTTGGTAGGTGACAGTCTATTGTCATCATCTGTAGCCGCCGATACAACATCTTCGTTTGATGGCTCCAGTTTAGCTTCTAGTGTTGCCACATTTTTCAGTAATCTCATGTCTAGCACCCCATCACCAACCACTATCACCACCACCTCAACTGACGCCACAACCACCACCATTGCCGCCAAAACCACTGAAAATTCATTAAATCTCATTAACAATCTCATGGAAAATAGTTTCCAAACCTATTCCGGCATCTCCCATCCCGAATCATCTAGTATCATGTCATTTGAAAATTATGAAAATTTAGATAACATTTATCCCGCCGCTCTTTCCTCCAATGTTGGCACCCTCAACTCCTCTGCCTGTGGACGCATAGATATTATGGGTACCATTGTTTATGATTCAGCTCCCTATTTGTATCCCTTTATCATTGAATATTCCCTAATTGGAGCTGTTGTCTTGTATGTTATGTGGAAACATATTGGCCGTTATCCTGGTCGTTTAAGTGATGACGACTTAGAGCATCGTTTAGAAGTTATGTTATCACGTAGAGCTGTTGCAATGGCTCAACAGGCTCGTTCAGGACGTGTGGATTGTGTTGGCTCATCGAAGGGTTTGTTCTTTGGTCTATTGTTGTTGGTGGGTGCTATGATATCTTTGATACTCTTCTTCGTCTTGGTGCGTCATCAGCAGTTCTCTTTGTTGGCCATTTATTTGGCCGATGCCAGCCATTGTATACTTATGGTGTTTGCTATATTGGCCATTATAATTGGTTTTATTAGGTCAGTATTTCCTTTTAATTTAATGAAAATGCTGAATGTTTATTCATTTTAATATTCTTCTACATTTCAGAGTCAAGAACTTGAAATTCCGCTGTGAAGAACAATCAAATCTCAATGATATTCTCTTGCGCATTTCTGCGTTTGGTCTCTTCACCTACTCCGTATTCTCCGTCATCTCAGGCAGTCTTAAAGTTTTGGAAAGTGAACCAAGCTTATTGGTTACCACCACTAGTGGTGTGGCTGTTTTCCAAGTCATTTTACAATTACTCTTCATTGCCGATGTTTCACGTCGCCGCGTTCATTTACCCGAACATGATCGTAGCAAGCCAGGTCGTCAAATTGTTACATTCTTATTGATTTGCAATGTGGCCATGTTTGCCATTTATACATTTGAAGCTCAAAAAGTATTCGCCAATCCCGTAAGTAGATATGTACGTGAGCAATAATAATGAAGATATGATTTTCTTTAATTATGAGTAAATATGATTATTTATTTTATAGATACATATGTGTTACGATTTATAACCAGTTATTAGACTCTTTTTTTCTGAATGTATTTTATGAATTAAAATATTTCAACTATTTTCCTTCATCACTGCACATCGTTCTCTAAACATTATTCGTTATTGGTATTTTATCATTATATTCATTTATACATTTTTAAAAGCATAATTTTGAGATATTTAATTAAGGTTTATAAAATAAATAGAAGAGTATATAGTATAGATAATTCCAAATCAGTCAGATTCTCTAAGAAATCAAGTTCACGTTTACTTTTATTAAGTATCCTTAAAATGTAGAATAATATTTCAATAAACTTACCCGATGACCTTGAAGAAATCTGGAAAAAGAGAAATAGCATTAATTTATGGAAGTTTGTAAAAACATAATTTTGATCATAAGTAGAAAACTTATTTAAAAATGTGAGATCTGTATTGTGTGAAAAAAATTGTTCTGATCTACGAAGACTTTTCAATTTAATTTAAGTTACGAAATGTTTTTCATAACAGAGACGTTATTTGCAAACAATTTTAAAAGCGAAATTTAAATTTTTTTAAATTGTCAACACTGTTTCCTTGTTTTCAATCATCATTTGTAAATGTGAGGTACCCTTTTTTTGGCATGCTAACTCTAACGAGTTCTTCGGTTTTGATCGGATTAAATACATTTTTATTTTCCAGTCCTATTTTAAGATCTAAATATTATTTCGAGCATTTTTTTCTGCTTAAAATTTTCTTTCAAAAGTTTTGTGTAGATCATTCATCCCGACACTGGTAAATTTCTCGTGAATGCATACATGTAACTAATCAAAGCCCTTTGCTACTAGATATGTTCTATCCTTCCTTAAAGGAAACGAAGTACCTGCCTGAGTGGGTTCAAATTATATAAATGGAAAGATACTGCTACATGTGGTGTCATATTATCTTTCATCGTTCCGTATTCATGGTCTGGACAATTTCACCAAATCTTGTCAAGAATAAAGTAGTGTCCTTCTGGACTCTTATTCCATATATATATATATATATATATATATATATATATATATATATATATATATATATATATATATATATATATATATATATATATATATATATATATATATATATATATATATATATATACATATATTGTTTTCAAGATTAATGTTTATGTTTAGGTATTTTTCTTAGACAAGTTTCTAAATGAAATTTATGTTAAACTAATTTTTTACCCAGTATAAAGCGATCTGAACTTCTTTCATACAGTATTGCCCCATTTAGGGCACCGATTGTGTGAGATTTCTTAAAATAGATGCTGGAATAGCTTTCTGTTTTTAGAATGCTATTCCAGCCGCGCATTTAGAGATTTAAATGCGCGGCTATTAAAGATTTGAGTGCTTCCGATGAATGCTTCGGGCAATGTCGTGATAAAACAACGATCAGAATCGTATTTGTCACTCAACAAAAACTGAAAAATAAAGGACATTTCTTCCTTTATTTTTATCATTTTTACAAAGGAATCACTGACCGAAAAGTTTAATCCAAAGCTTTGTCTCCCCCTGTCTTTGGTGGATGTAAACGCCTGTATTTAGTGTTCTTAACACACTCATTTCATTTGAATTAAAAAGGGATTATTTAATTTATGAAGGTTACCTCTCTTCTACTTAATCCTAATAAACAATCTAAAACCTTAGTTTTGGGAGATAATTAAGATCAGACTGATATATAGATAGAAGTTTAGATATTACAAGTTAAAATTTCATATCATTGTAAATTAAACTCATAAAATTTCAGATATTTATGTTTATATCATATCTTCATTTACAAATTATTGCTTATTCATCATATGAATGTTATGCCTTTTTCAAACTCTTTCCATATACTCTATTTCAAATCTAAACAAATAATAATAAAAAAAATATTTCTTTCTTCTCCCCAAATAATTTAGGTTCAATTGGATTTCTATGGTTTTGTACCATGGGCCATCATACAACGTGTTACACTGCCACTTTGCATTTTCCATCGTTTCCATAGTGCTGTAACACTAGCCGAAATCTGGAAGACCACCTATAAAGCACGTTTGGAGTAAATTCTTTAAACAACTTCACTCCCGGATATTCAACAACATTCAATTAAACTTAAGAAATTGTTGATAATTGAAAAACATGAGATAAAAAATATCTTAAACAATTTTTTTGAATGAACAAATTAATTATAAAATGAGAGAAAAAAGTTGGAAGAATATTTAAAATGATGATGAATATAATGAAGGAAATACATATAAACTGCTAAATAATTTTAGTTAAAGAGAAGAAGAAGAAGAAAATAGTAATTTAAAAACGCCATATAATGCACCAAAATAGTAGACAGTACATTTTTAAGAAAGAAAAGAAAATTATTAACAAAATGAATCTCAAAAACCAAAATTATGGACAAAAAAAAAATGAAAGAGATAGAAAAAATCATCCTTAAGGACCATTCTATGGAGTTTAAAAACAATTTAAAAATACCAAATAAATATTTAAACAAAAATACAAAAAAAATCCATAAAAATATATATTAAAATTAAAATTCATAATAATTCCGTAAATATTAAATACAAAAAAACAAAATCAACAAAAAAATCAAATATAAAACATTGTGTATTTATTAAAATTAATATTTTTTAAAATTAAGTTAATAATAAATTAATTATAAAAAACAAAATTTAAAATATAAAATTTATATAAAACAAAACATCAACTTTTTTTGTAGTGTTAATGAAATGAAAAAAATATTTATATTTATTTAATAAATATTATTTTTTTTTTGTAAATTTTATATTTAAATTAAAATTAAAAAAAATAAAAACCAAAAGTTGTGTTAAAAGATAAATGATTACGAGTATAAAATTATTAAAAAAAAAGATATGAATTAATATGAAACAAAAAAAGTTTTCTATTAAAATTAAAATAAAAAAATTAATATTTTTATGTACTAATTTCATTTGTCTTTGTCTTGAGTGTAATATTAAATTTAAAATTTGTTAAGCTAAGTCATTATCTGTAGTTTATAAATTTAACAAAACCATTTTATCCATAACGAAACAAAAACAAAACAAAACAACAAAACAAATTTCAAATAAAAATACCAAAAAAAAGTACTTAAAAAACAATTCATAACAAACAATTTTTTTATTTCCTCATAAACATTATTGTTCATTTTAGTTCGAAATTGACGTCTTTTTTGAGTTTTTCTTATGCGAATTAAACCAAATTTAAGACAAAATAATGAAAATATAGCAATAGAAAATAGTCTTAGAACTTTGCAGATGAAAGAAGTAATGATTTTATTTTCAATTGGTAAAACTTAAGGGTATTCACTTGATTTATTTTAAAAGGATTTCATTATTTAAAGCTCTATTGTGAATAGATTAAATAAATTTCATTTTTTACAAAAAAAAAATATATAAATCATCTTTGGCCGATTTCACTAATAAATACTTCATTCAAGCAAAACCTTTATGCTATTTATGGCTGACTTAATATTTGAAATGTTATTGTGAAAGAATTAATTTTCTTTTTACTTCAACGGGCTATAGTCTTCAATATACCCTACTCATCTCTAGGTTTTGAAAATATGTTGCAACAATACATTATTGTGAATGAGAGTAATGTGTGTTCATGATTCCGTACTCGTTTACTGGTTTTCGGTTATATACATTGTATTTATTAAATAGACATAAATATTGTAAATGGATTAATTACTATCATTTTTCTAGATGTGTGAACAAATTATAATTGTACTGCATTCAAACAAAATTTTCATGCAATTTATGTGCAACTCAATGTTTGAAATGCTGTTGAGAATGGAAGAATTAATATTATTTTTAAAAATTTCTAAATATTTACTTTCTTCATCGGTTAACAAACATTAATATTTCGAAGTTATACTTCGAATCTATATTTCGAATAGTTGCTGTGAATGAATGAAAATATTCTTTATATTTACTTCAACGTTTTTTGAAAATATGACAATTAACTTGAAGATTCCGGTGTAATGTCACAGATACATAATAAGAATTATAATTGTGAATGAATACAATAATTTCATTATATTTATTCACATATCAAACTCAAGTAACTGTATTTTTTAAATTTCTAAATGGTAATTTAGATCATTGGGCTACAAACTTTCAAATTTCTTAGTTGTAATTCATATTACTGTGAATGAATAAATAAAAGAAGTTCATTATATTTACTCAAAAATGTGCGTTTATTATATTTCTTATGATTTGTAAATGATCAAATCATATGACGATTAATTTCAAGGTTTCATAGTGACATCACAAATACGTAACTTAAATTGTTATTGTGAATGAATGAAATAATTTCATGTATCATTTTTTAGTTCAAAGATTTCTTCTATTCATTAAGGAATTCAATCATTATTGTTAATTTTAATTTTGTGAGTGCTTAACATTTAGCAAAATAATTTGAATTGTTATTGTGAATAAATTTCATTATAATATTAATTCATGTTCTTTTGTACCATTTTTCATTCAATAATTTCTTTCTTTAATTAAGAATTCAATCATTGTTGTTCTAAACTTTAAAAATCTAAAGGTTCTTAAGTTTAACAAAATCGCAATGTGAATAAATGAGAGAAGTGATGTATATAAAGAAATTTTTAAATCTTCTTCCATTTTTTAGATATAAAACAATTTAGGCTTTAAGTTTAAAAAAACTTTATTCAAGCGTCTGAAAAAATATAAATTACAGGAATGGATACAGGAGTTGTATTTTAAAAAAACTTACCTTTTATCTTCATTATTGAACGATTTAGGTTGAATTTTACGGACCGATGCAATGAAAGTCGAGACATCAAATGTTTTAAAGAAATTAATAAAGCTCAAAGGAATTACAAGAGATTGAAAAAATCTAGGTATAATTCTTAGGAAGTATAATTTTAAAAGCGTATACGTATCCAATTAATTTGAGTTTTGAGCTTTCGTTAAGCCATAAAAGAATAAAAAATATTCAATTACATTGACATCTTTGGATTTTGCAAGGTAATCAGTCCAAAAATATAACTTTCAACCCTTTGTTTGACCCAAATCCAAATATGAGGATTATTGTAATATTAACGTCAACTTGGAAAATATTTGTGCGGTCTAAACTGAATTTAAGGAATTAAATGTGATCTAAAACTAATTCATAATATTAGAAAGACGATAATCCGTCATTTACTTTAGATCAAGCGAATACTCTTAAAAATCTCACACCCCTTAGTTTAATTTTATTTTATAAAAAATCGAATGATATATAAAATTCTCATGAAAAGGAAAACTCGTTGTTTAAGGAGCTTTTTGTGTAAATGTTTTCTACTATTAAAATAAATCTATTTAATGTTGGTTATAAATTTTAAGTATCATATAAATAATAAAGGAAACAATTATTAAATAACTAAATTTTTTAATGATAAAGGAAAAACTAAAAAACGATATTAGCAATTTGAGGTTATATAATATAAATATAAAAAACATATTAGTAATTGTTTTACTTTTTTTATAAATGAATGTGAAATAAAAGAACATAAATATACAAATCTTAATCATAAATATAACATGATTTCTACTCAGAAAACCTTAATCTATAGGTGATAAAAGCTAAAGTCAGAGTTACAATTACGAGAAATTTTTAAGGATTACGTTAATGTGAGTTATCCGACGGTAAGTTGTTCTTAAAGAAAATCAGGGTATTAAGGTGAGGAGCTAACAGCTCTCCAATCTCTGCAATATAGTGAGTAAAAGTTTGAAATAAAAACATAAATTGCTGCTTATTTTTGTAAGGGCGGAGAACACCCATTATTATGACACCTGTATAATAAAATACAACTCTGTTTTTTTTTAATCATCTTAAAAATGCTTCAAAATAGTTAAAATGACATGAATTCGCCATCTCCATAAAAACCTGAAATATTTTTTAACAAAATCCTTGAAAATCATTAAACATTTTCGTCATCTCAAAAAAAACAAAAAAAAAAAGTAAAATTTATAATTATAATTAATGACATAGAACAACCAAACAATATAACTGTGATGATACATAGTGTTTTTTAAGAGTGTTAAAAATTATAAAAAAAACACTCGAAATTATTATTAACAAAAATAATAATATGAAAAATTATTATATAAACAAATTTGTAGATGATTGCAAAACAAAAAAGTAAATAAATAATAAATTTAAACGTTTTTTAAATGTCCATTTCTAAGTAGTGAAATACACAAAATCTTTAAAACAAATGAACAATTTTTCTTCTTAAAAATAATTACAAAAAAAAACAAACATTTTTTTATTTAAAATTAAACAAAATAAAAACGCATTTAAATGATGAAAAACAAACATAGAATGTTTAAAATTACAACCCACCAAGTAAAAATAAAACAAACAAAAACAAACTTATAAAAAAAGTATTAAAAAATATTAAAAATTGTATACAAATCTTTATTAAAAGACACGATTTTGAAAAAAAAATATTAAAGAAAATAATGGATGCCAAAAATTTATGGGAAAAAAAGACCAAATGTTAAAACAAAAACAACAACAGATTTACAGTCATGAAAAAAATAAAAACTAAAAAATACAAAATAAAATATTAAAAAAACAAAGACAAAAAAATAAAATATTTAAAAATTTTATACACTGCCGTTTACATGAGACATACCAACATCAGAGAAAGTAAAACAAAAATATAAATTTAATTAGAAAAATATTTTCATAATTATTTTTATTAAAAAAAACATCATATTCATCACTCCAAAGATAAAAAAGTAAGAAATTCTTTTAAAGCAATTATTTTCTAATGACTTCTTTATACATGACTTTCGCATTCAGGCAAAATATACTTTCAAACCGAAAATTCCCCAGTACTTATAAGAATACAAAGCAAAAGCTTGTTGCAGTACACTATTGTGAATGAGTGTAAAGAGATTTAATATCTTCTTGAAAGATTCTATAGAAAGAGCAACGGTGTTCATTGCTAATATCATCAAACCACCATGTTTCCAATAACAAGTTGATACAGAATTTAATAATCTTTAGAAACAGTGGACTTATAATACACTGAGAATTAAAAGTACTGTACACATTTAAACTATATTAATTTAAATGTATTATTAATAATATTATTCCCCATTCTTCTGTTGGATCATAGATACTCAGGGCATTAAATCGCTAGATTTAGCGAATATAAAGCTTACAAATATTAAGATTGAAAGTATTTTTATCTAATGTGGCTCCCGGAAATTACTAATACGTTGCTGAAACTATCTTATGAAATGAAACTCAATAATATTGTCATTAATACGGTACTGTATTTACTACAAGTATCTTAATTAAAACGGCAAGCAATGTCAAATTGAGTTATTGATAATTGTTATTCATTTTTGATGGATAACGAGATGGATAACGAGTAAAATAATGCATCTCAATAAAAACTACAAGCGATGTTCATGAAAATTATTAATATTTAATATTCTCCTTAATCGGATAAATAAGACTATTGTGAATGAAAGAGACTATTATCTTTTACTTATTTCTCATAAAGCAATACAAACCATAAGCATATATATACAACAGTGATGTCCGAATTTAAGAAGTTTCCCATCTCAAGAGGTTTGACTACAAATTCTACTTGCTTCAGACTTCTGCTCTCTCTTCAATTTCAGCAGAGCTTGTGTTTATTTATTGTAATATTTTGCTGCTTCACTCACATAAAGTCAAATTTATCTGTTATAATAATTTCATAAAAAACATTGTGAGTTTTTGAGATCTGTATGATTGAGATAGAGAAAAGTTTACTGAAAGGTAATTTTAGCTTCATATGCCAATTTATAAGTATGTCTATAAAAAAACACGTAAAAAATTGCATATATTCCAGTGTATTCATTTTTCTCTATTGTGAATGAGAGGATAAAGAATACCATGTAGATACAATAGGTAGATTTTGGACATTAAAATATATGCAGAAAGAATGAAATTATTTTTATAAAAGTAAATTTTGTATCAGACATATGGACTAATCGTTCAAAATAACAAAGACTTTTGTTGAAAGTTTTCGAAGGCTTTCTGCCTTCTGTTCTGTTATGGAAATTTTATTGGCGTTTTAGATCAAATCGTGCAAAACTCTTATTCAGAAAGATGCAGATTCTACAAAATACTCAATATAATAATTCTTCAAATCAATCGATGCGGAATTTTTGCAAAAATAAATAAAAACTTTTACGTGTTAAATGGCCTAAGCACTCGGAAATTGTCCGAGGTTTTATTAACCATTTTTTTATTGGCAATCGATTGCTTGGCGTAAAGACATCAGTATAAAATTTATAATTTATTATCAAATTTATACAGCGAGAAACCTCATTACTTTGCTTCGCTTCTTCTAAGATATCATACTGATACCGAGTAAAGCGCCATTTACACTTACACTTTTAGTTGGTACTAGAAGAATGAAAATTTCAAGAGGATTATCTTCAAATTCTGAACTTCAAGTTCAAAGAGTTTTGGCTTTAGAATTTTCAAAATTTTGCAAGTAGAGCCCGACAGAGTTGTAATGATAACTACACCATTTAAATTCTTAGAAATTATCTAGTAAAAGTACGATTAGAAGTGTTTTCTGCTATATTATTGAGCATAAAAAATTGTTTAACCGTCCTAGATATTTCAAATTTCGGTTGCCTTATAAGTTATAAAATTGATTTAAAAGTTTGCTAATTTTGAAAAGATTTAGAAATTATAAATTTATCAAAAATTATAATTAACTTTATACAAAAAATCTAAGATGACCTCGTACCAAAAACATATTCACAACCATTAACTTAAATTACAAACCATAACTGACCACAAAACATATTCACACATACAAAACAAATCACTTCAAATAAACTGTCTGTGCTCATAACTCTAATTCTAACCTATAAAACATATAAATTATGCAAATATAAAAAATACAAAATTTGTAAGTTAAAAATTTAATATAAAATGGAAAATTTAAATTATGATTATTAAAACAAAAAAAAAAAAATGCAACATTGCAATAATAATTTTACATTGTTTGTTATGTTTGCATTAAAATAATTAATTAATTATTAAATATAAACAAAAAAAATGATAATTAATACATTTATTAGATGGTATTAACGTACAGATATTATATACATTTATAAATATGAATAAAATAAAATATTTAATAAAAATACAAAAACAAAATAAATAATAAAATAAATCCCAAATAAACAACAAAATAAGAAATGTAATAAAAAATTCAAAATTTTTTGAATAAAACTCTCTTAAAACAAAAATTATTAATATAAAAAATATATAATTAAATTAAAAAAATCTCTTATAGATCGATAATAGTCAGAGTAATTAATTAATAAAAATATATATAACATAATATCAGAATCAGAAAAAAAAAATAAATAAATAAAAAAGAAAAATAATGAAAACAAAAGCAACAATGTAAAGTTTTGAGCGTAATTTTAATTCAAATAAAAATTTAAAATAAACTAAAATAAAATTGTGGTTTTACTAAAAAAAATATTAGATCCGGCAAACTTCGTTTTGCCAAAACCAAATTTTTAGGGCGTTGCCAAGCAAACATTCGTGTTGTATAATTATTATATTATTTAAATAGATTAGGTGTAATTTAAATTTGCCCTGTTTGGGGTTACCTCTCTCATAGTAGCATAATTGCTGTAAAGACATTCACTGTTAATGTTCTTTTGGTATTCGATAATCAATTTTTGCTTCTTATGGGCGTTACAGTTCCCTTTGGTCCTACCCGTCCTACGTTTGCTTAAGTATAACAGTTCCTTGTGAAAGTTGATGGGACCCAATTTGAGAATTCTCACAATTATAGTTCTTAAGATATTAGCTTTGTATGGGGGTACCCCTTCCCCTGGTTCTATCGGATCTTTTATAGCCTATGTATATTAGGATTATTACTCTGTAAATTTCATCAAAACGGCCGGGCCAGTTTTGGAGTCTGTAAATTACATACACTCATACATACATACATACATACATACATACATACATACATACATACATACTATAAGGATATTTGAAGGGATAACCAGGATACTTTGTATTTTAAGTTTTTTTATTTTGAATTTATTATTTTTTTACCAATTATTCTAACAAAATTTAATGGACTTCAATTAAACATCGACCTCTATATTACCAGACTAGACTCCTCAATTAAATCAAGGTCCGCATCTTATAGAATATATTTTTTCTAATTGTATTAGTAGTTTTACTACCATACCCATCCAACATTACATTGCCTGGGATTAATAGCTGTAAAAAAGAATAGATTCCCTTTGCACTACTATATTCTTTGGGATTAATGACAGTAAATACCAGTAGAAACCCTAACACTACTATTGAGTTGAAACTATGGCTGTAAAAACCAGTAGATACCCTACCGCTACTACTAAGTTGGAGCTAGAGCGACTGCTATCGAAGCTATTACAAACTTACGATCGCTATCCATCCACAACGACAGCACAAGCCAAAAAGAATAAGTTTTAAGATTGAGAAGTGATATTAATATCAAATTAGTGATACAACGAATTACTTCGTTACAATACATAGATACACTCTTCCTATTTTACAAATATATTCGCATAATTTTTTATTGCCTCAGTCTCCACGACTGGTGAATTGTGAGGAATGTGCACTAAACTTTCCAAAAATTAAACGGGCAAAGAGGAAGAGTCCCCCTACAGTGAATCAAAAAAGAAGTAAATGCAACGAAAAAGGATGTAGGTTTAAAGAAAAATAGGTTAAATATCACCCATGAAACCTTTATTTATTGCAACGAAAATTTTCGTTAATTGTCCGTATGATTATTTGAATTCGTTGATAAAATTGCAGTTAAATTGACGAAAGTTAAATTTAAGAAATTTTAGTTGTATTGATGAAAAAATAACGTTAAATTATTATAGTAAATTAATTCATAAAATATTAAGTACCAAGGAAGGTGAACTCCCATACAAGTCAATGTTGATTATAGAATATCTTAAGAACTGTAACATGGAGAATTTTCGACTTCCTTAAGTAACTGTTTTACTGGAGAAAATGCAATACGGATAGGATCAGGGGAAGACGTAACCCACATATAAAGCAAATATTGATTATCGTATAGCTAAAAATCTACTACAGCGAGAATTTGGTTCCAAATACATTTTTAATGCACGTCGACTTATAAAATTTCTTTTTGTTGACATCTTTTACTAAAATAAATTGTTGATTTATTTTTCTAGCATATTTGAAGAAAATTTTTCAATTTGATCAAAAATTTTGTTAGAATAAAAATACGAACATATTACGTTCAGATTACCTACGACATTTGGTTCGGTGTACCAAAGTGGGTCGGAATTAATTTCGATTTTAAATTAATACTAATATAAAATGAATATCTTTGCATTCTGCATTATCGGCTATTAATTCCGATATACCAATATCATTTCTTGGACAATGAATTAGGTAATTAAAATAAGTCCCTAAGAAATAAATCTTAACAAACGTTATTCATTAAAACTTTTAACCCGAGTTTTTTATTTTTTCTTATGGACTTACTTTGCATACTAAAATGATTAAATATTTAGGACAAAACCCAACTTGGTCCTTCTAAATGTTGACTAAGGATTCAAAGATCGGCGTAAACCTGCCGGAAGAACTTGTTCGTTGATAGAAAGCCTGATTCATGTAGAAGGAATGTCTAACATGCAAATTTAAAACCGAAAAAAAATAGGAAGCATTTTCAAAAGAGCTTCCAAAACACATTCAGTTGGAAAGTAGCCCGGTTAGTTCCTGAGAGGAAAGTTGCTAAAAATTTTAAGGAAAAAAATGGTGCATGGAAATTGAAGTCAAGTTTTCTAAAAATATTATTCTTAGGGAACGTCTACATAAAAAGGCGACTCCATTCACAAGACTTCATAATGTGTGGAACTTATTTTTGGACTAACTGTAATATTTGTTCATGAGGGGCAAATCCTCAAAACTGCCCATTTTCTAAGGTCAGTGTAGGGATATTGGGCTTTTATTAAAAGGAATTGAAGAGCACAAAAAATGTTCAAAAGCTAGCGGTAGTTTTAAGCTGAGACCTAAAACTACCGAGCAAAGTGTCAGTAAGCACCATAAAAACGTTAATGGAAAAATTTTCGAAAAGAGTTCAAAATGTGTACAAAAGTTATTAAAATTATAAAACTATAATAATAATTTCTAGTTCACAATCTCTTCAGTACTGAAACAAGACGAATCCATGTTTGCAGATACATTTTTGTAATTATATCTCTCTTCTTACTTTGCATCCTAAACTTAACCAGTTTATCAAAAGGATTATTTTTGTAATTAGTTCTAGCAGCATTTAGTTTCACTTTTGTGCTCTTTTGTTATGCGATTGTAGTCCCAACGGAAAGCCGAAAATACGTGCATATAATACACATGCTTTTCATATAAACAGTAACAGAAGATTGTAATTACTGAAAGCTATAAATGTCACTTGTCATTTCGAGTGATGCTCTTACCCATAACTTCTAAAAATATCTTCTTAAATCCCAAATCTAGATTGTTCTAATATGTTCTTAAGGCTATTGTTGACATTCTCTTCAGTATCGTGTAAAATCGAAACTACGTACGATTTATATAAGCAGAAGTAGAAGCTGGCTGATCGTTGAAAAGATATGACCCTAATGGCGCACTTAAACCTTAACCTGTTAGCTCGTTTGTCTGATTCCTTTAATTTATATCTTCTAAAGCCTCAAACCCGAATTTTACGTTAAAATTTTAAAAATACATAGAAAAAATTACCTGGGATCGCAATCACTGTTCTTTTGCCTCCAATAGAATGAATATACATTTTATGGATAATATCGACCATAATTCAACGATAGTTCTTAACAAAATTTTAATTTGTTTGAGTCAATATTTATTAAAAATTATGTTATATGAATTGCCCTGTTATCAGGGTGATTTATCAAAGTCCCACACCTGCTAATAGTTTGAAAATACTTATTCCTGTAGTAAATATCACAACCTGAAAATACGGTATTGGGGTGACCAGTTTGAAACCAAGTAAAACAATACTACGTGATTTGAATTACAATTAAAGTTCACAAACTTGAATACAAGAAAAGAAAATGAATTTATGAAGGTAAAAAGTATTTAAAGAATTGAATTTACAAACCCAAAAATATTTTACCGACTTCAATGTTTGAATAGAGAAAAATACATTGAAAAATAATTTTACCATAGAAATCGAAGATAATATCATCCACCCTACAAGCTGTAGGGTAGATTGCCAAGTCAGTTTAATATACATTTTATGTAGAGTACAAATTAAAGCAAATAAGAAAAAATGGATGACGGCTTCTCAAAGGAAACCTAGAGGAAGAACTAATATTAAATTGTTTCCAAAAAGGAATATGTGGACTCAAGCATTTTCAGTTAGATAATTGAATGATATTACGGAATCGTATAAAGATAAAGTCGAATGACTTAATAATCCATAGTTTTTATGAAACACTTCTTCGAAAATTTAAAAATTGGCAATTCTACAAGACCAAAGTTCTTAAAAATAATATCTAGAAATGATTATGAAACGTTCTGTGGCTGTGAATTTCCAATCACTATAAGATAATAACAGACTGATAGTAGATTTACAACCGTCAGTCCAAAATCAGTTGCATTAACTGCTTACGAGATGTTAGTGAGCAGTCCGTAGATTGCCTATAAGTATAGGTTTATTGAGACATGAACGGAAAGATTTGAAGATAAACAAAAGTTTCAAAAATTTATAATTGATGAAAATGAAAGGAATCGTCTTATTCTGCTACTTTCAAAGCATTATATTTAGGAACTGAAAATCAGCTGAGAATAAACACATTAACAAATCTTATCCACATTTGAAAATCGACAAATGAGTCATTAAGTAAAAGACCTAGACATTTATGTAAGGGTTACATGGATCGTCCACACCCTCAGGATTCCAATGAAGCGAGTTTCCAAAGAAACAGGATGAAAAAAGAAAACGGGAAAAGGAGAAATGGCAGTACAAAAGCAACAACATTAAATCCAAATTCAACGGCAAAAACAGTTTACGAGATGTGAAGGAGCATTGCTTTATATGATTCAAAAAGGCCTTTTACGGACGCAATGAGCGCACTTTCATAACATTTCTTTCATACTTATACAACTATTTGTAAAGAATAAAGAGATAAAAGAGAAAAGAAAAAGTTTGGACTAATTGTTCGAGAGGTTCTAGAGGAACAGAAAATAGACTGAGAATGAACGCAATAACTTATATAATCCAGGTTTAAAAATCACCATAATATAAATACAAAAGAAAGATGCTATAAAAATGATGATACCTAGAGATTTATATAAGGGTTACATGAATCGTCCATACCCTCAGGATTGTGATAAAGCGAATCTTCAGGAAAATAAGAACAAAAAAAGAAAACCTGAAAAGAAGAAATGACAGGATTTCAAGATTTCAAGAAGAATTTATTTTGAAAAATTTTGATGGATGGAAGTTTTCTACTAATAAATTATGGGTCCTTGACATAATTTCGTTGTGAACAAACCATTAAATCACAAATTGAATTCAAAATATTTATATAAAATTTATTAAAAATGAATTAAATGAAGTTAAACAAATTTTTTTCAACTTTACAAATTAAAAGAACAATTTTTATAAAGTTTCTACCGAATCCATTTAAGTATTTCCAAGCATTTTAAATAAATAATTATTGCAAATTAACTCACAGCGGTGCACAAAGCCTGGAGCCATAAAAATGTTTAAAATGTAGCAGACAACAATTTGCTAACAGATTTTATGACACATTTTTACACTTAACAAAGGCTGGTAATCAAATCTGTACACTGAGATTTATATCGACAAAAAACTGCATACTTTGGCTCAAACGCTGAAAATCAATTATAACACTTTTTGGCCTTATTGTTAATAGTTAAAAGAATTTATGCATTTTCAATTACCTACTTGGCCATTGGCCATTTGTTTAGGTATTTTATTTTATTTATTTTTTATTTTTTATTTTTTAATGTGATTACATGATAAAAATTTCACTTTATTTAATAAAAATGCATACAACAAACTAATAAATATGAAAAGTTTTATAAAAATATGTTTATTTTTATTTTTTTTATTTTTTGCAAAATAATTAAGCCACAAAATTAACAAGAAAAATTTTACAACTTATAACGACCTTGGATTTTTGTTATGCTCTGGTTCATCGCAAACCGACATGAAAATTAAAACACTTTTTTCTTGGTCTTTGGTTTGCATTATTTTCAAAATGCAACTAAATTTAATAAAGTGCATTTTTTATTTTATAATTTTTCTTTTGTTTCTTTCTGTTCCGTTGTGAGTTTTTGTGCACCGTTTAGTTGTTGATTTGAAAAATTACATAATTATTTATTATCAATTTAATTAATAAATATTATATAAAAATTCTTACAGTGTGAGAATGTTATACTCGGCTGAGAAAACCCTACACCTTTTATAGTTAAAATAATAGTGGAATTTCCTTTACCAGTTAAATGACGTATTCCAGGTATTCCAAATATTTCACCAGCAATTGTTCCCAGCTTCTATAGCGAAAGGAGATCATGTTGCTAATGACCTTCGCGTTATCTATATGCCAAATTTTTGGTTCATCAAATATATTTTTGTTTTTTACGTATCAAATTTATAACTTCCCTGCTCTATTGTAAATGACATAGCAAATGACATAAATAAGTTGATTATTTAGTTTGGATTGAGTTGATTATTTACAATGTCCTTCGGTTAACTTAGTAATGATCCTTTTGCTCCTATTGCAGGAGGAAGATACCATATCGCTATAACCATATGTACTATCTACTATATTTGTGTAAAATATTAGGAGTTACATATATTCTAAAAGGGGCTATAGCATTTTCCTGCCCTACTGGAAAATGCCATGGTCCATATACCAACAGATTTCAATAAGTTCTATTTCGATTTGATTCTAAAAATTTGCACCTGCCTCCGACACTGCACTGTACAGGCAGTTGCACATAAAACTGCAACTTTTGTTCGGCTGAATAGACCCCATTGGGGCTCAATTGTTCTTGAACAGGATGGAAAAACATTAATCTCTGTGTGTTCTGCGCAAAAAAAAAAAAAAAATCCATATACTTTTATTCACTCGAGTATTCCAGTAATCGTGATTATAAATGTAAAATATCAAATTGGAACCTGTCAAACAATTGCTCCAATCAACAACAACCCATACAATTCTCAAAATACTTAGAATGATAGAGTAAGTAGTTGATTCTTTATCTTTTATTAAAAAAGTTTCCAAAAAAATGTTCAAATAATGGACCGGTCTAAACTCTGTGCTGCAAAAAAAACGTGAACCCCTTAAAAATATGGTGTCTGATTGAGCAATTAACGTCAAAATACGAAATATGCTAAAATCTATAAATTAAAAGCTGAGACTCGAGGACGATAAACTCTGACAGCGCTTGTAATGGTTCAGCGTATATTACGTCAAAAAAGTCGCCATTTCTATCAGCTACAGAGATTGAAAAACTATTAATTCTGTTAATAAGTACTGAAAGGCTTAGGGAACATAATTTGAAAGTCTATATAAATTACACAATTGACCTACTGTGAAATTGCGACCTTTTGTGTGTACCGATAACTGAAAATTAGTAGTTTCTGGATCCAATGTTAGTAGATCTCTCAATACAAAATATTTACAATAAAAACTGACAAACCCATTTAAAATTAAACCCAATTAAAATTTTTATGGATGCATCAGAGTATGTGAAAATATTAAACGGAGTTATTCAAATCAACAAGGCAATACCAGCAAATTAGTGGTTTCAGGATGATACAGTCACTGCAATGACCTATCAAGTCCTTTGAATTAAATGCAAGGTGCCAGAATTTTAAAGGTTAAATGGGAAGGCGATGGATTGCCAAAGTTATAATGCAATACTCCCATCACTCTTGCAAATCCATCCATCCGATCAAAAGTTACAGATACATATCCAAAAAAGTCGATTCTGCACAATTGTGTATTGTTCTACAAATATTTTACCAAATGGAGGAGTAATTGCCTTTTTTCCCCTATTATTGAGGGATGAAGGGACTTGACCTCCCATACTTCCTATTGGGCAAATTTAAATTCTAAATATATAATTTTAACCTGCCCTATTACAAAATGTACCTCTGTCAGATTTCCTGAGGTTCTCGGTCAGCTTATTTCAATTTTCGGTTACTTCTGACATCGGACTATAAGCTTTTTCCCGATTTCTGTTATATATAAAAAAGCTTTCCATTCCATATGTTGTTGCCACATTCACGTCCAAAAGGAATCGTTAAAAAAGTCCTCGACCGTTTTTCGCTGCATTATGCAGAAGTATATGTTTGTGAAAAAGGAGGTGATTCTTCTTTCAACTTTTTAACTATATAATGAAATTACTTTATAAAAATATATAGCGATTTGCGGAGGGCTACAATAAATAACCTGGGTTGGCTATATAGATTTGAAAGGAACTTGAGCGTGACATAAATAGATGAAAAACCGGGCAGATGGATATATCTAAATTTAGTAAATCTGTATATGGTTCTTTTTCGCTGTTACATCCACAATCACCACCTTAACATACTCTCAGACACCTCTAGACTTGGTGGATTTTATAATCAAAAACCAGTCACAGTGTTACGCACAGCTGCTACTGCAAAAAAGCAAATACACACGGAAAGACACTTAAATTCTTTCAACTGATATAAGGAATTTATGTCATTATGTATGCGAAAAACTATACCAGTTGGCTTTAAAATGGTCATATTTTCTTGTTTACTTTTATTATTTTTCAATAACCACTCATAACAATTGGTAGTAAGAAAAAAATATTGTACAGATCCATTGGGTAAATAGGTATTATATGTGTGTATAATATAATTGTTTTTTTTTTTTTGTTTTCATTTATAAAATTGTGGTTTATGTAGTAATCAGTCATATTGACAGGTTTTCTTTGTTGGTCATAAAAATGTTATTTACCACTTGCACGCAAAATACTTGTTATTAGGTGGATTATAAATAATAAATTTAGTAGTGTGTTTACACTGTTTATAAATAATCAATTGAATGTGAACAAAAATATTACACTCATTAACATCAATAGATATAATAATTTTATAAAGTTTTATGAACATTTCTTTTATTACGCACTCCTTTATGTAAATCATATCGATTATTAACACTTTACGTGTTTTAATGTGTTCACACAGAAGTAATATAAATTTGGTGGGTGTGGCGGTATTTTTTCATAGATTTGCCTTATATTTTTGTAAAAGTTTTTGGCCGTAAAAGATAAAACAAAGAAATATACGATTGTAATTGTTTTGAAGTTTATAGACTCCCGCCAAAATATTAACATTCCAAAGGAAGTGTTCATTTAGGCCGAATCTATTGAAAATGAGTTTGTATGAAATTGGTGGAAGAGGCGGAATATTTTAAACTACATTTTTGAGACGAATGCAGAGGAGATGGGAGGAAACTGAAATGCCATAAATTTGGGGGGAATTGTTAGCTTAGTTAATAAAGATGACACCGATAAAAAGAACGACCGGCAAAGAGCTTGTGGTCATTAAGATTACTTTGTTTTAGTCCTCTAGTCCTCTTTGCCATTTCCAATTAGACGAATTCATGAAGTACAATAATAACCTCTAGGTTATTCAGAAAGATTTAAGGAAAAAAGAAAAATTGTCCTCAACAGTCCCTCCACACAATCTACAGGTATTGTCTTTCCAAATACGAAACCTTCCATATGTTTACCAAGACTATTTTGAAATTTATTTAGGTTGATGACCTTCCTTAGTTGATTCTTTTTTATCCCAAGAAAAGAATTATAGTGATGCCCTTTTTGAAATGTTTGATTTGTAAATATCCATCCGCTTCGTACCATTCATTAAGACACACGATTCTTAATTTCTGATTAATCTTCTGAAAGACGGCAGTTATTAGATTTCTCTTCTCTATCATTAAAACCCCGAACCAGAACCGGTTTATATTAAATTGCAACTTTTCGAAGAAATCGAAAACCGGTTTCTTAAAAAAATGGCGAAGGACGATTACTAATGCAATTCATTAAGGAATCTTATGTCCTTTGTAAAAACAAATCATTTTTTAGTTTCTTATTAGGAAGTCCTAGACGGAATTGAAACATTTTAAAGGAAACTACTAGAGGTCCTCCTTGTGTGGTTCAATACGCTTGAATGTTCGTGTTTTTCCCTTTTGCTGATCAAATTCTTAAGAATTTCTTATTCAAGATTTATAGTTCTTCATTTTTGTGAAGTCTAACATATACACTGAACCAAATGTCGCACGTAATATTAATGAAAAAATTTCGTAGAACTTTAACGAAAAAAGGTGTTAAATAAAGCTAAATTTTCTTCTAATTAACATAATTTTTCTTCAAATTAAAGAATTTTCTTCAAATATACAAAAAAATTAATCAAAAAATTTTGAATAAAATTTTGTTAAAAAATTAACGAGAAATATGTTATATCACCAGATATTTTGTAAAATCATCATAAGTAAACTAACACCCAAATTATTAAATTCTACATACTAGAATGAAGTCAATTTGAACAAAATTTGTGTTGAATTAACAATTTTTTTCGTCAAATATTTTTTTGATATTTTCTTTGTCATATTAAATGAAATGATGAGGAAAATACTTTTTAGAACATTTCAGAAATTCATGAAAATGCAAATGGAAGATCTACTGATCCACAAACATGTAACTTTTTGTCAAAAATACCAGATGGTCGGCCTCTTTTGACATTGCACTATTTGTCTACTACATTTTCTACACCATTATCACTTTAAACTAGCTTTTACCCGGTGCGCTTTGCTACACAAAAATTCTCCTCAGTCCTAGATCTCGAAAGAAATTTCACAAATCACAATTTGACGTGTATTTAAAAGTATAATTGGGACCAAATTCTCGATGTTGTAGATCTCTAGATATTCGATAATCAATATTTGCTTTGTGTGGGGCTACTTCTCCTCTGATCCTATCTGTCTTACATATTTTCCAGAAAAACAGTTCTTTGAGGCATTCCCTCGGACCGAATTTTAAATGCTTGCTGTTAGAGTTCTTTAGATATTCTTTAATCAATATTTGCTTTGTATGGAAGCACTCCACACCTTGTTCTTAATATTTAAGTATTAATTATTACAACAATTTAACGTAATTCTTTCTCAATTCACCTAAAATTTCGTAAATTCAACTTAAATATGGTAGTTGAATTGAATAATATTCATCAATATAAAGAATTTATTTTTGTCACTTTGAATGATGTTTTATTCAAATTAACCGAATTTTTATTAACGAATTCAAATAGTCATATTCACAATTTTTCTTCAATCTGAAGAATTTACAAAAATTAACGAATATTTTCGTTATGATGAATAAAGGTTTTGTTGGCTGATTTATAACCCACTTTTCTTCAATTCTGCACTCTTTCTCGTTATATAAGGTAGTAATTCTTTTTTGGTTCGGTGTAGTTTTCTGAAAATTTCCCAATCTCCATCTTATTACATGCAATTTTCAAGTAGCAATTCTCTTTTATAAATATTACAAAATGTTAAATTCTACAAAAAAACAGTTACTAGTTAAGTTGTTTATTATAAATATAATGACAAAAATACACACCAAGTGAAATATTCCATTAAAAATTATTACGTTTTTTTTTGAATAATTTAATAATTAACATCAAAAGATTTGCTAATAACATATTTAATTTAAATAAGTAAATAGCAAGATTTCATATATACAAATAGTCATAATGCCTGTCTATGACTTCTAATATAAGAATTATAATTATAAAATAATATTAATATTAATTATTCCTACACATTTTGTTTGCTGCTGCAAAATCTGTTATGATCTAAATTTAGCGTTGCCAATATTTAATTACTGCATTCAAATTATGAAATATTCAATAATTTATCTCTTTACAGACAAACAACAAAATGAACATGTGGCAGTACAACAACATATGAATTTTTTCTTAATTTTTTTAGCAATAATATCTTTAATTAAAACTCATTAATAGTCAATGGCACTAAACGCATTTACGTTCTTTAAACCATTTCAAAACCCAAAAAAGTTTTAATGTATAAAATTGTTTAAAGTTTCGAAAAACCTTGAGAATTTGTGTGTGTAATTTTAAATATTTTTTAAATATTGATTTTCGTTATTTTTTTAATGTTGTTTAATACCGAAATTTACAATTCATTCAATATTTTTAAGTCCAAGAAGTTCACATACGTTAATAAATGCTTTTACTACCGTCTACATTCAATTCAATTCATTAAAAATCTCAAGCTGAGAATATATTTTAAAATAATTTATACCCCACGGTGCCAAAGATGACTGAGTATTTGTATTATAACTAATATTTGTATTATAAAAAAAAAAAAACGTCTTTAAATAAATCGATCGACTTAGAATCTAAAATTAAATAATAACTAAACATAAAAATGTTGTATGTAAATAACCGAACACGATTTTACGAACAAATCTTATAGTTAAAGTATTTGTCCTTTCAGAAGCGGGAGAATAAATAATATTTGAAATCCTTAGGATGCAGATTTAATGATTTATACAAATCATATATAAACAAAAGTTTCTTAATATTAGTTTCTTGTGAAAATGTTCGGTGGGTTTATCTTTAATATTTTTTCAATTCCAGCTAAACATAAGTTTTATCCACCTTAAGTGGGATGATTCTACATATAAATTAATAATATTAATGTTATCTAAAAGTGTTAACTTTCAAATTCAATTCAGAAACTTCCACTTTAGCTATTTCATATTAATGTTCTTAATTTGAAGCAGAACGAAGCTCTGATCATTCAGCTATTTAGATAATTTTAAATATGTTTAGGTTTAATCTTTTCAGGCTTCTTCAAAGTCTTTTCCACTTGTTGTCAGAAACCCTGTTTTGTTCCGTAAACAGCCCCTAATCTCACTAATTACAATGCCCTTGATATTTTGCAGTTAAATCTAACCTTTCGGTAATGTTTTGATTTGCAATAGTAATTTTCTGGACGATATATCTATCTGTATACCGGCGGTTTGTAAGACACTATGAAAATCTGTGGAAATATTCGCTTCTACTATTTGCACTCAACTGACATAGTTGGATAGTTCAAATTTATTTCAATCCACAGCCAGTTCTATTTATATACTATACGGCATTTCCATTTACAGCGTTTTGGGAGCCATAATCGAATATTGATAATTCGAAATATGTACAAACTTTTTCCAAAATTCTTAAAGTTAAAGTCTACAACTTTATTGCTCCTTTTGTGTTTTATTATACCCTACACCATCGAAGGTTAAATCCAACTTTAAGTATACCGTTTAATTACTTTCTCAGTCAATTTAACGGTATCCGACAGTCCGTCTGCCAATATATCTGGTTGTGAACAGCCTTTAGGTAGCAATTTTTGAAATATCTCGATGAAATTTGGTAAATATTATTATTATTATTATTATTATTATTATTATTATTATTATTATTTTGGCCTAAGGGCAAAGCCTTTTGAAATTTTCCATGCCAAGGTCCAATATTTCAGGTATTTTCCATACAAATGTTCCTCCCGGAATAGTGGTTTCATGTCATAAAAATTTTACATATAAAGCGATTTAAACGAATTTTAGCATAAGTAAGTCGAATAATATTCTAAAATGTGCCAAAATATACGAGGTTGTGGCCATTATTTCTTATAGGTGCGATACAAATCCCCTTCCAAATAGCACTATAAAGGCAAAAATCTCACATAAACCATGATAATAAGAGAAATTAAGATAAATATAAGCAAAAATTACACGAGGATCTCTGTTCATAATTTCTTGTAGTCCAAATATAATCCCCTCCCCCTCTAGAAAATTTCATTTAAAAACGCATAAATTTGACATAAACCTAAGTGTCATAATAATAAGTTAAATAAGAAGATAAAATTATACGAGGGTCGTTTATTAATTTTTCATAACTACTATTTTTACCGAACGATGTGGTGTAGGGTATTGGATAGCCGGGCTTGACTGACTATGCATTCTTACTTCTTACATTGTTGTTTTGTGTCTACATAATATTTGTTAGATAAATTAATCTGTTAAATTTAAACATTAGACAAATCTACAACATAATAACGATAATTTATTGAACTTTTAAAAAACAAAAATATTAAAAAAAGTCGTTGATTTGTTTTTTTTTTTGCAAGTAGAGTTGCCATTATTTATGAATAATTATGTATATAGATCATATAACTGTTTTCTCTAGAGATTGTAAAAACCAATGACCCATAAAATTTAAAAAGAAAATAATAATTGCTTTACTAACTAATACATATATTATGATTAACTACATACACTAAATAATTAAATAAATTATTTTATTAAAACATATATCAGACTATAATAATATTAAATAGATTGAAATTTAATAGAAGATTCAATATTATTATTTAGCTTAAAATCGGTATTATTTTCGATTTTTATATTGTAACCATAACTTCCTTTTGTGATAAAATGTGTAAAATTGCAAATTAAATGTTAATTTATATTGTTAATGTATCAGAAATACATGATATAGTTAAAATAAAAATAATTATATATATTTAACACTTTTACATAAAAAAGACGTAAAACCATGTTCACAGATGTAATAACAGTGTTAAAAATATACCTTGTAAGAAATCAGATAATATATACTATTATATATTGTATGAAGTAATTATATATGCATAAATTTAAAAAAATTAATAGCTTAATCTCCGTAAAATTTATTTCAGAACAATACAAATCCAATTTAAAAAGGTTGTTTATGTTTATGGGACTACTAATTCCGTTGGAGCATTTAAGTCTTAAGCCGTATTATGAGTTTGTGGAAAAGTTTGTAATGCATGGAAAAATTATTGCTAGATCCACCATTCGACTCAGCATTATTTTCTGAATCGATTAATTTATTTTAGCAGTCCGGCTGTCTGCCTGTGATTCCATGTATAACCTTGTGAATATTCTACAGATACGAGAATATTATAATTATATAAGTTCGAAGTAAATTTTATATTTTTTATTCCAAAACCACTTGCCAAATATCAAGAAGATTGATTTATTTACTTTCTGATTGCATACGATGATTTTTTAGTATTCCGGAAATTATGGCTTAAATTGACGCCGTCGTGGAAAATACTTGATCATGGTCTCTATAGGGAATCGACAAACAACAATATTATTTTTTCAACACATTCGCATAATGAAACAGTTGGCAAATGTAATCTAGGGTAGCTCAGAAAAAAATCCAAAAATGCTCTAAATTAGCATACACTAACGTGAATGATGTCCGTACACGCAGGACAATTAAATTGTTTAAGTGTGTTAAATTGGTGGCTGACATTTCATGTCACTTTGAATCAAATATGGTAGCCATCCATTAATTTTATACGGTTTGCTACATATCTTTTTGCATCTTCCAATGTAAGTTTGGGTGGTCTAAATCTTCGAGTATCTAATGTCTCCCAGTATTTTTTGACTTCGTTGGTAAATTTCCAGAGATGTACATTCTGCATATAATTCTAAAGCATATGTTGATTTAAATCTCTAGTTTTTGCGTGATGGTGTTTGATACTAACCGCGTTTCACTTTCGTATAACTGATTTTTTTTTTGCGTTGAATATTTTCAAAAACCCAACAATGTGGGCAAGTTCTTTCAAGTCTTCTAATTTTGCTTGCACATTGGAAATCTTGTGTGAGAGTAGAAAAATATCATCCGGAAAATACGAATCCTTTAGTAAACGTGGGAAACTCCACTGAATACTTGTTCTATGAACAGTTTTCGCTCATTATATTAACCAGCACGATGTAAATAGCTAAAGAATAGGGCACATCCTTATTTAATTCCAGCATTTTTACAAATGCTTGTCTGACATTTTTGTTGTGAAGAACTAAGAGGTTTAGCATCCTCTTCAATAGATCTGATGATTTGTATTATCTTCTGGATTACTTCTTTACTTCTTAATGCTTTCATATGGCAGTTCGTCTGATGGTATCAAAGGCTAAGAAAATCTGGTCAAACAAAAATCTGTTCGTCTCCTAGAATTTTCCTTATTTTACTATAAGGTCTTTTCTGAATCTGATGATTTTCAATATCTTGTATATGATGTTAAACAGAATTTCTTTCCAATTAATGCACTTTTTCAATTTGCCACTTTTAAGTTACTTCACGATGATGCCTTTCAATTTAAAGGTAGCCTTTCATCTTACCAGACAGAAGTTCAGACGTGTATTAATTTTTCAAAATATTATTTTCATCTTTTTGTATCAGTTAAGGAATTATTTCATCTGACTGGACGATTCATTCCCACTAATCTAAATTGAGATCCAGGGCTAATCAGAGTTGATAAAACGTATATGTTAAAAGTCCAAGATTTGCAGGACACTGTCACATCAAAGGTACTGTATTTATCGGGTTTCCCATTGAGTAAGGTTCACTTAAATATTTTTTTGTACTTAAAGAAGTTTGATCATTGAGCTTATGATAGAGTATTGTAAAAACCGGACTAATGATAGGTGTTTACTGGAGCATTAATAATTTCCTTGGCAAAACGCCATATTGTAACGTACGTGATAGAAGACGCAGATTCTGATATTTTTGTATTTAGGGTTATGTTGGCTATAGATAGTGTAAGTGGAGCCTCAAATCGGTAAACATAAAGTTTGATATTCCAAATATTCAATAAAGTTTGATATGCCAAAATCTTCCTTGACTAAATAACATGTTTTCTCATTAATTTGTCTTAAATAACTTCGAAATGACTTGGTAAATTGATCAAATGTTTATTTAAACTAAAAATAAACCGTTTTAAACAAATTGTCTGGACCATAGCAACTCAATCTTAAAATAATTATTAGTTCTTGTTTTGATTTTTCGTCATGTTTGGCATAATAAACTTTAATAAAAATAAACAAAAAATAAAAATAGTTTTTTTTTTTTTGAAAAATAGAAAGAAGTCAAAAGTTTTGTATAGCAATTCATTTATCTCCATGATTGATTTGTTGTATGAACATGATGTTTATTGGACAACATTAACTGTTTTGCATTTAGATTTATTGCTATTATACTCCTTTTTTTGTGATGGAGTATAATGCAAATAAATTTGTTAATATTAATATTCTGATATTTCTATAAAATAGGTTTCTTTCAAATTAAATTATTGTCAATAATATTTATAACAAGGTCATTTGCAGAATAATAGTTGATAACGGAAATAAAATTAATGGTTTATTTAATGACGCGTAATACCTTTCGAAAAAATAGTAATTATACAATCTACGAGGATGTTAAGAAGTGATTTATATTTAAGACCATGACCACGAATTTTAGATGCCCTCCACAGGAGGGAGGACTTTAAGTGTTATGAGGAATGCTATTCCACCAGTTCCAAACTGAGTTTGTTGATATAGCAAAACTACACATTTCCGGCCATACAGTCGTTACAAAATTTCAATTTTAATTTATTTCATTCGCAGGGAAGACCCCTCCATACTCTTTAAAGTTTTTCCTATCCACCAAATTCCATGTACTCCATAAAGCTCAACAACGCTGGAACTTTTGTGAAATAACAAACTTTTATATTCTTCACATTGTGTTGGTGGGGGGTGGTATCAAATTTGATTGAAAACTATTTATAGAAGGTGACGGATTTTTTTAATTAATAAATAAATTAATTATTATGACCTAGAGGATTACTAGAGATAGTATTGATCGTGTCAGGAATTGTTTTGCGGATTCAACAACTGCTTTCAAACATTGAAATAAATATAAATTACCTTGTGACTATTTTACAAGTAACTTAAATCATAGAACATATTTTTAATGTGTAACATATTTGAAATAATTATTTTTGCAATAATTAACTTATTTAGAATTAATAAGTTTATTTTTAATTTATTTTTTAATTATTTATTATAGAAATAATTTGCTTCAGTAACGCACGATAGGAGTTCTTCAATTAAAAATAATTTTTTGGTGACTAATAAGCAAAAAAGTTAGTCACCTCGCGTGATTATTGTAATATTCTTGCATAGAAAAAAGTTTTACATCAAAATTATCAATAATTATTTTTGAAACCTCTACACGATCATTTGATTATAATTAACATCAGGAAATTTCCTTGATCACCATAAAATCACTATAATGAAAATAATAGATATATCGAAATGATTTTATAAAGTTTTCAAATCTTTTCCTGATTAATGAAATATTAAGTGTTGAAATCAGCATTCGTTGTTATCTAAAGTGAAAAACGTTGGTTTTCGTTGATCTAAATAATTCACGCCACAGCAGTCGTTATCATTATAAATCGATACTTCTAGACCAAGATAGGACTAGTTCTGAGTGAACAAGCAAACAAATATTATTTGAATTGAAACCATTAAGAATTAGCTGATTAAACAATGTACTGTAAGCGTTTGCATCACGTAGGGTGACGCATTTATGTTTACAGGAGGGATAAAATTTGATATAACATTTTTTTTTAATCGCTAACCAGGAGACAATTTTATATCTTTTATATATTCAGATAACAAAATACCACAACATTTGGGCATCCAAATGAGAGGAATGCCTGAAGCATAATGGAATTGACGAAAATGAGCTGAGTAAGCTGATATGTGCCGATGATAGTGGATATAGAACATTAAACGATCACTGTTTAGCCTTCCAACTTTGAGATTCTAGAATTTAATAGATGACATCTTAGCTGAAATATTCCAGGTTATCTACGCGGATTGGAAGGTATCAAGAAAGTACGTACAGGATACGCGATTATATAGACATTATTAGCGATTATATAGACATTAAGTCATAAATAACAACTCAGTGGTATGCCAATGGGATCAGATTAAAGATTGGACTCCTCACTAAAACCTAACCTAACCCTTATCTAGACAATCTATTGTAGTTGTGAATTATTTATTTCGACAGTACATTATCAAGTGCTAAGACTATAGGAAATTAAGGCAGAAGACTTTGTATGAATTTCACAAAGAAATACCACCATATTTGTCAGGGAGTTGGATTTTTTAAACAATTACACTATCTCAAATAGACTTCCCGTTTGGAAAAGGAAAGACTGCAATACCATACACCATTTCCATTGGATCAACCGATCTGGATTTCTTATAAAGAATTTTTGAGCTATTGGAACCACCAGATCAAATATCAAACATTACCAATGGACAATTCATTGGATTAACAAACTTATAGACAATTTTGAGGTGGAACATCACTAGTAAAACATTCTTAAATGATTAGGTCGAAATTGCTTCGAAATATACAAAAAAATCATCGAACATATCCAGAGATGTATGTGTGTTGCAGAAATGCAACCCACATATAAGATAAAAATCATCCATCCATTCCACAACCAGTTCATCTGCTGCTGTGCTAAATTAATCTTAGCCGTGTATCATTGTTCGTGAGTTTCCGAAGAGACCTATGCATTACACTGAGAGTTGCTCTTCCTTACAGTTTTTGTCCGGACATGTACACTTGTCACATACTTTTGAATAGAAGTGAAAGCATCTCAAGGTTAATGTCACATGATCCTGGTGGGAACTTTAACTAGTCATGCTCATAAAATGTATAATAAATTTTAAAACGTATAAACACTTGAACTTAGTATTCACTATAATTATGTCTTTTAAATTAACTTCAATTAAATTTATTGTCATTTTGAAAACCATAATTTATGTTCATGAGAGAAAGTATTCAAAGTGTATTAGCGTAATTTGTTCAACCCACATTAAGTATTATTTCAAAGATTAACATGCCACATGTTGCAATATAAAGTTTTCATTATATCGACTTTAATAGCATTTTAATAGTTTTCGCTATAAAAGTATTGTTATGTTAAATATGGATTATAATTTTTTTTTAAATTGTATAAATATCATGTACAATTTGGATATAAATATTTATTTTTCGCTTATTTTAAGCAATTATATTTAAATTTATTTCAATTTGCTTAATCTCATGTGGCATCAATTGAAATAATATACACTAGAGCCCCGACTGACGATTGGAATTTATGTTACTACTAGATGCAGTATTTTCTTAAGGTCGGAGTAAATGTTTTGATCCCAATTCAAAGAAGGTAGTCCATTTCAGCGTATAAGGGAGTTCTTGCTAAAGTATCATGTTTAGATTGGAGTCGCGTGAATTTCAGCAAACTACAAATTGTTCCTATTGTAGTAGGTGCTAGTCCAAGAGCTCTTCCTATATTAACAGCCATTTCTACCGATTTAAAAGGTCTTATTAGGTCTAATTTGTATCCTAAATTTATTATTTTTTATTTGACACATTTTTTATGTCCTTAATGTATTTTGGCGAATCAGGCTCCACATTCTTACAATAACCAGACACTTGTTATATAAGTAATAAAAGTGAATTGCCCTTATTCATACAATTTGAAAACTTTACGTACAGGTGACAATCAGTTTATCAGTGATGCTAAAAATGATAATCCAATATACGACGCAAATCGAATCGACTTAAACTTGAAATTACAACGACGCAAATTGAATTTTTACATTTCGAAAAACGTGACGCAAGTCGGGGCTGTAGTGCATTTTGTTTGCAAACAGCAAAAGAAAAAAAGCCATAAATCAAGTTATGATGATTATGACTGAAACCAAATTCAGTTGGATTTTTAAAGAAAAATTTAAAATACTTGTTTACACATAATGAAAAATCAAATCCTGTTAAAACAAATACTACGATTGACCATTTCAGCAGGCTGACTAATTTTCTTTAAAGCCTTATTAAATATACAACTAATATTTAATGGCTTAAATTATATGAAATCCGCCTGTTTGTTTTGGTTACACAAAAAAAACGCTAAATTTATAAAACAGACTTTTCTTTCAAAGACGTTTAAATTTATTGAAAGAAAGCTGCAACAGGAAGTTTCTCAAACTTAAAAGATGTTGAGTGGTATCTTTACTTTAAAAAAATAATAATAAGTAAATCATTAAACAAGCTTATTCCATTGTTTGCTGTCAATTATTTAATCAGCTTTATTAAACTCATATGGAAAAACACGACAAACTAAATTTTATTTATGATTTTTTCTTTAAATATTCAAACACTTCTCTGAACATGCAACAGCAACAGACTCCACGTACATATCTCACATTTTTTGTATTAAATTTATTATATAATATTAATATCTGAAATGCTGAAAATATAAAAACAAAGTTTTCCTTATATTGTTATTGAACTTGAAAATTTATTTTATTTTCATTTAATTAGTTTTTGTTGGTTTTCAATGTGACATTTACAATACTTTTTCCAAAGTCGGATTTTGTATGTCTGGTTTCTTATATCTTTTCCTCAATTAATTTAAAATCTTTTTCATTGTATTGATTTTAGGATTTATAACAAAATTTAAAAGAAAAACATGTTTTATGCTTGTTAAGTTAGCTTTTTTATCTACTTTGCCGCCAGGTAATTCAAAAAATGGAGGACAATTTAAAAAAAAGTTACATCAACATTTTACATAGTCTGATGGTGCCATTAACCTTTCTGTCATGATATCTATTTTGAATGGGCAATATATCGATCGTTTGCTGCAAGGTCGTCAGAAGTAACATCAATACAACCAAAAAATTTGGAGCAAAATCTTCATTTTCAGATGATCTTAATATTTAATCTTCATTTACGAAGATTAAAAGATAAAACTATTTTCTGTATCTTTATTTAAAACATATTTTACTTTTTATCAGTGAAGAATAAAAAAAATCGTTGTATTTTTAAACTTGCTCAAAAAAGCGAAAAGTTAAAAAAATCTGCTTGCACATACACACAAAAACATTTTTGCGACCATAAAACTTTATAATAAAAAATAAAATAACAAAAACACACAAAAATGTATTATTTTTGACTGCTATACACGACTTCCAAACAATTTATGCGAATTATTTTTAAGCTCTATTTTGGATTTCACTCTTTTTGGATTTTTATCTTTTTTGATGTTACGTAGAATTAAACTTTTTCGAAAAGCGATAAAAAATTAAACTCATTTTTTTATAAATTAAAATTAAACTCATTTTTTTAAAATAAAATTAAACTTTTTCAAAGATTTGAACTTTTGAAGAGCACAAAAAAAATAGTCGAAAAATGGACCTTGGGCAAAAATGCCAGTTACATAGTTTATTGATTATTGCTGGAAACAAAGCTCTATTCCAGTGAAAAAAATCCCTCCGACTGGTCGAAATACCTTTTACTCTTACTTCTTGACAGCGATGAAAAATAACATCCTTATTCCCTTTTGCAAATCGTAATTTATCATAAAATTGAATTTGAAATTGTTTTAAAATTAATTTCATCAGGAAAAAAACTGAATGTATTTTTCTTAAATTTCAAAATTGAAATAATATATATTTAATCCAGCAGATTTTTCAAAACAATTTATATTGTTGAACACGCATTTTTCTAGAAAGCACACAGTTATTGTGCTCTTTTAGCTTCGGAAAATTTTGTTAATTAATCTCTCCGAGGTTATTTACCGTAGAGACAACTGCAAAGGAATTAGCCTATTTTGTATAAATTAATTCATATATTTATACAGACCAATTAATATTTTTTAATGATTTAATCTATATAAAAACATCGAGCCATAAGTTAAAATTGAAATTTTAACATTGAGTTAAATATGATTTTTGTAAACACACATTTTTTAATCTGTTATGGGGAAGTTTTTTCCCCCATGTTAAAAAACATGAGTATAAATCCAAACGCGAGGAAATGAGAGACGATATTAAAATAACTCTCCAAAAAAATTAAATAACTCCCCAAATTTCCATATGAAATATAACTCGGAGAGATATCTCATTTCCCCTTAGGGAGTTATTTCACTTTATTTCGAGCAGTTATTTCGGGGAAAGTTGTGTCCTGATGCTCGATTTTGCATGTCTGAAATAACGCATGCACACTGAAAAAAATTTTTGTTCCACACTGAAATTGGTGATGATAAATATATAACGAAAACCCATATGTAATGCTTGACCTTACTGTCAAAACAACTGCTCTATACTTGGTGAATTATATTTGTAGAGTAGAGCATTATCATAAACAACTGATTGATTTAAAATTGATCACCAAATAACGACCAGAATATTTAATCAGACTAAATCACCTTCGCAAAATATCAGGAATAAAAGTACAATGAACTCTTACACGCAGAGAAAAAATATGTTTACGGTAGCCATAAACGATAAACAACATACTATTGTCAATAGGTATTGTTACTGCAACTAAAAAAACTTGTTTATTCGCATTGTGAATTTGCATCGATAACAATAGTTATTGTTACCACAATTTCCTTTTTATATATATAAATAAATAAATTAATTAATTTAAAATTAAACAATAATTAAATTTATTTTAATATTGTTATTCCTATAAAATATTTATTGATTCGCTTTATAATTTTGCATTGAAAACAATAGTTGTCGCCACTAAATGTATTGTTATTGCTACAAAAATTATTATTATCTCCACTAATATTATTGTCATTAAAATAAAATGTTTGTTTATTTACATTATAATAACAAAAGTTATTGCTATTGAAATTTCCTTTTTTATAAAAATAAATAAATAAATAAATAAATAAATAAATAAATAAATAAATAAACAAATAAATTAATTAATTAAAATAAATAACAATAATTTAATTTTTGTTTATATCCCCACCACCACCACATGTAATGAGGATGGATTATTAACTACGCCATTACGTGTGATATACTAAGAAACAGTATATATTCTTGCATCAAATCGAAATCTCAGTCGCTTTAGCTATGCCCGTCTCTCTGTTGTTGGCACGCTCACATCGACAATAATTAAAAGACCTGAAAACTAGCAAAATCGGTTTAGTATATTAAAAGGTATAGACCGATATCTGAGGCTACATCTAAGTTGCAAGGGAAAAATAGTATTTTGTCCGAATAACAATAGCATTTATAACGAACTGTTTAATAACAACAAAATTGTGATCAATCAGACATATTTAATTTTATTACAAAAACAAAATTATTGTCAAAATAAAATTAATTCAACAATTAACATGTTTGCTGCGAATACATAAGTGTTGGAATGAACACATTGAGAAAATTACTTTTCTCTGTGCGTACCTTGCGAGTAGAATGGATAAATATCAAAACAACTCACTTCTAAACGATTTTACACACGAATTAGAATTCAAATCTTACTCGCAACAGATGTTTGTTAAATCTCAAGACTCTTATTCGATAAGTTTGTGTCTCCGGAGGATAATTTCTACAATTTTTAAATCAGATGAATAGTTAGATAGTCGAATTTTCCTTACAATAATTTTATTCGAATCAATAATTAAAAAAACATCTTGCCTGAATTAACCCAAATACATAAATTATATTCGTGGTGTAAATAATAATTAATTTTAAAACCTAATTAGTTATATAATTTTTTAATATATAATACGATGTATGAATGTATGAATGTATGTATGTATGTATGTATGTATGTATGTATGTATGTATGTATTTATTTATATATGCATGTATGCATGTATGCATGTATGTATGTATGTATGTATGTATGTATGTATGTATGTATGTATGTATATATGTATGTATTTATGTATATATTTATGTATGTATTTATGTTTGTATGTATGTATGTATGTATGTATGTATGTATGTATTTATTTATATATGCATGTATGCATGTATGCATGTATGTATGTATGTATGTATGTATGTATGTATGTATGTATGTATGTATGTATGTATGTATATATGTATGTATTTATGTATATATTTATGTATGTATTTATGTTTGTATGTATGTATGTATGTATGTATGTATGTATGTATGTATGTATGTATGTATGTATGTATGTATGTATGTAACGTATAGACTTCGAAACGGCTATTATGTACTTATGTATGAATGTATGTCTGTACGTATTTATGTATGTATGTATGTATGTATGTATGTATGTATGTATGTATGTATGTATGTATGTATGTATGTAACGTATAGAGTCCGAAACGGCTGGACCAATATTGATTTTAATCAAAATCTAAATTGTTTAAAGTTATTTTTAAATCATTTTTTTGGATATAAAAATTTCAATTGGTTCTTATATCGGTAAAAATCTACACATTTTATATTGTCGGCTTTGCCACTTGACTTGATGACAACAAATTAATAATAATTATTTTTTTTTAATTTTAGCTAAAAATACTTCCCGATTCCAAATTTGTTCGATTCGAAGGTATATTAACTTGATCACTCCGTGAGTAACACTTAGTAAGAATAAACTAAGACGCCATAAGCTATATAATCTTTCATCAAATCAAACTTCTGACTGGCTGTTTTTGGCGCGCTCATATCCAAATTGTCAGAGATCCTATTTCGAAAACCTTTCCATTAATGTTTTAAAAGAGCTTTCTTTCACGTTGCTTTAACATGTAGTCCATCCCCATTTTATATCTACCACATTTTTGGACACCTTTTTTGTGCTTTTCCATTCTCTTTTACAAGAGCCCAATATCTCTACACTGACCTTAGTTCCAGGCAGTTCAAGGGAGTTCCTCTCTTGGTATATAAATATAAATTATTGTTCTTATATCGCTTCAAATATTTTTTACTATTTTGATGCCAACTCAAAAGTTTTGGATGCCAACTCAGGCCAAAACATGCTTGGCCCGCCCTTTGTAGGAACAAGTTGGATTTTATTGAAAATATTTAATAACTTTTGTACGCACTTTTGCTGGTCAGTTATTTTAATCTAATTAAAAATATATTCATTTGTCTGATCTTAAACATTGTAACTGAAATGTGCTATCGCTGGAATGACATTGGGGATTGCCTACAATGCTCCCCACGAGCTAAATGCTCATCTAAATACTCCGGACATGAATCCTATTCAGCATTTGTGAGATCATTTGAAAAACGATTGCGTAGAGGGTATTAAATTCCTAAAAACTTTAGTTCGAAAATAACTCTTTTTAACCATTTTTGGTATTTACTTATTCTTCAGTGTAGTGAAGTATGATCAGATGATTGTGGAAAAACTTAAATTCCAGGACAATATAAAAAATCAACTCTGTTATACGAAAGGATACTCAAAAACTACAGATATATATCAACACACTGAACCAAAAAAGGTAGTAAATATAATGAAAAAGGGTGTAAAAATTGAAGAAAAGTAGGTAAAATATCAGCCAATTAAAACCTTTATTCATCATAACGAAATTTTTGTAAATTCTTCAAATTGACGAAAAATTGTCAATATGACTTTTTGAATTATAATTAATTTAAATGCGATTAATTTGAATAAATATTATTCAATTTTATTAATACATTATTCAAATTGACAATTGACATATTTAAGTTAAATTTACGAAATTTTAGTAGAATTGTAAAAAGAATTGCATTAAATTTTTGTAATGAATTAATACATATATTTTGATTATTTAATATCAGCAAGAATTTTCAAATTTGTTGCAAATGACTTCCTCAAACAACTGTTTTACTGGACAAAATGTAAGATGGATAGGATCAAGGAGGGAAGTAGCCTCCTTACAAAGCAAATATTGATTATCGAATATCGAATCGAGATCTACTACAGCAAGAATTTGGTCCCAATAACATTTTTTAATACACGTCGATTTGTGATTTGTAAAATTTCTTTCGAGATCTTGGACTAAGAAGAATTTTTGTGCGACAAAACGCACCAGCTAAAAGCTAGTTTTAGATAATAAATAAAAATAATGAAATGTCAAAGGACAGTGGTGATCCGACCGTCTTGTATTTCTGATGTTTATTGATCAGCTGATCTGCCATTTGTATTTTCAAAATATTTCTTTAATTTCAATCAATGAATCTACTATAATATATATATATATATATATATATATATATATATATATATATATATATATATATATATATATATATATATATATATATATATATATATATATATATATATATATATATATATATATATATATATATATATATATATATATATATATATATATATATATATATATTCTATTCTATGTTATATTTCATTTTATATTACAAAGGAAATATTAAAAAATTATTTGACGAAAAAATAGTTTAATAAACAAAAATTTTATTCAAATTAAAATCTTTTACGAAAAATTTGTTTGTATTAATTTTTTGGTACATTTAAAGAAAATTTTTCAATTTGAAGAAAAAATAAGTTAATTAGAATAAAAATCAGTTTATTTAACACCGTTTTTTAGTTAAAGTTCTACGAAAATTTTTCGTCAAAATGATATTTGGTACAGTGTAAGAATCGTGGGATCACAACCAACACCTGGGGGTTATTTCATGATTTCGAATAGTTCAATATTGTGACGTCTTGTTTAAGTTATATGAAAAAACATCATATTATATAACAATTTTTGAAAATATTTTTTCGTTATAAAAACTGTAATTAAAATACTTTATTTATATGAAAATTATATAATTCAAATCAAAATTACATTATTTTAGTATAATTTTATCCATTAGTTTCTTTTTTACTAAAATTATCAACTACTTATATTCATATAAAAATGTTCGTAATCTAGTTGTTTTCTATGTAATTTGAGAAAAAAAGTCATTTACTTGTCTGAATAATAATCTTAAAGAAAACTATAATAAACTGGGTCATAATATTCAAAATAGTAGAAATCAAAACAAATAACATACTGGAAGCAAACAACAGCTACGTTAAGATACGTCATTAAATCATATTCATGGTTTGGTTAAGATTTTCTAATTTTTTTTCTGTTGCCATATTCAACAGCTGTTGGCCAAAAACGATCAATAATAATTTCAGTAATAGCGGTTTCATTTACGTTTATAAATAGTTTTGGCTTAATATCTCTACATAATTTGTGCGCATGTAAATACATTTAGATATGTAAAAATATCCTCGTGCCAAAATTTAGAAAACAAAAACTGTAAAAGAATGTATGTCACGTTTACCAAGAATTTGTTGGTGATAATTTAGTTTTAAACTGGAAGAAAACATGCAAGGTGAATGAGCTTTAAATGTTATATGAGTTTGGACCGAAATTCTTCAAGACACTATAAAGGCGGAATGTTTATATTAGTTCTTAATGAAGTGGGAAGTTTAGGTCAATAGAAAAATCACTTTCAAAACGTTCAATTAGTCCAAGATTCACGTGACATATTTTGAAAGCGCTGTCAACATTCCTTACGGGTATATATGTCTAGTTTGTCCGTGGGGACTTACCTATCACAATTTTTTCAATCCGTTTCTCATGTGTAATGTCGAATGTTTTAGAACTCTGCAATTATTCACCCAGTGTTTGTATTTAATTCTGGTGATAGGATTTGTATTCCGTCTTATTCACTCTTCTATTACGCGAGGTCGATATGCCGTAAATGCTGCTGATATTTAACCCAAATTTCTTTCTATTGGATGAAGAGTATTGTTTACAATGCTTTAGTTGTTGCTGTTCTTATCCCGTTTATACCTTAACAACACCTTATTTGAACCAGTATTCTGATGTTGCATTTCTTTCGCAAGACTTTAGAAGCGTAAGATTTAATTTCTACAGAATGACCCCATTTAAATGTGATAGCTCTTCTACAAAGTGACCAACGTCTCTGGGCCATCTAACTCTCGATTCTGAATGACCCCAAGTACTTGACTTGTTTTTATATTCTTAATTACCTTATTGTGGAAGCAATGGCCCGTGACCGAATTTCGTGTTTCCGTTTATATGAAGATCACTCTGTTTGGCCCAGTTTAGTGCTATATTCAGATATTATTCCGCTATTCTACACAGTTTGATTTGAATTCTTTCCCTTTTAAAGTAAGAAGTCCATTAAGCAGACTAGTTCAAATCCTACATCGGCTATTAACCTCAAAAGACTATACATATATTTGTATCACACCCGAGTGGTGATAGAATGTCTCCCTGTAATCTATCCCTTTGGACATTATCTCTTATTTTTATATTATACTCGCAATTTATCCATCTATTTCATAGCATATGATCGACCCAGGCTGGTTTAGCCTGAACTTGGCTCAAAATTAAATAATTGCCTCGACTACGAGTTAGGATCCATGTGGTGATATTTCATTAAAAAATAACTCTCATCAAACAAGAAAGATGGTGCACTTCGTTTTGAAAATTGGTTTCAAATAAAAGATTAGAAGCAAATAAATAAGGTAATTTATTCTAATTCCACATCTTTAGTCTGAGAAAATAGAATGTCTCCTTGCACTACAAGGAGCACACGTCATCCAGACATCTCTTACTAGATTTTTTTTAAAGTGAATTTAACTTCCTCTTTCTAAACTATTTTGTTTATTATGGACTCAGTTATTACCAACATAATTATGTAATTATTTAAATAATCATTGTAGGGTAAAAAATTTATTTAAACAAATTTAGCGTTGAAAATTTCGCAATTTTAATTAATTTTAAATAAACAAGAAATAAAACTAAAAATATAAAATGGTCACATGATAAAATTAAATAAATAAATTAATAAAATTAATAACAAAATTATGTTCGTAACTCTGAAACTACTTATAAAACTATAAAGAAATATTTCGAATGCATTTTAAAACAAGATTTTTTTTTAAATTAAAAACCGCTCCATTAATCATAATTGAAAGGGTTGGGTAATTAATAAATAATATTTTTTGCGATTAAAATAACAGAAAAAAAACAAAAGACAAAACTTAAATTAAATTTTATGCAACAAAACACTAATTCAGATATTATGGTCTTGTCTTTTTTTATAAGACTATTAAAAATTAGAATAAGATAATTTTTTTATTATTCTATTTGACCTAGAGCTTTAAATATGCTCAGCAATTTTTTTATGTGCAATAATTGCGTTTGTTATTCATGTTGTGTTCTTGTGATCTTTCTAGTGACTTTTTTTATAATCCCCCTACCAAATTACGCGTATTGCTGTCAATACCAATTCTGGTTTTAGATTTTATTGCAAAAACAAAAACTTGATTTTGTTTAAGAAACAACAATAATTGTAAATTTAAATAAAATTCATGAATCATGATTGCAGTGTTTCAGTTACGCCCTCCATTAGATTTGACAATTTAAATCAATTTGAGTTTTTCATAGCAGATTTTGATAATCAAAATTGATATTTTGCATGTTAAGGAAACATTTGTAATTTTATGCATTAAAGTTTATGTTAAATGTTACTTTTTTTTGAAAATTAACATAAGTTTTTTGCAGTGATTTTTGATCGAATGTGTTTGATTTTATTATTTGAAAGTACAAGGTCAAACTATTCTTTGTATGTGATTTAAAAGTCTAAAAACTTATTTCCAATGCTAAGGAGTGAGGTAAAAAATTCATAGGACACATTTTTCTTTAAAACTTTTGCACCAAGTATGATTTGATCTTAGTATTATTAAGTTCCCTTTGTAAAATATGTTTAATGTTTAATCTGATTAAAATTAGTAACCAGAAAAAAACTTAAATATTTTCAACAAAATCCTACAAAAAGCTGCTCAAGCATTCAAAGGTCTGCCCTCAATGTTATTAAACAGTAGCGGAAGAACTTTTCCGTTAATAGAAAACCTGGTTCAGTTAGAAGTTGTGGTCCTTATGATGTTTCTAAAGACAAAAAAATTGAAAGCATTTTCAAAGGAGCTTTAGATACATCCGGTAGGAAAGCAGCGCGGTTATCTTAGTACTTGGTACGAAAAATACATGTAGGCCTCAAAGAGTTCCTGACAGGAATGCTGCTAAAAATTTAGAGGCTAAAAATAGCACAAAATGTAAATTTAAAGAAAAAATATTCTTGCTGCATAATGAATGATGAAACTTATGTACTGGAAGATTTTTCGCAACTTTTTGGCCAATTGTGCTGGTTCTATAGTGCTCATTTTTGAAGAAATATTAAGGGAAAAGTTTAGGGCCCAAAAGCAGTCAAAATTTCCCAAAAAGTTCTTGGTTTGGCAAGCAATATGCAGTTGCGGTATAAGAAGCCAATCATTAATTAAAACGGACTCTTTGAATACCGAAATTTACATCGAGGAATGTTTGCATTCATGAGCTTTCACTTATTTTTGGGCTGGCCTGATATCCTGTCACTATGGTAAACAAACCCTTGAGAGCTACAAGAACAATAATGTGGTATTTTTAGCAAAAAGGCAAATCCTCCATAGTGCCCAGAGCTAAAGCCAGTGAAAAATATGCGGCTCTTATTAAAAGCGAATAGAAGAGAACAAAACGGAGATGAACTACCTGTGCGTGCAAAGTGACAGAAAGCTCCTTAAAAACGTTAATGGAAGGGTTTGCGAAAAGGGTTCAAAACTTTTGTGTAAATTGCAATAATAATTTCAAACAAATAAAAAAGTTTTAACTATAAGTTTAATGATTTTGTTTTTTTCATTAATGTATATGAATTTTATGTTAAGAATTTTTCGATTTCACTTCTTATCAGATTAGCTGGGATAAAGAGATTTTTAAAGAGATTTTTTTTCCAGTAAATTTCTTCGGTAAGATTTAGAAAAGGTAAAAAAGGTATTGGAACTTGTATTAAGTGCTGTATAAATCGAGAGGACAGAAGGAGGTTAGAATTAGTTAAGGAACTATGAAAATATCATTCTAAAACCTTTTCTCGAATAAACGATTTTGTCTCCAAATTATTACTCTACAAAATACTTCCAAATCTGTTCGCCGAAATCTACCTCAACTACATTTAATTTTCAAAATTTCTATAAATTTGCCAATCATGCCACCTGCCATTCAATTACTTAATTTGTTTTTTATTTCTTCAAAAATTTTTCAAAATAATTCTTGTCTATTTAGTACATCAACAAGTTGTACTTGTTCCAATTGACATCTAAATTAATCCATGTCAAATCGTAAGAACAAAAGCAATTTGCAGTTGGTTTTTAAAACGACTTAATCAAGAGAAATGTAAACATTATTAAGACTAAAGCAAAAAAAAAATAATATTGAAAATTGTTAATTATCTATTAATCATTTGTTATTAAACATGGAAATTTTAGTTAGAGATTAAAACAAATTATAAGAAAATGTAGACAGACATAAAGAAATAAATTAACAATAATAGATGTTGATGTTGAAAGAGAATGTGCGCTCAATTCTTGCCAGAATATTGGGTCACATAAAAAGTATTTACGATTAAACTTATTTCCACTATTTTCTTTAAAGTGATTTCTTTGTAACCTTAGAAAGTCTAATCTGCGTTTCTTTTTTTAGAGCATGTGACAATGAATTAATGTCCATAATACACATAGCCCAGCACTGCATTTTTGACAGATCATAAAAAATGTGGTATATATCATATAATTAGAGGTGCTGCAACAGCGTGGAAGTCATGGATCTAATGACACTTTTAAATTTTCAACCATCTACAGGTTTAAGTGGATAAAAGAAAGACAAAAATTATGTAGTCTTAAGGTTGCAGCAATCCTTTGGGAATTTCATTCCTTAACTCTCATTTTTTTGTAAAGAGACCATTTTTTTTAAATATGGCCCTTGTTATCAGGGAGGCATATTTTTCTAGCACATTTTTAACATGTATGAAAGGCATGTTGCAAGCGAATTTGAAAGTGTTTAAAAGTTTAAGAGATGAATGCAATCCCGTAAGGAAGTCTTATACCTATTAGCACAACAAGCTTTTATTTTGACTAGTTGTGCGTTCCAAGTCCAGAAGCTATAATCAAGGAAATTTCGTATCATGCACGTACTTCCTCAATACGATACAATCTACTCATTAGGAAAGTTATGTCTGTTTAGATGTCATACATTAAATTCTGGGATCTCGGAGTTGTGCAATGTCAAAGTAAGAGTTCCATCTTATATACATATATATACAGCCATCGGTTTATAATTGCGCCAAAAGAGTAGGGTGTCCTGTTATGACAACAATAAACTTTCTCAGCTCTCTTTATCAATTCCAATATAAACGAGGATTTTCTCTTATCTGAATCTCCCCAAAGTAAGTTTGAAAATCTGGTAATTTCGATCTGTATGTTGCCTTCGTCAATTCTTGTAGACTCGTCCTTGCTAGATGATTTAACTGTTCATTCTCAATAACTACTTGGTGTCTAGATACCTAGATTATCTGTGCTCTTCCAACAACTTGAAGTATTAGTTGATAACAAATTTACATTCCAGTACAGTTCTAAATTTGATGAAATGAATTTGATTGCCATTTGGGTATCGGTGAAGATATTCAGATTATGACGTCCCTAATAACACGTGCTTCCGCTTAAAGAATCGTATTGTGGTTCTGGTTCCCAGTTCATCTATATAAAACCCAGTCCCGTCTTATCTCCTGCAAATCACAAAAATCAACATAATCACTCTATGGAGTGGAGTGTTAATACGATTAGGATAAAATGATGAAGAGTTTCCATTTCCTCAAAAAGGAGATTTTGTTCCACATTGTTTTAATTTAACGTTCGTGAAATGTTCAGCTGTTGGATATGACGACAAATATCTAGTTGCCAATTGTAGTATGACTTTCTCGATTTTTCGTATACCTTCCCGTTGTGAAATTTTTTGAACTCTGAAGCAGAAAAATGAAATTTCTGTAGATCAAATACTTCTGAAACAAAAATGTAATTCGAGTCTTTCCTAATTTTAAACCAAATGATGGTGTATAAACAAACGCCAACCCACGATTCAAAAAAGTGTAGATTTATTTTTCATAAATAATTAAATTTAAAATGTGACACTTTTTCATCTTTATTAAGATTTGCATGAATACAAATTATAATAACAGTTAACGTTTTGTGTCTCAATTTTACAGCTTCATACAGATCTTATTCCATTTCATTAATTTTTCATTACTCTTCCATTAGAGCAAGACACAATAGTTTCACTAAAATTTCGAAAAAAAAGTATTATTTGAAAATAAATTTTTATAGTAATAACACGGTTATTAAAACACATTTTTGCGATTTTTATTTTTAATTTTCAAACAAAAAAAACATTTTTTTTAAACTGTAAACAACTTAAACAGTTGTCGTCACTAAAAATTATGATCTTTCACTTTTCAAACAACTGTTCGTTTGACTGAAACTAATTAGAATATAAACATTTAATTACCATGAGCTTAAGTAAAGACAAGTAAAAATGTTATGTAATACCCTACACCACAATATTAGTTATAAATTGTAGTTACGAAAAATTACTGAACGATCCTCGTATAATTTTATTTCCTGATTTATTCTTAAATGTGTAGTATTTTTGTGAAAGAAACATTTCTGTAAAATATAGGAGTTTTAAACTGAATTTTTCCGGGGGGTTATATGGGAGCTAAAATAAATTATGCACCGAACCTTGTATAATTTTGAACATAACTTTTTACTTATATTTACTTTAATTTGACCAAATTTTGGCCTTCAAAGTAATATTTGGAAAGAGGCTTGTATGGGACCTATGAGAGTAGTGGACCGAGCCCGCACATCCTTTTAGGATATCATAAGACTTAATTTTGTTGAATTTACTTGAAATCGCTGTATATTTAGCACTTTAATGTCGTTGAAACCCCATTCCGAGAGGACATTTGTATGGGAGCTATTTGAAATACTGGAACGAATATGACCAATTTCAATAGGCTTTGATCCAAAACAATAACACGTACCAAATTTCATTAAGATATCTCAATAATTCCGAATTGTAGAGTGTTCACAACGTTTACATTGACAGCCAGCCGTATAGATAGACAGACGGACGGACAGATGGACATCGTTAAATCGACTCAGAAAGTGATTCTAAGTCGAACGATATACTTATAAGTGAGTGTTACACCTGTATGTTACAAACATCTGCATAAACGCATAATACCCCAACCAACAACGATGGTGTAGGGATAAAGTGTAAAAATAATTTTTCGCATGTTTCACATAGTTAAAGTCATAATTTGTTGGTTTTAAAATTAATATTTTACAATTTAATTTCTTATCCAATAATATCAACAAATATTTTCTCATACATATTAGAAGTAATAATTTCATGATCTTGTTCTCACTGTTCAATGTAATTAATAAAATTTATGCACCCATACCCGTTTGACCACTATATTACCGAATGAGTTTGTAATATATTTCCATTCCTATAAAAATCAAGAAGCAACAGATGTAATTGAAATATTAAACTTGTTTAATATTTCAATTTAGATTTAAATGTAGTTTAAATTGATTTTCATGTCTAAAAAAAGCTTTTAAGCAAAAATTTATTACAAATGTAAGGAATTCTAGGCTTTGTCCTCGCATTGAAATGCTTCATTAAAAAAAACTATTCACATAGTTAAGTCTGTGGGTAAAAAGGTTTTCATAACGGTTGCTGCTATAGTTGTTTACATATTCCTCAACTAATTAATGCCTGAATCGGAAATATCTACACCCTTGTCCAATCAATTCCAGACTTATTCTAATATTATTATTAAAAGTCCGGTTTGTTAAAAAATTTCTTATATCTGGTCGTAACAGTACTTCAGATATTAAATAACTATAATTGATTTGTATGATAAGTAATACTTCTTCTGCCCCTTTCATCAATATAAATACTCAACAATCAATATTCACCTTGTGCGGGGAGTAACATATTACGTAGACTTTTTTCATCACTAAGATTAATACTACTGAAAACTCTCGCTATATTACTTCCTAAAATACTCCATAAATGATAATTGTTTTGTATGGATCTATTAGTCCTTCGAACCCCATCCGTCTAGTCTAGTATTAATGACTATTTTAACATTCGATAACTAATTTTTCCATTGAATGAGAGACCTCACCAAACAACGTACTAGCTTGCTGATTCTATAAAAGGATCGGAGTTTACGGAAGTTTCCACAAAACTATACAGCACTAATTGGCTCGAAAACAGCAAATACATCAGTAGTTACATTCACACAAATCCAAAAGTTCAATGTGAGGAAAATAACAATTGACCTTTTTGAAAATTAAAAACCTTTGAAAACAGAAATTACAGAAGATAATGGCAACAAAATAGGCCAACAGCAGTCAAGCTGAGGGTGTCTGATCACCTTCTGACGAATTAGAAGAGGACCACCAGAATAAACATGAGTGTGAAGAAGATATCAAAAGACTTTTCCAATGCTTCAAGATTCCAAGTTAAGAAAAAAGAAAGGCAGAAGCACTGTATCCACTAAGGAAAGCTAATACAATGGTGCGGAAAAGGCTAATTTCTTTGCACAGCATTAGGGTACAGACTATCAGCCAAATCCTCAAACAAGCATTTTTACACAGGCAGAGAAATCCCACTAAGTCCGCTGTAATTAGCAATGACATGATTGTTTTAACATTAAATGATATTGAAAACGTTATTAAGAAAAATGTTAACCTAAAAAAGCCATCTCTTTTAAACCGTGGTCTTGTAAACCATCGACGAGCAAAAACTTATTAAATCGCAAATAATCGTGTAGACAATATTGAGTTGTTTAAGGACCCTTTTCTAAAAAATTGGACAATCCTACATATTATATAATAATACCAAAATCAGAAAAAGACTTGATACCTTCTTCCTACATACCTATTGGCCATCATATCGAATGCACAATTTATATCGAGTGAAATACAAATCCTTTACTACAGGTCATTTTGAAATAAACACGGGTGTGCTACGGAGTAGTGTTTAAGGACCCACCGATTTTGTAGATGATCTCCGATGATTGGAAATATTGACAATACGTGTCAATTAAAAAATCATCACGCAACTGTCACCCTAAGAAGGGAAATTTGTCGCATTTGTAGTATTGACAATAAATCCATCCTCTATAATTTTGTTGGTCAATCACACGAGTATCTGTATAACGGAGGGCATAGTCGAAAATTCTTAGGACCATAACGTAAGCACATTGGTACGTTATTTATATTTCATTTTTAGAGAAGAGTTCCGTAAATTTAGGGAAAAGCCCGTGATCAAAAATAAAGAACATTTCAAATCCGCTTACAAGACTTAAGCAAGGATTCGGGCACATAACGCTGTAGAGCCGACATACTACAGCCAAAATGTGAGAACCAACCATAACAATAATAATTAATTCAATAATTTATTTTTATTGGAACTATTCTACCTCCAAACTTCGCCGCCAATTAAATAGTATTAACGGTTTTATGTAGAAAAACATTAAAAATTTTAGCTCTATAAAAATTTTGATAAAATTCCCTATAATTTTTTCATTTAACGCATCAGCTGGTGGGAAAAATTATTGTTAATTTTAAACAAATATGGAATTTATTAACAGAATATAAAAGACGTCTATAAATTTTAAAACGTCTTAATTAATGATGTACTAATAAATTCAATAACACTTTCAATTTTAGTAGCATTAATCACAAATACAAATCATTTTATAGAAATAAAATAAAGCGGAATTAATAAAACCTTTTTAAGACATGCGGATTTACCTTAACTGTTTAGTGTTAATTCCAATTTTCGAATAACAATTAATTTATTTATTAGAAATATTTGCACTTAAATGTTTAAATTGTTCAATTAATTGCAAAATTACAAAAATGAACGAAATAAATTCCTACGCAATTATATTAGACCCGAACAAATGGTAGCCACAATATCTTTCTTATCACCCCTTAAGATAAATAATTTAAGCCAAAAAAAAAAATAAAATTAAAGAAAATCGAGTTTTGGCAAAATTTTGCAATTTTTAAAATTTTTTTAAAACAACTTGGTTGTCTTACTTTTGCGCAACTATTAAGCACCCAGACAGACTACCAGCAGTCACTTAGCCATAGTAGACTTTAATATTTTGATAACTGCTTTGCTTATGAACAGTGTCAATGTCTACACGCGTGTGTAAATTAAAAGTGTTTACATTTTTTGAGCTTAAAAAAAATATTTTGCATACGTTTTTTCTTTAAAAAAATTATGTGCGTTCAAAAACATGCGCCATAATTTTTTTTAAGAAAAAAAAATATTTTTCTCTACTGCCGGTTTTAATATTTTGAAATCTTAAAATAAAAATAATAAAAAATGTTGACAAGAATTATTTAATTGCAAAAAAAACATGTTTAAAATTTTTTATTTTATTTTTTTTTCAAATTTGAATTGTCTGTATTCACTTTGGGTGTTAATTATAATAATATTTTATAAATGCAGATTCTGGTCCAATGCCTGTCATAATCAATAAGAACGTATAATCGATTGATGGCTGCCATTGCAGCATTTTTTGAGATCATAGACAATGTGATGGGAAATAAAGACGGATCCATTTTTCTGGTTTATAGAACGCTGGTAAGAGGGATCTAAAATAGCGTTATATGTAAAAGATGTATTTAACTCATATGGAAAAAATTTAACTTTGTGGTAGATTTGCAATTGTTAAGTTTATTAAAGACATTTTTTAGAAGTAGTAGGGATTAGATCTATTAGTGTCAACAAATTTAAATGAACCTAAGATTTGGATGAAAGTAAATGATGTTTTAGTGCCAATTTAGATTTGGCACAAATTTTGGACTAAATTATTATGACATAATTTACTTATGAGAGCTTAAGAGTAAAAAGCATAATACGAGAGGATAATTTGGTATCTAGTGAAAACGACCATCAACATAATACGCATTTTTATAGTGGAAACCTCAAAATTAACCATCTTTCAAGTTTTGAAATGCTTCCAACTGCCGTTACAACAGAAATTTCGCATTTTGGTTGGCTCTTAGGCGAATCGAATACCAACTGCTCCTCGACAAAACCATTACAGTTATCATGTTATCCGCACCAACACTTGTCCAATTTTGACTTCAGTGCTTGGGCAGTATCTTTCAATTCGAATATATTATTAGACAAGTTTGGAGATTCATCATAAACTATATTTTGCAAATAGATTTGTGTCCCCATGTCCACATTTCTCTACACATTATTAAATACGAAAATCGAGGAAAACGTTCCGCCATCTCTTTGCGGTAACTCTGTCATTCCATTGACTTGTTGCCAACTTCCTATTCAATTTTTCTCTTTAATTATCTTCAAAGATACATTCTTGTATATCCCTAATCACTCCATAGATATGCAATGTCGGAAAAGTTATAACACATTCTTGCGTCTAATATTCAATGTATTTTTAAAAATTTGTCATTTTTACTTTAGCAATATCCGCTTACTTTGTCGAGGTATATTTGGCGCATCATTCACCTTTGCTGTCCTGTTCCTTGTATGTATTTTATCGCATTATGCCCAAGTATTTTGTCGAAATACTTGCCGAACTTTATATTTCATATTCCCTTTTCTCGCGGCTAATAATTAGTACTGTATTATTATATTTTATGATCACCAATTTCCGGTCCTGCCTTTTTCTAACATTTAAACCACAAAATACTTTGCATATATTTTTTTAAATATTGATCCGTACAGTATTCACAACGCTACAAAGATGCAGCCAAGAGGAAGTACTCTTAAGTGAATTGGTATACTTTATATAAAAGAATTATCCCAAATATCTAAATGTTAACATAAGTATTTCCTACGATTTGTGATTCCGCAAGTAGGAATCTGCTTTTTTAGAATCTAATAATCAGAGTAGATAAATTTATTTCTAAAACAATTGTATTTGTTAATTAAGTCTAAAACTTCAGAGACGAGAATTGTGTTCTTTTTCGCAAGTGTATATACCAAAGAAATTGGATACATAACACAGATCGTTTGTCTCCTCACAATAATTCAAAAACAAATTTCTATTGAATCATTTAATATTTCACTTAACTTTGCAATGTTTAAAATTTATCAATTGGCTGTAATATAACTGGTTCCAGATATGTGATAATTGCAAAAATTGTGGGCGTTGTTTCGATAGGCGTACATTCAAAAGTGTGGAAATATTGAATATTAAAAAAAACTATTGACTATGGATAGCAGTTCACTAAAATGCTAAGGCATAGTCTCATTTTACTAAATCTAAATTGTAACTAAATATTTAGTAAAATCTATAGATAACAAATTATGCAATTTAAATAAAATTCCAAAAAATACTAGCACGCAAGAGTATATGTACATTTCTACACTATTTATGACACCAATATTGACGATATGGTAATAAACCAACTTAACTCGAATGCCTCTAAAAACGTCCTTTAATGATATTTGTGAAGAAAAGTTTGCGGCTAAATAAACTTGTTGAAAAAGATTTTAAACAAATTTTTGCATTTAAATGTGATTTCCATAGAACGCCCATTTCTAGTGCGTAAATGCACCAAAGCGCAAAACGCATTATTTTAATTGCAATTTTGTAATTCCGCATAAACACAAGTTTTGCAATTAACTGAACCAGAATTGTGAAAAACGAAAAACTAAATTAACGTCCTTTACAAACATTCAAATCCAAAAAAAAAAGAAAATGTCGCAACAAATATTTTATTGAAAAATATTTTCTGCAATTTTCTCACAAATAACTTTAATTTTATTTTCAATAGAAGTCTTAATGGCCGCATTTTATGAAGAAAATCTAACATTTACTTACGCATTTATTTTACGTTTTCCTTAGTCTAGGATAAGTCATTAGACGATAAGACTAAACTGGTCTGGTGTTTTAAATGAATATTGAAGGAAAATGAAATGGATATTTTGAAAGAAAAACTAAGTCGGAGCAATAACGTGATAATAATTTTAATAAAACAACTAACTAAATAATTTATTTGAAAGAAACTTATAAAAAAACATAAATTAAATTTAAACGTACAAAAAAATCATTTAAAAAAACTTTAAACACAATAATATTGTTTTGTATAAATAAACATTTTGATTGACAAGAGCGGCTGTTTGGTACGCTTCACTGAAAAGGTTTTAAGGAAAATTAAAAATCTTCTCCTGCCGACAACTCATTCAGTAAAAATCGTTTACTCAGATTTCGTTTAAAACATTTCCTGTCGTTCTGGAAACACCATGATTGTAAATCGAGCTACAAACAGATCAACAAGATTAAGAATTTTTATCATTTTTATTTTTTTCACATATAAATAACATAGAGCTTTTGAGCGGTGAAAGTTTTATTTCACATCTTGTTACTCGAGAGTTGGTCATGGTTTACAAGAGGATGAAATTTATTTGGAGTTGTGATTGCTGTTAACAAATTCTGCAAGAGCCATCACCAAAGTATGTTTATATAGCAACCATAAAATGATTTTGTGATGACACAATAATAATATTTTCCAACCATGATTTCTTTCATTTTTTGTAGTTGTTTTGGTGCAAGTAAATATCCGTTGAATTAACTATCGACGTTATAGAACTTTTATTGTAATATGTGAACGACCGCTTAGGGCAGGGAGGTGACAACACAGACTGGGCGACCAACTTAAAGTGTAAATGAATTTGTTCTGATATGAGTTGAAGAAAACGAAATGAAAACAGAAAATAGATACATTAAAGCAATGGAAACGAACACACTGGCGTATTAAATAGAAATCAATTAAAGTCCGTTTTGTAGAAACAAAGTCCATCAATCGAATTATAAAGAACTTTGTGTTGCCAAAAATACATTATATTTGCTGTGCTAATATTTGAAAGAGAAGAGAATAATGGAAACATTTTAAAAAAATAGTTGAGTGATGAAAATTGCGCACTAAAAGGAAAACACACGGAATGATAATATATAAGGCATCCAAGATAAACATCTAAACTGATTTAGTTTTTCCTAACTTAAAATGTTGACAAGAACGTGGATAAGAAACGTGGAAACATGGAACGTGGAGCTCAGAAATCTTAAAATAAGTTAACCAATGTAAGAAACATTTCAGAACCAAGATATCAATAAATGAAATGGATCTCACCCCTGCTCTGTGAATATAAGAAAATCATTGCATGAAACATCACAGAATTAAAACACCAATAAATGACATGCATTTCCCAAGTTCTCCGTGAATTTGGAATTTCAGTATAAAAACCAAAGTTCTGCATTTTCAAAACTCGAGAAATTTCTCTTAATCTTAAATCTTAAACGAACTTAATCAATTTTAGAAATATCACAGAACCAACACATCAATAAGTTAAATGTCGACATCAGGCAAAGTCCATAATTAGGAAAAGAAGGTAATATTAGCTGAGATTAGGGATATACCATTTTTGAAGTTCCTTTGGTAAAACACCAGTGCCAAGAACTGAAAGAAATTGTAAACAGCAATACCGATTGTCCTAGTATTTGTGTAGTAACCCTTCGCATGTTTAGTCAGTTTACTAAATTAGTCATAAAACTCAACTTGTATTTTCCTTCTATTATTTCGAACACTTTTTAAAATTTAGTAAAAACTGCTTCGTATTCAGCAGGACGACTGAAAACTAGACTTTTTTTCAAAATGCTTCGGGATTGAATCATGACTCAATTTGATAATCGTAGCTCTCGACTGAGAATTTAATGTTATATTTTTAAGAAATATTGAAATAATCCTCTTTCATATCTTCTAATCCTTTAACAGAACCAGCCCCAAGGGTTTGTTTCACTTGAATAATTTAGGAATGATGGATGGTATATGTTCAATGCAACGCTTTACCATCGGATTGAAACTTTTTCAATTTTTATTTCTTTTGATGAAATAATCAACAAATTAAGACTTATTAACCAGAATTTTGCTTCTATAAAGCAAACTTCGAAATACAGTCTGTCAATCTATCATTGTTACACACTTTTAATTTTGCTAAATAATATTTTTGTTGCCATAATTAATGTGGAGAACTCTGGTTCTCTTATGTACGTATTTTTTTTGCATCCAACATTCTTTATTTCCTATAGTTTTCCACTAACGGTTCCATGGGTCAAATTTCGTTAAGACTATAATAAGCAAAATCTAATTTGCCTTCACCTCTACTACCACTATGAAAAGACTCATTGACGTAGGTCCCTTAGAAGTTACAGACTAGAAATCTTCAAAATCAGAAAAGAGTTTATTATTTCTATATTGGATGTTTTTCACTGTAGCACCCGCTACAACTTTCTTATCCACAGTTGCCAGATAAATTTGGACAAAAACCGTTATATTTTGAGGGAATAAATTGTCAAAAATGGCTTATAAATAAACTAGTTTTTCAAAAAGATTAAATTTTAACAAGGGTTTTGAAGAGATTATAAGCACATTAAATATATATAACCAAAACATCTTGAGGGACAGAAATGATATAGTATAATTCAGAAGATCTTGTTTTACTTTAGTATATTAGATAAATTGATATTGGCGCCATATTGAAGTTATTTTTCTAAATCATCCTTTGAAAAGTACACTCACACTATTCACATATTTATTTAGTTCAAGGTATTAAAGACGGAAAAAATGTGATATAGTCTAAGTTTTGGTGAAAGATTAAATAAAAGCCTCGATAAACAAATATAAAATTCAAATTCTATACCTGTGAAAATCCTCAAATTTGGGGTATAAATCGTCAAAATACTATTTTTGGGTCGTAAAATCGACAAAAATGCGATAAATCCTCAAATCTGGCAACAATGCTTCTGTCACTATAAAAAGTTTCATTGAAATAGGACTTTCGGAAGTTTCAGATTGATGTACTCTAGATAAAACCTGTAACAGCTGTAGTGTCGAGGCGTTGAATTAAATAAAAGTAATGTGAAACAAGTTGGTCCTACTAACTGGATAATTGAATATAACCATTTGCTTCATTATTTGTTGATTTAAAAATTCATGAAAATATTTATGCTTATACAACCAGAGTGGCATGTAGGGTATTAAATATAGATGTAATACAACAAAACACAGTTACAGTAACACAGCTACAAGTCTCGTGTAAAAGTACTTACACTTACCGAAATAAAAATAAAAAACATTCACATTTTACACATAACGAAGCGAATAAACTGTTTTATACCTAAAAAAATAAAATAAAACGAAACGAAAAGTATGAAAAAAAAGATTTCTTGACGACGATCTATTCAAATAAATGCGACTTTGACAACAACCACAATAACTCCCAAATACATCTAATACACTAACACAACAACTACCAGCACTAACATCAATACTTATAACGTTCATAATGACCATAATAACAATAACAAACCTGTAAAGCTTAAGAAAATTTAAGTTTATATAAATCAGAGAAGGCTTAATAAATGAAACAGTTGCGCGTTTGACGTCGCGTACATTAAATATACCGTTTACGGTTTAAGAAAAAAAATTATACTAAAAAATAGAAAAAACTTAACGGTTTTAAAGCACTAATCCTGGATTACTAAAAAAAGGACTTTTTAAACAATCAACTAAAAAATCTGTGATATAAAAAAATAAACCAAACAACTGTAAAAAACAAGGATATAAATTTTTAAATTAAAAGGATATTAAATCAATTACAACAAAAATTTAAATTTGTGTGGAATAATTCATTAAGAAAATTAATAAAATGAACTGTTTTAAATTTAGCCTTTTGGCTTTCGCGTGTTGCTTGAGTTATGTTAGCGGTGCCTATAAACTCCAAGAACGTTATAGTTGGACTCAATTGGATTTCGCTTTTCCCAATGAACAATTAAAACAACAGGCTATTGCCAGTGGAGATTATATACCACAAAATGCATTACCTGTTGGTGTTGAACATTGGGGTAATCGTTTGTTTGTCACTGTACCCAGATGGAGAGATGGTAAGATATGAGAAAATTAAATGAAAATGAAAGCGAAACTTTTATTAAATATTGGTTGTTTCTGGGATTTAAAATAAATAACGAAGTTTTTTTTAAATTAGCAGAAAATTTGAAAGAAAAGAAGAATAAAATTAATTAATTATATTTTAATTAAGGAATAAGATGTACGTTTAAGGTATTAAAATATATTATGATGCTTTCATATTCATTAACTTTAAAATATGCAGAAGTTATAAAATTTTAAATTTAAATAATTGATATGTCAATAAGATAATTGGTCCTACAACTTGATAAAATGCTAGAGTATAGTGACTGAAAATGTAATCGTATGTTGAAAAATATCGGAACTTTGGTCTCATTTGACGAATTTTTTACAAACAGGCAGAAGATAGGCAGACGAACGGACAGACAGGCGGAAGTAGCTAAATCTGCACTGATTTTGATTTGATGCAATAATTTATATTATTATGAATAATCCATTCATAATAATCCATAATCCTCTTGGTGTTGAACATTGGGGAAATCTTTGATTTGTCATTGTACCCAAATGGAGGGGTGGTAAGAAATGAGATATATTTCTTTCTATAGAATCGATTTTGAAAGGTTTGGGAGCAGTTATTAAAGTATGTGTAAGTCATTATTATAGCAAGATTTCATTCTAATATGTCGATTTAAAATTGACAATTTTGTCAATTTTAAATTTTGTCAATTAATATACTGAACCGATTTTGCTGCTTTTAAATAGGAAACTTCTAAAGACTATAACAAATACTCGGGCCAATTTTCATTAAGCTCTGTGGATACAAGCGTGTTAACAACAGACAGACAAAAAGAATAGACAGACCGACAGACGGACAAGCTAAATCATATTATTTAGATTATATTAAGGTTAAAAAAGATCAAGAGGTCGTAACGTATAATTGACAAATTGTACATGAAAAAAAGCTTTCTGAGGGACTGAGTACAAATTTTTATCGATCTTAAGTAACATAATCGATGAATATATAAATACAAGCGAATGTTACGTTCATGCTGTCATATCTGGTTGGGTTTTAATTCAGATATCGGCAATCAATATTTGTTTTGTATGGAAGTGAATTTCACGCTGGCATTAAGTCCCTGCTGTTTTCCCAATAATGCAATTAAATAGTAAATAATTTATCTTTCTGTAATTCCTGTCCATCGACCTACTGAATAATTGTGTAGCGCAATCGACTCTCCTCATCCGGGCAAGACAGCGTTAGGTCCAAATTTTTGAAATCTTATTTTTAAAATGATCTGATTGGATCTGAATTCAGATATCAACAAACAAATGTTTTTATACCACAATCGTCAGTAAATTTTTCCCAGTATTTAATATTATATAATTAATAATTTCTTTGTATTAAGAGTGCCTTGTACCTATCGAATTATTGTATAACCCTCTTCTTGTATAGCTTCTGGAAATATTGTTATCACTCTGTGAAAATTTAAAAAACTGAAAAAATCGTTCCAGAAAAACTCAATCGCAATAAATCTTGACAAACTATTTTTATACCCTCCACTAACACAAGTGGTGAAGAGGATAAATTAAGAAGGAGATATTAGATGATATATTATTGTTTCAAATGAAAATCTAAGTCAATTTAGTAATATCCGTCTGTCTGCCACGCTCATTTCTACAATAATCGACAGAGCTTAATTAAATTTGGCCTGAGTACTTTCTATACTCCTGACAAGCGGTTCTGTATATTAAAATTTATAGATCGATATCTAAGACAACCTCTAAGTTGAAGAGTAAATCTTTTCTTTCCTATTTATTTATAATAATGACGTATCTTTCTTGAAACACTTGTATAACTCGACTTCGGTCGATACTCTAAGTTTGTAGAGTTAATGGTATCCGATGTTTTGATGATCTTTGTAATATTTGACTTCAATTTTTGATTAAAGTCAGAAAACCCCTATTTCATATAGATAAGAAAAAACATCTTGATTATTTTATTTTTGTAATATTCATTTTCGAACCCCTTAACATAACTGCCGATTTTCGTAATATAGTTTGTTTTGTAGACCAAATACAACTTCTTTTATGACTTTAATTTACATTTTCTTACATACATTATAATTGATACGTATGAACATGTAACACATATTAATGTTTAATTCAATTTAAAACCAAATTAAAAACTCAAACTTTTTTCATCTAAAGATCTGATTGCAAGAAAATGCTAAATTAATTGCGGATTTATTTACCACATAATTTTGATTTATATAACAATAAGAAAATTATTTTTTTTTCGTTTATTAAAATTTGAAAATGTTTTTCTTTTACTCAGATAATCTTTAAAAATGCAGGATGTAATATTTGCATAACAACTCAAAATCAAGAAAAATTATTCAATATTTTTTGTTTATTTTATTGAATAGAAAGTCGGACAAATTTTAGGCAGAAATCCACCATAAATTGAAAATAATTATTAGTTGTAACAAAAACAAGGAATATAATTTTATTTGTTGTTAAAAATTGTATAATATTTTGTTAGCCTGCAATAACAGCAGCAAGATTTCACTTGATTCCGGTCCAAGTTTTTGTACGATTGTGTCATTTAACCTTTGACAGTTATAATGTTTGATCTTAGAAAACAAAACATTTATTTGTTGAAAGAAAATCTTTTGGCACTGAAAATAATGTGAATGAAAAAAAAGCTTATAAAAAAATGAAAGTATCATCGTAAATCAATATTATTGAATAAGTAGCTGATTTAAAATAAATAAGCAATCACGTAGCGAACAAAGTCTGACAACGTTTTTCATACCTTTAAAATTTATAAGTGCAATATATGACAGACAGATAAACTGTCAAACATTTAATTGGAATTGGAAAAGAGTAATGATTTGTTACAAGCAGCATATTGTTGATGTGATTTTGAATGATACCTTATTTAAAATAAATTTTAAATCCCATATGGACAATGACGTGGGTTTTTAATAAAATAAATTTGAAACTGCGCCATGAGATTTTTTTTATTCAGTCTACACTAATATTTGATAATTGTAATTGTAAATTGTAAATTGTAATTAAAATTTAGACTTTTAATTCCATTTGATTATTTCTCCATGAAAATTACATTGCATACATCCAATTACAATTATAATGGAATTTAAGTGCTTTTTAAGATATTTGCAATTGAAAGTTTCTGGTAACAACTGGTAGTGAAGAAACCTCAATCGTTTGTTCTCAATCGGGAGGAATTTTTTTATCACTTCTGTGGATCAATCAGATCATGCACCATCAAGATCAACTATTTGTCAGGATGTCAGGAAATAAAGCGATAGGAACAATTTTTGCATGCCTCAGATATAACGCTTCATGATTTTTTCTGCATCTGATCGTATTTTTTTGCTACTCTTGACACAAAACTCCACAAATTTAAGTCTTCAACTTGTTTGGTTGGATTCCTTTAATATAGACATTTCAACAGTCCGGCAACCTTTTTTGAGTTCCTGTAAAGCAACTCTCTTCCTTTTTAAATCATTCCAAAATCAAGTAAATGTATTAGTAATTATTTTCTAGTTTTAGTAACGTAAATTCGAAGTAAATTTCATAGGCACATGAGAGCTCATTAGCTATGAAGAACTTTCACTTTCCCAGCCTCATTATCGCAACACCAAAAAGAAACGCAGAAACCCAGAATTATTTTTTTATGCATGGATCCCCAATGCAAAGCTATAATCGACATCGGAAAACTACCTGTTTCCTGCTGAAAACAGGTATATTGATCAGTTTAAAAGACGAACAATATTGGTATAGTAATAAAGCAAGGGTTTCTCCAATATTGCATAGTTTCAAATGGGAGCAACATTGATATTGCGGGTCTGCGGGCAAAATTGGTATTGCTCGTCTGGCAAGTCGACGCTATCTAATTTAAATACATCCGTCATTCGGTTAGTTACATCATATGTCGTATAGGAAATCTGCTATTTATAATTGATTTGTCTACTTTTTACTTTGCCTCATTATGGCAACATCAGAAGAAGTTCCTGAAAGTGTGTCATATTTTTCTGGCATGGATTTCCAATGTTCAGTGTCTAGTTATAATAGACACCAGAAGTTTAACCTGTTTCCTTCTAAAAACAAATAGCTGATTGATCTTGAGGATGTAATAAGTAGTTTAAAGTCAAACCATATATTAATTCAGACAACTATAAAGTCTACTTTTCCCATACTAATCAATTTCAAATAGAGGAAACGTTGGTATTGCTCGTCCCAGAACATTGTTTCTTATCAGACTAGTCTATCTCTCATATGTCTCGTTATTTGAAATATTTCTCATTTGGTATAAATCTAGCGACTTGTATACCAGCGGTATACCTGGTTATGACAGCATCAATAGGAATCGTTAAAAGCGAGGACTTTTTTGCGGCATTGATTTTCCAAACATAGTGTCCACTTATAATCGACACTTTATATCTAACATGTTTCCTGCTGAAAACAAGTCTAAGTCTTATTAGCCATACCATATTTCTATTCATTGAACCATCACGTCTACCTTCTCTCATTTTAAAAGAGGTGCAACATTTGCATAATAAAAAATAAGCAGGTGAAATCTTGAAATCTTTATAGCCTCTACTATAAAAAGTTAGATCTTTTGAACCACCCGACATCTTAGCCCATCCATCCATCACGTCTCCCTCTCCTCATAATCACTCTCAACACAATATTTCTACAGTGTCAAAAATTTTCTTGTCGGGCCTATATATATATTGGAAAGTAGTCCACTTTAGAACCTCCCATAAATTTAAGGAGTTTACATAAACAAAGGAAAAAGTGTTCATATTTTTAGAGTTGGTCCAATTAAGCATATTCGAGGAGCTTCAGTCGCGATTTATTTCTAATGTTAAATGTCAGTATCAAAGCAGCCTTGATCGGATATATATTAGCAAATAGCGCACAATCTGCTTTAAGTAAAAAACTAATTTTTATAAAATAGAAAATATTGAATAAACACAGCGAATAAAACACAAAAACCCCGAAGCCACTTTAAACTAGATCCACTTCTATTATTTCGATTCATCCCCAATACTTAATTTGACACTTTTCAACAATAAAACCAGTTCTAAAGCCCCAATAAATATTCAGGCTAATTTTCACTTATGATACAAGAAAACTATGTTATTTATATGCATAAATATCCTTCTTCCTCTTGCATAATACTAACGACCTGAATAGAAAACGTAATAAGTTAAATTGCTAAAAAACATAATAATACATTTTTCTTCCTTACACACATCAAAACACCTGCATATTGTGAAAATACATTATAATTATTTTTCTAAAAAATATTTGAAAGAAAGAAAAAACAAAAACGCACAGTTAACATCATAATAATGAAGAAATGTTAATTGACTTTGTGGTATAAAAAAAGAGTTTTATAAGATTTATTTTGTTTTACAATACACGAAAAACAGCGTTATGAAATGTTATGACAGGAAAATTGTGAAAATTGACTTAAAAACTCTAATTAGTTATAATATGCCTCCATATACCGAGAATTGTATGACTTAATTGGAAATATTACGTTTTTCAATTTTTAACAAAATCACAGCTGATAAATGGCGTGTGCTACACGTACTAATTAATTACAAACAGAACATTAGAAAAACATTTTGTTAAATAAAAAATAATTGAAATTTTAATTTGTTATTGTAATTCGAAAATAAATAATCTAATAAATTTTGTTAATCCAAAATCATTCATGATAATTTAAAATGTAACATGAATGAGATTTAAGTTTGGAAAAAAAAGTTTTTCAATTTTTTATGTGGTAGAAAAAAACAATAACAAATTCAATTTGCCATTTGCAACAAGATATTTCCATCAAAAAACATTAAATCAAATTTAACAGCTTGATTTGAATTGATCCAGAAAACAATCAAAAACACTTAAATACAAGTGCCTACATGCAAGTTTATAATTTAAAGTAAATGTCTACTAAAAACGTTAATACTTTGTCAATTACATTAGCTGGTTGGCTGTCTGGCTGGCTGCCACAATGTTTTATGTCAGCAGTAGCTAAAATGAGATAAAAATAGAAAAACTATCGAGAATGCTTACGAATTTTGAGCACCCTTCTTTAGTAATAGTTAAGGTTTATATCTACCAGACAAAATTCTCACTACAACACTACAGTTCTAGTCATGAGTGGGGTCTAGTACCCCCCCCCCTTTGCTAATATCTTAAAATATTTAATTATAATTTTTTAACATTTCCTGTTAAACAAATTATTTATAGACTTAACTTTCATGAAAATTGTGTGCACTGGTACATATTCCTATAAACGCACATATTTTTTTGAAGAGTTGCCAAACATTAAAGCAGAAAATATTTAGGACATAAATAATATTTTCATTAAATCTCCCAAGACTTCATTCAAAATATTATAAACTAAAACTTTAACTATTATTTTTGTGGTATTTTCCTTTAAATGCACTTAAGTTTATCAGTCTCTATATAACTATAAATACTGGGTGGATGATCACTTGTTGTAGATAACCTAAAAAATAAGGTCTGTCCTCACAACCTTGATTCATATTTAATTTTAGCTCTGTAAAATTTGTTATGCTTTAGTTTTAGCATGATTTGAATAAACTTTATGGGTCATGTATCCCCACAAATTATTCAATGGATTTAAGAACGAACTGAAAGACGGATAGTCCAACAGAGTTATGCTTTGTTCGTTAAACTATAATTTGTTTTACTTTGAAACATGTTCAGCAGTCTTATCTTGCTGGAATATGTAATCTTAATCCATTGAAGTGAGAAAGCACACTCCAGCGTTTCATTTTTGGAGCAAACCAAATTTTATATTTGCAACTGTAGAAAATGGTGCCCAAAACGTAAAACTTCCAACGCCGAAATTAGGTTTTAATATCGGAACATCATATGATCTTAAATCGAGTTATTAACATAAGTATGAGTCAGAACCGTCGAAATTAAATCATTTCGTCAAAGAAAATTATATTATCACTCCTCTGAACTTTTCATGAATTTTCATGCTAATTTTAGACGATTTTCTTTATGCAGTTTTTTTGAGCATTAACTTACTATTTGGCTTTCTCCATTTTATGTTTCCATCTCTTGGCAAAATTAGAGCAACGTACTTGGAAGACACAGGAAGTTTTTTTTTGTTCTCTATCTGTGTAGAGAATTTGTAACATGTTGCTTCTTCTTTTACAATATTAATCTGTCTTTTTGTTAATTTTGTATTTCCCTTAGTGGGTTCCGGAACATCATTATTCTGTTCTTTTTCAAAGAAATTACATACCACTCTTTCGGAACGTTTAATATTATGAGTAATTTTTCTATTGAAAGATCCTTGGTGAAGAAAAATTTAATTTGGGTCATTCCTTGACAGAAAATTTTTTAGGACAGTATTAACGTCATGAAATTTATCAATAAAATTAGAAAATTCTGCAGTAAAATTGAGATGTTGTCTATGGAAACATTTCTCTATTTATAAGAAAAATTTTTTAAATTTATTTTTGGTATTTTAAAAAACAGTTTACTCATCAGCGTTCATAAAAATATTCCACATTAAATAGCAACAAGAATAATGCTATTATAGAAATATGCATCAGTGTATAATAGATTGGAATATATTTGAAACAAATATTTCGTTTGTAGAAGAATTGTACACGAGATCTACCGAAACTATCATTCATTGAAATTTTCTATTCATTAAGAAAAGTTGAGAACGTTGAAATTTTGAATTTTATTTATTTTCAAGAAATTCAAAATATTCGCATATATCGGTCTATAATAATTTGAATGGTATCAATCTCGTCATATTTTACACTTTGAGTCATGTTTAGACTCGGTAATATTTTACTTTATTACTTATTTAAAAGAGGAATGACAAATTCTAATTCCAAATCGTTTAAGGATTTGTTTATTATTTTTTTTTTGGTAACACAAAAGGAGTGACAAACTTAATACTTAACACTTGTTTGTATAGCGTATTTGAAAAATTATACGTAATTCTCCAATATGACTAAATTCTTAAAACCTTTGAAAAAAGCTACCACATTTGGTTTGTATATTTTTCTAGTTGCAAACTATAAAATTGCAAACATTTTTTTCAGCTTTAAAACTTGAGAAATAAATCTAAATTTAGCAGAAAAATTAAAATAGTTAAATTTAAAGTTTTAGCAATAGCCCATATGATTTAATAGTTAAATTTGTCACTGTCTAACCATTTATTATCTCTAAGACTTAATTATTTTTGTTAAATCACACAATTAATAAAAAAAGACAACAATTAATAGTTCTAATTTGTTTTTAATGTCAATGATTTTACAAGACATAATAAACCACATGTTTTAGCAGAATTCAAAAAAAGTTTTGGTAGTTTTTTACCTTAAAAACTTTAGAACATTTAACAAAAAAAATGCAATTTTTAACACACATTTTTGAAATGCAATTTGGTGTTAAAAAATGAATATTTTTACACTAAAATCAAAGTGTTATAATTAAATTGTAGCTTTTTTTATGAGGTATGAAATTAATAAAATTATACTATTTTACCGATATGTGATTATGATTTTTATTACAAAGAAATGTTTGGGGGATATTATATTCAGTCCGCCTTAACTAAATCTAAGCAACGTTACTAAAATTGGAAAGCTTTCATTTTATTTATACTAAATGTAAATTCAAATTATATATACCGACAAAAGTTACCATCATATATTATGACTATGACTTTTGTCGATCTGTGGAATACGAAAATGGAGTTAACCAACCCCAGTCGCCAATACAACCCCATACCATGGCGCCATCGTGTTTAACAGTCCATTGAATAAATTTTCCTGCAAAATCTCCCCCTTGTACCCACGTATCAATTAATTAGAGACTATTACCTTATCCCAAATTTTATTCCTTTATTGCAAAGAAATAGACCTTACACTGAACCAAAATAGGTAGTTAATATTAAGAAAAAGGGTGCAGAATTGAAGAGAAGTAGGTTAAATATCAGCCAACAAAACCTTTATTCATCATAACGAAAATTTTCGTTAATCTTTCATAAATTCTTCAAATTGACGAAAAATTTTCAATATGACTATTAAATATTATTCAATTTGAATAATACATTATTCAAATTGATAAAAATAAATTCTTTATTCAATTTAAATACCATATTTAACTTAAATGTATGCAATTTTAGTTGAATTGAGGAAAGAATTACGTTAAATTGTTGTAATAATTTAATACTTAAAATATTAAATATAAAATATTTCATGAAAAATTTCGATTGGACACAGAAAAGGGGTACTCCCCATAGAAAGTAAAAATTGATTAAGGAATATCTAAAGAACTGTAACAGCGAGAATTTGGCAAATTTGGTCCGAATGACTTTCACAAGGAACTGTTTTACTTAACAAAATATAAGACGGAGAGGATCAGGGGAGAAGTAGCACCCATACAAAACATATATTGATTATCGAATATCTATAGATCTACTATAGCGCGAATTTGGTCCCAATTACATTTATAAATACACGTCGATTAGTGATTTGTGAAATTTCTTTCGAGATCTTGGACTGAGGAGGATTTTCGTGCAGCAAAGCGCATTGCTAATAATAATCAAATGTAATAAACAACTTAAAATAGTGCAATATTAAAGGACTTTGGTGAGGCAACCGGCTTTTATATCTGATGAAAAGTTATTAAACAATTTATTAAACAATTTATTTAATTAAATTTTTTTTAATATATTTGAAGAAACTTCTTCAATTTGAATAAAAATTATGTTAATTAGAATAAAAATCCATTTATTTAGCATCCCTTCTTTCGTTAAAGTTGTGCAGTGTTTTAATCTGCGGTTTCTTCCTGCAAACTCTGGCATTTTACTCGAGAACTCGATGTACAGTATGAGGTAAAAATCTATACCAGTGTTTTCCTTTAATATTGCATCAATTTCGGCCGTTGAAGTTTTTTCCTTTCCTGAACTGATTAGTGCTGGCGATAATCCACTTCTTGTCTTAAACTCTAAAGTTTCTTTTAATCGTTTTATAATCAGCAATGGTGGACCGTGGATGGTCAACTAATGTGCATATTTACCGGATCATTTTATTCTGATTGTACACACTTAAATTTATTTTAATTCTTAAATTTTAGTTTCTTTTTTCACTTAATATAAAAAATTCGCAAGTAACGCTAGCAAATTTTTAAATTGAGTTCTTAAAATTATAATGACATGATTCACAATACCTCATTAGTCGTTCACTCGGAGGACATCTATGTTTCATCATTTTGTTTTTTTTTTTTGCCTTTCAGTTGCAAAATGTGCCTCCATCGTCTGGAAAAGTTTTGTTACATCGTTTGAAATTTTCTGACTTTTTATCAGTGACTGTCCCGACAGTCCTTGAAAAATGTGTCTCTCAACACAGTTAAAGAAATTTAATCATTTATGAGACTCCCTTCAATCGCTATAAATATTTCCTTAGATAGATATAATGATCCGGCAATTTATTTTGAACCCAATTGAGTGACCTTAATTATAACTATTTCATAGATGTCCTCCTTATTATTTTCTATTGTTTAATAAGTCAAAAATTGGCATTGAAAAACCAGTTAATTTTCCTGAGTTTATGATAACTATAATTACTTCAAGGGGCAGGGTGGTGAAAAGTAAAGGTTGTCTAAAAACAAGTATTTCAATCATTCCGAGTTCGAATCCGATCGCAGACAAACTTGTTACTCTTCGAATATTAAAAATGTGGCTTGCACAAAAAAATATTGTAAAAGCCTCCAGTTCAACCCGACTTTGGATAAATGCGTTGAACGTCAATGGTCAGTTAGTTCTGCCACTCCACTTCCAGTGTGGTGATGTAGTTTCCCACCACTATATCATACATGGAGGGCATTGTTTTAAGCTTTATTGAGAGTCTGTGCTCCTTGAAGAATCAAGGGGAAAATTTATATAATAATTTCAGACACTTAGACTGTCATTTAATTCTACCGACAATCTCAGGCTCTCACATATACTGTCAGTACAAAGCTAGATTAATAAAAAAGTATTAGTCTCCAAACAAATTTCACTCTGTTACCAGGACCAATGGAATAATTTTTTCGAAAATTCAAATTTTTTTAAAGAAAAGTAAAAAAATTAAAATGTGTTATTGTGATTTCAATTCACTCATATTTGAATAAGGTGAAATTAATTGATAATGATCTAAAATCTCTAATGATGTATGATCTAAACTCTCTCAATTAAAGAAAATCTTGATCGAGAAAGATCAAAAAAATTTTTCATTTTAAAAAAAATCACTAAAACGACCTTTACGACTTGTAAATCATCTTTTAAAGAAAAGTATTTACAATAGAATAAATCTATAAGAGATTTTTTATATTCAAATTTAAATTAAGTCATTCATATTGTGAATGATTTCATTAGTAAGTTACTAATTTACAAATAAAATTATGTAAATATTATCTTACATAATAAAAAATTCAACATGAACACATCTTTTTAAGATCACGTGTTTTTAAACAGGTTGGATTTACATACATCTGCAATGACCTCTCCTATTAATAGAGTTTACAAAGAAGTTAAAAAAATATAATTTTCTCATATTGATACTTTTGTGCAACGAACAACAGTTAAATTTTTTACTTAAATCTTAAATAAAACCTTTTGACCTTAACGCTCAAACAATTACGAACTTTCAAAATAAACAACTTAATTCTGTGACAATCATTGATAACCAATACTAGATAAATAGAAAAAATATTTTTACAACAATTGATTGCATATGAAATAAAACTGGCATAAAATTGCTATAATAACTTTATTCTGTTGTCATGTAAATTAACCGACAGTTTTCTTACTCAGATTTTTTTTGTTTTTTCATATTCATAACTAAACGGCCGACCAAAAATTAATATTTTTCTTAAAATCACAATAAAAAAATTTATAAAATAACAATAAGCATAAAACTAAAAAAATATTTGAACTTATTGAATTCACAATAACCTTGAACCAGTTCTCCGCCCTTTCACAGTAGAGTTTTGCTATTAAAATATTTTGTTGTTTTTCAATACCCTCCACCACCATTAGTGGTAAAGAGGGCATACTAACTTTGTTGTTTCGTATGTAACGCTTAGAAAGAATCATCTCAGACCCTATAATGTATAAATATATATTCTTACATCAAATCAAAATCTGAGTTGATTTAGCTATGTCCAATTGTTTGTCTGTCTGTTGTTGACATGATCATATCCATAAAAATTGACTGAGCTCATAGAAATTTGGCCTAAGTAGTTGTTATAGTCCAATTTAAAACCAGCAATATCGGTTCTGTATATTTAAAGATATAGACCGATATATGAGGCAACCTCTATGTTTAAGCGAAGAACTTTTGAAAAATTGTAAATTATACATCAACATATTTAGATATTTCTGATGGAGGGTTTTGAAGATTCGGCTTCACCGAATATAGCAGAGTTACTTGTTTTAGGCTTTAATTTTTTTAACAAATGAATTTGTTTACTTAATAATAATATTCATTGTTCTTGTACTTTATTTTATTTAAGCGAGTTTCTTTTATTTTCGATTTATTAAAATGTTACGTTTCAGTTGATTTAATCATGAATCATTGACAAGAGTTTTTATTTTAAGTTTTTAACAGCTTATTAAAGTTGTTAGAATGGTAACAGTCTATAAAAGCCAAATAAATAATAAATGTTTTATTTTTGTACATTTACAATAACAATAATAAATAATACAAATAAAAAGCAAATCATAATTCCGGTTGGGGTTTCTTTAAATTAGTTTCTTTTTAGTTTTCTGCCCATAAATTTTAAAACAAAAAAACATTTTTTTAAAGGTTTTTAAAACTTAAAAGGCGTTACGTTTCTAATCAGTTTCATTCCTTTAAAGTGCGAAAAAGGCCAGGGTCTTACATTGCTAATTTTTTCTGCTTCTCATTTTTAGTGCTTTGTATTCGAACTATGTACTTTTGTATTATTACAGTTAATTTAAAAAAAACCTCTGTGGGAGCTTGACTATATGAAATTTGCATACATTATTTCGCAATTTTTTTGTTAGTGTACAAAGATATTCAATCTTAATAAATTGATATTAAAATTTACATACATGAATTGAACATTTAATAACATTAAAAATTGTAGTGACCTCGAATGGTACTTTCAATTTTAATGTCAAAATAAACTTAAATCGTTTTACAATTATAAGCTTTGTCTCAAAAATAACGTAAAAGAAATTTTCAAAAGAGATAACAGCCCTTTTGTATATAAAAATTATCATAAAGCTATTGTGAATTTTTAATAGAGAGGGTGCAGCCGTTTAATCGGACTCTTTGCTGTTTAATTCTTTTCTTACAGCGCTTTCGTTGATTTTGAGTGGGAGCCCTTCTGGTCTTCAAAATATCAAACTACTTGTATGTATTTTTTCAAACTGACAGTATTATTTTTGAACAGGAAAAAAGTCCATATTTTACGAAGAACGAGTTACAATTGTCTAAACTTTGTTGCTCGTAGGAAAACAGCATTTGCTATTGGTCCTTTTAATGTGATTGGGAATGTAAAATAAATTTAAAACTGCAACAATTTGTTTGAATTGTTTTAATTATCAGAGTAATTCCATTATATAACTAATGCAGATTTTAGGAGCAGTGGTAACACCTTATCCATTTCTTCTTTTAAACGTTAGTACTAAAATTTCATTCCAAACCATTTCTTACATTCTAATGGAACTTTGGGGGATAAAAATAGGTCATTTAAGATCATGGGAGGAATTCCCGTTTCAAACAAAGCAAATATAAATGAAAATTTAAAAATTAATTTTCTATAGATTTTCATTACTTTTGTGAAAAAATTAAAGCGGTTAGGATGAGGGGAGAGTTATTCCTCTACAGAACAAATACGAAATATGCGATATTAATTAGAAGGGTACAAACCTGCGGAAGAAGTACCCCTCATATCAAACACGAAAAGAAAACGTACTGGGTGTAAATAGTTGGTCAACATTTATTGATTGGGGGATTTCCCATACAAAACAATTATCAGACATCTAGGAAACTTTATTGGAGACAAACATTACGACAGACAGGATCCGAGTTGGTTTTTATAGATTTTCTTCTTTTTTAATTATCAAATTAAAATTAAAAGTTAGAATTTCGTTTAATCGAGAAGATGACTTACGATTCCTAAATTGTTATTGAGAACGGAAAGCACAATAGGGAAGTGGGAATAGGTTACAGACAGAGTATGTCCCTACTGCATAAGATTTTTAAGGGGGTAATTTGAGAAATAAGCAGGGAATATTGATCCCATGACTGTCTAGAATACCAAAATAATGTTCCACGATTTTTACTATAACGCATTTATGAAAATGTAATTCAAAATTGAATTTCTTTCACTCTAACTTCACAATTTTAAGTCACTGTTATGTGTGCTATTCTAGAGCTCTCTAAACAGACTGAATTTGAATTGATTGAACAACAGACCACTAAATCTATTAAAGGAGTATTAAGAAAACCCTAAAGTGCTATAGACAGACAATGTTATAACTTTATAAGAAAAAGAACTGTAGATGGTGTTTTAGAAATCATATTATAGCGAATTTATTGAATTTCAAAATACAAACAATTTAACAATATCTGTCTCCAGTTATTTTGAAATATATAAGTGTCAAATTGTAGTTACAAATCACCTCCCACAAAACTTAAAATTTATCAAAACTTCAAAAAATTTGCATTTTACATTCAAATGGACAAATAACATGACAGCGTGAATGGAATCTAGAACAAAAAATATTTTGTTCAAATAACAAAAAATTTCAAACTGAATATTGAAATCAAATGTCAAAAAATAAAGTTTGAAACACGTTATAGAATGAAAGTGCATTCGCTATCAACATGTGTCTTAAGAATAAGAATTTATTTTCAAATCTGTCAAGGAATTATGTTGAAATCCCCATAAATTATAACATTGATGTATTGCTGAAAACTCTTATGCATTATGACTTTTATATGTCCAAATGGCTTTTGATTGAAATTAAACACTTTAAATCTAACACGTTTATAAATTTACATTAAAACTCTTAAATACAAGATTTAAAATCGTGATTTGCAATTAAAAGAGAATTATGACGAATTAAAAATCAAAAATATAAACTGGAATTGTTTATAAAAAAAAATTGTATAACAACTTCTTCAACTTGTGTCTGTTTACAAAAATTATTAAATAAAAATATTTAGAGTTATTAACTATTTAACACGTCGGTTGCTGTCAAAATATTCAATTAATTTAATTTGTTCATAGTCAACACACCATTTGAATGCAATAAATCTTTTATACAAAAATATTTTAATCCATGCCACAAATAATTTTGCAACAATGTGTTGCACATAAAAAGACTATTACTACCATGAAACTATTCACATCAAAAAACGATTTAACGCAAACATTGTATTTTCAACAAGTTTTGATTTATAATAAAATAATAAACTTAAAAGCTCCACTAACCAAATGACCATTTAATTGGTATTTCACCTCAGTGTAATTAATTAATTACCGCGTAAAACTAATTACATTAGCAATAAAATATGATGTTAATTGATAAAAGTGATCGTGATGTTACACAAATAGAAATCACTTAAAATAAATCATATAAATAGATCCAAAAACAAAATGTAACTCATTAATCGCAAATTTATTAGATATAAAAATGAAGAAAATATTAAATGGAAAAATGAAGAGATATAATTTTTACATAGTCACCAATTAAGTGTGAAATATGTGATGAGGTTCACATAGTGAATGTACAATGTTTGACTTTAGCAAAGTGTCTGGTTAAATTTTTTTAAAATATGCGTGGAATTACTGGACGAAAGAAGAAATAACAAGGATGTTTTTTTAAGCTGAGAAAAATTTATTGTGGCAATAACAACTACACACTGACAGCTACATAAGCAAACAATTTTAACCCTCAAATGTGCTAAGGGGGACAATAATGAACTTGTAATGACGGAACATTTTAAAAGATATTTTTGTGCAATTAAGTCCTTAATTATATGAATAAGAATTAGTTTCAAATGTTTAAAATTCTCAGACTTACATTAGGTGGTTCCAGAAATATATTTGATTATTGTTACTCACCTGGAAAGAAAAGACGTTTCAGATTTCATAAAGATATTCAAGAATTGGGTTTCATTAAGACTATTACTGTAGCAATAATATATAACCACAATAATTGTACTTAAATATAATAATAACTTTAATTCCATTATGTTAAGTTCTACGACTTTAAGAAATGTAAACAAACATAAAATAGTGACTGATTGAAGGTTAACTGTACTGACACTTGTTATTCTTTTCAAATAAGTGAAGTTTCAGTCTTCACTAGAAAAGATTTCGGAAATAGCCACGACTTCACCATTAGAAAAAACACTTTAGGCACCCAAGATAAAAAAGCTCTTCCTACAACAACTCCAGACTAACGAAACAAAGAACACGTTAGCAACAGTAATAGTGAACAGTTGTCATTCAACCAACATCACTCATGGGAAGTTAACACAACAATATATAACCGAGTTGCAGAGGAAACACTGGGTGTAGCGCAACACAAAAACGTTTATAACAGATGACACTTGGAAGCTGATTTCTTAATAAAGGGAAGTCAAAGTGCAGTTAAGCAATAACACTACTGAGACAGCAGTATCAACTATCGATAAAATAAGTAAAGAAAGCGGCAAGATGAGGCAAAAGAATGTACCTGAACGGGTACCAAAGTCAGCAGAGGAAGTAAATAGTCAAAAGAAGAGAGAAAATTACATCGAACGATAAACAGGCTTACGAATTGTAAATGTAGCAGGAACGAAGCTCCCACTGACCGCAGTGTCGAACTAACAACTAATAACAATGCATAGACAAGAAGGTGGAAGAACATATCGAAGAAACTGATTAACTCTGAAGAAATGTTACTACGAATATCACACAATTCTCCTAGTATAAGTGAGATAATGGAGGCAAGTGGGAAGTTAAGAACATTAACTTTATGGGCCAGAAAACACCCTGAAAATTTAAACAGTATGACGCTTGAGTGGAATCCTCAAAGTTCCGGAAGCAGTGGCTGGCTAAGAACCTCTTGAAGACGCAATGCAATGTTACAAGCAAAGACGCAAAAACAACTGCAGAAGCCCGTAACAGATAGTAACACTTTGTGGAAGCCATATGTTCCCAAGAGGGGCAATGAAATAATACATATTTTAGAAGAGTAGTTCAAGTAAATACATTTTAAAGTACAAAATAATATGTAAGCAAGAGAGAAATTTATAATCGATACTGTCTGGATTTTTTTTAATGTGTAAAATATGTAATTTGCTGCCAAAAAATACATTAGAAGTCAAAATGACTGTTTCGACAATGAATTATGCATAATGGCATTACACGTATAAATCTACCAAAAATCACGAACAGACAAGTTATTGACTGTCATTGTTTACGGAATAATATTGCAATAGAACTTCTTTTAGCAATCTCATACTGCAGTACTTTTTTACGAAAGTGATTTGCTAATTAACAGATCCTTTCAGAGATAAGAGATTCACAAGCAGTCCCAACATATCAGTTGCAGTAAACAATCCAACAAAACTCGTAAATTTTACTTAAAAATGAATAAAGAATGATTAAACTGCTTCCACCGATTGACATAAGTATACAATTTATATACAAATATTTTCAAACGGTTGAGCTAATAATTTAAAATATTAAATTTAAAATTCAAATTTATAATGTTCATTTCTAATCGGTTACATTTAACCGTTTTCAAATAGGTTTCCTCTGTCTTCAATATCGACATAATACAAACATCAAGCTGTTTTTGAAAGTTACTATTACTTTCAATATCATCTTGTCCAAAGCGGCTTTAAATTCCCATGATATTTTCTATCAATTTTATATTTATTACCAATCAATCTAATAGTCACACTAATTTTTGAAATGTGTATTTCATTTTTGAAACTTATTGTCATTAATTCCACACGTCAAAAACCCAAAACAGCAAATAAAATATAGACTTGTAATTTGATATCCAAATATGTTCAATATAATGGTGAAGCGAATTTAAAAGCTTTGGAAAAAATTGCTACAATCTACAAAAAATATTTGGGCAGCTGATGCCCAAATATCGGTAAATACTATTAAGATAATATCAAATTAAATACTTGTTTAAAGAGATATAATACCAATTTAGTTACTGCCATATTTTCCTAATTTAAAAAGGAATACAGTCCGCTATAAGTAAAATATCTGTAGTAGAGATGAACGATATTTTCACAAGTGTGATTGTTAAATCACTGCAAATGAAATTAAGATAGAACAGTTGCTCAAAATGTCCTTAAAGATGATGCTGAGCGTAAATTCTAAACGCTTGTTTTTATTGCTTTACTGCTAAGATACATTGTCGAATCATCTAGAATGAAAATTTGCCATTTTCAACCCTAAGGTACGCAGAAAGGTTCTCGCTGTTCTTGTAACTGTTGTTGGAGTTTCTTTCCCAGGGAAAAAACTTCCAGTTGACTCAGCTGTTGTTGAGTTGACAATCTCAGGCCGATTGATAGTCGAGTCATTTCGGGATGGAGATCAAATTGTCGTAAGAACATTGAAGTGTTGTTTGTGGGTTTTCACAATGTTGTTTTCTTTCCTCGCGCCTTCTATGAAATTAATTAGTTACCGTTATTTTGAAACAAACGTTATTAAAATATATTTTGAAATATTTCGAACACTGTCACTGTTTTAAATAACAGTAATTTAAAAATCACTTTCACTGGGAACACCGTTATATTATAATCACTACATCGCTTATTTCTAATCTGTAGTAGTAACACTTGAAATTATTCACTTCAAATAAAGATGTCGCTACTGTTTATAAAAATATTCAGTAGCAACTACAAAATTATAATTTAAACGATGTTTTTTTTTCTAAAAATAAATTTAAATATATTTTAAATTGTATTAAAATTAATTCATTAACATATTATATGAATAAATGCATAAAATAACTGTGAAAGAAACAGTTGGAAAATTTTGAAAGTTAAAATTACATCAATATCGATTTGTACAATTCGAATTTTAAATCACATTAATTTACGTTTATTAATTTCATTTGATACACTGATTTTGAAATAAAAATTTTATTGTGTTTTTTTTCTAAGTTTCATTGTCATTTTAATTATCGATTATAAGTAGTCGATATTTACCATTTAATCGCCAATGAAATTTTTATATATATGAAATGGATACGAGCTATAACACATTTTAAAATTAGTATAAATATTAAATTATGTTTTTAATTGCATCAGATTATTGTGCATATTAAGTATGTATGATAATTGCTTACTTTCCATCAAGTATTTTATGCTTTAAATTCTGAAAAGGAAAGGTCTTTTTAGACATATGAATTTAATCCTTATTCACTGGTACATATTTCTATAAACGCACATAACTTTTTTTAAGAATTAAAAAAAATGGACACGAAAATATTTGGTAGCAAATAACGTTTTTACTAAATCAATTCAGACTTCGTTTAATGGTATTTTCCTATAAACGCACTTAAGATATGTAGCATTATTAATAATGGGTGGATGATCCTGTGACCTAAAAAATACGATCTGGCATTGATTCCACAAATTTTTGAAACATTTCAGAATCAATTTCCTCAGAAACTTGCTTAATTTTTAGTATTTATTCATTACACTATCATTTAGAATAGTTTGAAACATGTATCGCAGCACTAGAGAAGAACATCTTCCAACAAATCTTTATAAATCGTGCTATTCATTTTTGTTGGAACAAAAAAATTTTAGATTTGTCAACTACAGAAAATGTCGTACAAAGCATAAAAACACCATCGTCGAATATACGTTTTGACATCCGAATACTGTTTGGGCTCAATCCTGTCTTATTAACATGATTATGAGACAGGATCGTCTAAGTTACATTTTTTCCTGTTAGAAAAATTACGTTTTCCACACCTCAGCCCACTCGATATATTTTCGTGACAATTTTAGGTGATTTTCTTTATGCTGTTTTTTAAGCGTTGACTAACATTTTGACTTTTATTTGTTTAGAATTCAATTTGTTGTTGTTCTTATTTTATATGGTCATTAATCCAACTTTGTCAGATTTCTAAACACTATAATTCTGACCTTTCTTAAAGAAATTACGCACAGCATTTCATTGGTAATGAAAAATTTAATTTGGATATTTGTTTGATCAGATATTTTCAAAAAAACATTACCGTACGAAGTTAAATACGATAAATTGAAAATTATAAAATAAAAACGAAATTAACTCAAGCATTCGCTGTTCAAAGCCTAAGCAGGCTTTTCGTATATTATTTTTTTGTTTTTTATGACCGCAGCTCACTATTTGGACTCAAAACTAATCCACTTTGATTTTAATCAATTCATTAGCTTCTGTTTTCCGTTTGCAATTTGTTTAAAATTTCCCTTTGAAAATGCAAAGAGTTTCTCTACCGAACTCAGGTGTTGTAACTGCGAGTCAAACAATCAGTTGATCAAATTCATCAGGTCACTGTCTTACTGATATATCAAACATGTTCCTTTATTTCTACACAGGAACCATTTTTGGTGCACCTCAGTCTCTATATAAATTAAATGCATGACATATCCCATCTAAATTTTAGATACACTGCTAAATAAAACACTCATATATTATTCTATAGTCCAATCCATATAATCTTTAGCAAAGTCCAAAATTAAATGTAGAGCTGAATATAAATTTTAACAGTTCAAATTTTAGCAGATTTTACCTACTTTTGAATTAAGAAGCTTTGACTTTTGTATCCCAAGCTGTAGGTAGATGGCGTGAAATGGAGATAAATAACTACTCCAGTCCCACCGATCAGAATACAGTAGAATCTCACAAATTAAAAATCCCATAATTCGAATTCTTAAGTAATTAAAATTTTACATTTAAATGTATTTAAAGCTCTCAAATCAAGATCAGAAGGAGTATATTCTAATAAAACCTGTCCAGGTCCATTTGAATCAGTTTTTGCTCTATTTTAGTTAAAAGTATAATAAGAAATAGGATTATTTAAAGAAATAGCTTCACAAAATGTTGTAACAATATTCATGAATCTACTTGGAATTTTTCGCATTTTACGAAGTTTAAAATTGCAGAGAAAATCTCAGAAAGCTTTTTTAAAGGCAGGAACTTATTTAGATAATCTTTTATTCGCTCACTATAAAAATTAGAAATAAGTGACAATATAACTTTATTTTTGGGTAACTTCCCCCTGTCGCTATAGCAAAATTCTATATTTGAATGAAATTTCACACAGACAATACTGAGGAATAGGACATAGCCCAATTTACCGCTTGTACTGACCAAGGAAATAAAAAATGTTAATTAGGAATATCTACTCTAAGTGTATTTTACATGTTTTTGTATATAAAATATCTTATTGTGGACGATAACTAAATGCAAATATATGTTTATTAGAAATTTTAGTATATTAAAATAGTAATTTATACAATTCTGTTACATAAATTACGGGAAGTAACGAATGTAATAAACAGGTTTGTTTTTTTAATTAATGAAGTAGTTGATAATTGCATAATATCGCTCATTTGTTGCAAGGTGGTCATAACTCAAAAAATTTTCAGTAGACGTATTTTTAAGTTTTTTTGACAGAATCATATTCCTTAGAATTCATGAATGAAAATTTTATACTTAATTTTTCAAACGCTTACAAAAAATCTGCAATGTAAACTTAACAACTACCGATGCGTAACCGGAATAATGATTTATTTCTGACAAAAATCAATAAACTAATTACTTGGCATAATATATTTCCTGTCTGATGAATGTATGAATAGTTCATTCGCGAAAACATTGCCAGATAATACCAAAACATTTTTAACTTGCAATACTGATGTTAAGTCGAATTTTGCGAATTATGAGTTATGGCGATCTTGCAGTAAATGACCGATTTTACAAAAAATTACTGATAACGAAATGTTGTTGTAAAACCAATATTTCTTTAAAAAAATACATATATATTATTTATTTCCTTGATCACCTTGAACTAATATTTAAATACGAAATTATATCCTTTTGATCGCCTGAATTTTCATCAAACATTTAAAGGTTAAAAGTAATTAAATTAAACAAAGCACTTAAGCCAACATCGTTAAAAATAAACAATTTTTATTTTATGTTTTATTTCCGATCACTCCTTTTAACCATTTACCGGTTTGTACAACTACACATAGAAAAAAAATCAATGTAAAATTAATTAATATAGAAATAATTTTTTGCTTCATAAATAAAAAATGTTAATTTAACATTGTTTCACAGTAAATACAGTTTCCTAAGAATATTCTTTAACTACCAATTCTAATATGTACAATATTATCTTCCAAAAAAGTGTTTAAATCAACTATGTTTAACGTTGATTTTATTTCATGTTTTTTCTGTGTGTAGAAAATATCAATGTATTCAATGGTTGGTTTTCAATATCGTCTTTATTAAAAAAAATGTATGTGAATTTCATGAAACAAGTTTTCTCCATAACTTTTAATTAAAATGAAATGAGGAAAAATGAAAGAAATCTTCAAAAGGATGGAGAGATATGAACATATAGTTGGAGTATATATTTTTTTCATAATTTCGTGCAACATGTTTTTTTCTTTTGATTTTGTTAGTTGAGATTTTTTGTTCATTAAAATCTAGTTTTTTTCTGTTTAACCAACTTTTATGGTAAAAATTAATGCAGAGACAAATTCATATTAAATCAAAAGTGAAGAATTATTTCAACAAGTATTTTTACATGGTTTTGACTGCCTCATTGGTTGCATGGTAAATGGCATGTGGCATTTCAATGTTATCCATAAACGGACGTTTGTATTACTAATATTGGTTAATTATAGTCATCACATGTTCACAAAATTAACACGATTTTTTACGCATTTTGATAATTTTGTTCGACTGTCAAAAAACAATTTTTTCATTTCAATTTAACATCTTTTTCAAATAATGATTGAGGAATTTATATCCAGTTCTAATTGTTTAACATATTTTTAATATAAAAAAATATTGTAATTTGATTGATATATTCTGCATAACAGATAATGATTTAGCATATTGGAAATGGAACGAAAGTGGGTTTGACTCTATCACACCAGCTGTTTTGAACATATGCCTGACAATCATAATGATTGTGCAAAATTTGATGCAAAAACGTATTGATAAAATTTTTCAAATAACTGAAACAATTATGAGTGCAAAAAAAAACACGAATCGAAACTCCTTCTTTGGAGACCCTTTTTTATACAAAATGTAATTTCAGTGAACCCCGTGCTACTTGTAAAAAATATAAGAACTTGGACATTTAATTGTTTATAAATTGCTGAATTCAATGTTCTGTTAAAAAGGTCTGATTTTATGAAGACAACTTAGTCGCCATGTACCATGTAAGTGTTGGTACCATTTGGTAGGATATCCGTTAAGGTTAATTATTTCATTTAACGATTAGGCATTCAATTTACACGATTTTGTGTATATTCCGGTGATATTCGCTGAAATTCATTGAAATTCACTCATAAGTAACTTCTTCAGTTGATCTTTGTGAAATTTCGTATTGTGTTTTTAAATAATCCCACTTATTGTATTCATATCGGGTCTTTGTTGAGGAGGTGAATCATTGTCCTAATGGAAGTAATAATCATTAAGAATTCCTTATTTACCAGCACTTTGTTGAGGTTGTTCTTAAGAAAAAAATGTCTTTTTCATTGCTTCCACAATAAATTCCAAGTTATTCGCATCTTAATACTATCACCTCCATGTTTTCCTGTTTTGCTTTTGTTCTTTTCCCACATTAAAGTACATCTATCTTTTCTTTAAAATCATTTTCCTTATTTTTGTATAAATGTTTGCGCAATTATTTTTTTAGAACGGGCACCTTGCTTCCTCTGCGAACGTTGTAAGCGGCTTTGTTTATTGTTCTGCGCACGCTTTTCGCAGAAATGCTTCTATCTAGTTTCTTTTGTCTCTAAAGCAATATTTAAAGCATTTTTTTAGAACGTCCATATCTTGGTTTATTTTCAATGCTGTTTTCTTTTTTTAAACAATACATTACATTTTGATTTGGTGATTATCATAAGTTTATAATATATTTAAAAAGGTACATACACTTTTGCAGTGCAAAAATATTGAGTTACCAGAAAGTATTTTGTTCAACACATAAATATTTTTTTATTTTATTATAAATCAGTAATGAAGTAATAAAACAAATATAAAAAATATATATTTTTAAAATTTTTTCACCTAAAATTCATAAAATTGTCTACTCAAATTGGGGTACCAAAACTTATACTTAAAATTATGATGTTTCTCTGACATCTTTTTCATTTGAAGGTAACTGACGTTAATAGTTATCATATGTTGGTATAAGCTTGCGATCATAATGCACCAACACAAAAACTTTTTCTTGACTCAGAAAACCAAACGGGGCATGATTAGTAGATATAGTTTGACAATGAGGAATTGGAAACATTACTCAATAAAGATTGTTGTTAAAGGCAAAAAAATGCATTTTCATTGAGAGCATGAAAAAAGCATTCAGAAAAACAATTTTCGTATTTTTATAGGTTATAAATAAAGGATATATATTACTATAACTCCGAGCGCAATCAATCATATGTAACGTTATACATGACGCAAAAATAACGATCTGTTTTTGGTGAGACCGGAAACAAAAATCAACTTTCATATAATATTCCGACAGACACGAGACATTAAAGTTCATTCATTACAATTCTTGGCCAAATCCCGCTTTAAAGCCTTTATTGCAGGAATAGGCATTTGTCACGGCAAAAATAACAGATATCGAAAAATGGTTTGTGTCTAATCTAAGGCGAAAGAAATTTAATTCTCTTAAAGACAGACACGAGAACGTAATGTTCATTCATTACAATTCTTGGCCAAATCCCGCTTTAAAGCCTTTATTGCAGGAATAGGCATTTGTCACGGCAAAAATAACAGATATCGAAAAATGGTTTGTGTCTAATCTAAGGCGAAATAAATTTAAATCTTTTAATGATTATATTTAAGCTAATATTACATTAAAATACAGTTATATTAAATTAGCCTTAAAATATGCTACAGTTTTGTTTTTTTTTTATCGACAAAATATATTCCTATTCTCTTTAATGCACCTTATCATTAGCAAAATAATCTATGAAACTTTATTTTCGTAATTTTATTTAACATTCACTGTTAAAGAAAGATAACGTAAAATTATCAAACTATCACAATTTCAATACTGCAGCCAAAAAAAATTATATCTGAGACAAATAGTTTAATTTAGACAAAATTATTATAATTTGTTCAGGAAATTTGATTAAAAACCAAAAGAAGAAAACCATTTGGCTGCAAGCGACTATAATTTCAATTTTACGCTATTTTCAAAAAAAATGTGATAATTTATCAATTGTTAACAAAGTTTGATGCAATAATGCAGTAATGCAAACCGTTAGCAAATGCTTAGAGTTTTATATTACAGTTTTGTAGTTAATACCAGTCATAATTCCAGACAACAATCACTTTTTCTTTTTTACTTTATTTGACAACAAATCATTATTATTTTTTTATATATTTTTTCATCTATTTACAGGTATACCAGCCACATTGACTTACATCAATATGGATCATAGTGTTACCGGTTCTCCTGCCCTAATACCGTACCCCGATTGGCGTAGTAATACAGCTGGTGATTGTGCCAACAGTATAACGACAGCGTATCGTATTCAAGTTGATGAGTGTGGTCGTCTTTGGGTTTTGGATACTGGTACTGTGGGTATTGGCAACACTACTACCAATCCTTGTCCATATGCTGTCAATGTATTCGATTTACAAACAAATACACGTATACGCCGTTATGAATTAAGACCTGATGATACAAATGCCAATTCATTTATTGCTAACATTGCTGTGGATATTGGTAAATCTTGTGATGATGCATTTGCTTATTTCTCTGATGAATTGGGTTACGGTTTGATTGCTTATTCGTGGGAACAAAATAAATCATGGCGTTTCTCAGCTCATTCTTTCTTCTTCCCTGATCCCTTAAGAGGTGATTACAATATTGCTGGTTTGAATTTCCAATGGGGTGAGGAGGGTATCTTTGGCATGTCCTTGTCACCTTTACGTTCAGATGGTTACCGTACTATGTACTTCAGTCCTTTGGCTAGTCACAGACAGTTTGCTGTATCTACTCGTATCCTTCGCGATGAATCAAGAGTGGAAGATAGTTTCCATGATTTCGTAGCTCTTGATGAACGTGGTCCTAACTCTCATACAACTTCTCATGTCATGAGTGATGATGGTATTGAATTATTCAATTTAATCGATCAAAATGCAGTCGGTTGCTGGCATTCTTCTATGCCTTATTCGCCACAATTCCATGGTATAGTAGATCGTGATGATGTGGGTTTGGTATTCCCTGCTGATGTTATTATCGATGAAACTAAAAATGTTTGGGTATTATCTGATCGTATGCCTGTCTTTTTATTGGCTGAACTTGATTTCAGTGACGTCAATTTCCGTATTTACACTGCACCTTTAAGTACTCTTATCGAGGGTACCGTTTGTGATCAACGCAGTGCTGTTTATGGTCCATCCAATGCTGTCTCTATACCCAAACAGAATCCCCTCTACAATAAACAATATGTACCATCCCTAACCCAAAAACCTTCACAGGGCACCTACATTCAACATGCCGCTCTACCTTCCCCCACCTATTTGTCATCCTATGCCAGTCAAAAGGTTGATGTTCCTAAGACATTCGTTTACAATCAACAAAATGGTCTAACCTATGAAGCATCAAATGGTCCCCATCTCTTCCCACCCTTACAACTGACACATCAAACTGTACAACCTGATGGTTTGAAGAATTATGTTAGTGCCCGTAGTTCAAACTGGTGGCGCCATCACCATCCTTAAGTATACTGATGTCATAAATATTAAATAAAGAATATAAATTAATATAATAATAATGGCATATTAGTGTATTGTTATCAATGCTCTTAATTTGTATTACCTTATGGAGCTTAATGTCTTTAATCCATCTTGTCTTGTGCATTAGTAGCCAAAGTTATACAATCTACAATTTCTATCCATTCTTAAATATTATCCTACTGTATTCTTCTAAAGTATTATTATTTGAATTTGTCTTTTTTTCATTTGAAAATTTTTATTTTTATTCTAAATATGCAGCATTTTCCATTGCATATTCGTTATTTTTATATATAAAAATATTTGTTTTATTGTAAACATTTAGAAAAATTAATTTGTTTGTTTGTAATAAAATAAATAAGAATAAAATTGTGAAATAAAATTAATAAAAAATTAAATAAATCAGTCTTTTAATTTTGAACGAAGTAAATCTATTAAAGAGCTTATTGGAATGAACTATTGTGATTATAAAGTATAAAAGCACTAAGAAAAATTCCATTTCAAGAAAACCTTTCCATCAACGCTTTCTGTGACTTTGCTCGATTTGGTAGTCCATCTCCGTTTAAAATATACCAAAAGGCGTCTTTTTTAATAAGAGCCCAATATCATCCACTGGTCTTAGATGCAGAAGACGCAGTATGAAGTCTTATGAATGGAAGCAGCATTTTTTATAAGCAATCTTTGATGTAAATTTCGGTATTTATAGAGCCCGCTGTAACCAATGATTGGCTTTTTGGCCACAACTGCATATTGCTTGCCATTTCAAGAACTTTTTGGAAATATTTTGGCTGATTTTGCGTCCTAAACTTTTCTTCAATATCTCCTCGAGCATCAGCAAAATAAAATTTTAGACCAGAAAGTTGCAAATTTATGCCAATTACTGATTTTTGTCTTTCATAATCGAATAAGTATCTTAACTCTCTTTAATCTTTTTTTCTTAGGAAAATATTGTTGCCCAAAAACCCTATAGGGCCAAGTCCACCCCCTCTCGAATTCGAACTTTTTTCAATAAAAATATTGATTTCATTTTTATATTTTTAAATCTGAATTCTTGAATTTTAAAATAAATTACAGTTTATAATCATCTGGTAGTAACTTTTCCTTACTTCCAACAAAATCTGGATTCTATAGAAGAAAATCAAATAAATTTTGCATAGACTCATTTCTCGTTTTATTTGGAGATATTTCCTCTAGGTTTCCGCCAAAGCATTTTTTGAGGAGGAGAATTCAGCTGTCTTGGTGCATAGAAAGCAACCACTTCTTCACAGAATGCCCTGTTTGTATTGGGTTCTTGCCCAGTTGGAATATCCAACTCTTTCCAAAACCCAAACCATACACGGAATTTTTTAATTTGTCCTTTTTATATACACTTATAATGATGCTGGTTCATTACACCATTCGCCCCACCCCACAGGTTGGTATTGCTCCCATAACATAACACTCCTTCACTTTGGTTTTAAAACTCTTCGTCCCTCTTAATGTATAGTTTGCAGAACTCTAAACGGAAATACCGTTTTTTACCAGTACCGTTCTTTACCATTCCGCAGAATGTAAGATATTTCATTTGCGATTTATTCCACTAATTATGACTGATTCACTTTTGGATTTCTTGCCACTTCTTTTATCACCAAACAAGCATCTTGCCAGAAAAAAAATTTTTGACCGTCCAATTCTATGTATATTTTAACAGTATTTCTTAACAATTTATTATATATTAATTTTGTTTTTATCATATAATTAAGAAAATATGGACCTATTGTACACAGAAAGTAATCATGAAGCAAAATCAATGTCGAACAATGTTGATTTGAGATTGAATATTTTTTCTTTTTTTACGTTTAAATTAAATGTTTTTGCGTTTGCTGTGAAATTATATTGTACATAATTTAATATATGAACTTAAATAGCGATATATTTTTAAAATTACTTTTTCGAATTAAAATTTCAAGAATATTTTCAAGAAACAAAGTTAAATTAACATTTTTTTATTTATGAAGCAAAATCATAACTGAAACAAGTTAAATTATTTCTATTTTAATTAATATTACATAGATTTTTTCTGCGTGTATATATCTTAAAAAACTACACCATAGTGTTGACGTTCCTATACCACAGTGTGTTCAAATCGATATTCTTTAGAAATAATTCGATAATTGATGCGTTGGAGAAACTGTATATCAGTTCTAAATAAATAAATGGGTTCTTATGTTCTGTGAAATTTTCAGCCAGATATATTTTCAGTTAATTAAATATTTTATTTCTATCAAAAATGTTTAATATTTCTAAAATGTTTTCATAATTAATTTCTAAATAATGATAATTTACTCCAATCTTTCATAGATCATTTAATTATTGCTGGAATGATTTTACTGAAAAGTTGTTTACTTTCACAGCAGCATTTTGGGCGTATGAAATTGTTTAATTGTTTTTTATTTTTATAAATAATTTGTTTAAACATTTATAAAATTTATTACCAAATAATAATTGTTTTTCTACAAACTCCTCTCTAAACAGAGGTGCTCACCCAAATTATATACTTTTGCAAAACGTACAACAAAACCTTTTTAGTCTCGTTAGAACAAAAACAATAATCTAGATGTATTTTGCTAGTGTAAATAATCGTTTTGCTGTCAAATACGCTGACAGTAGCCAGAGATGGAAGTACTTCTCTTGATGGTACCAAAATAACCAAAATAAAATAAATTATATATTCTGTGAATTTAAATCCATTCAAATAGAGCAAAATTCTAACCGACAAGAAATAAAGTCTTTCTGAAAGCAGAAACCACAATTACTGACAGTAAACATTTAGCACATTTGTGGAAACACCAAATTATTTATGGTCTTGATACACAAAATTTCACATGGAGTTAATTTGGTTTTCAGAAAAAAAATAAAAAAATAAAAAAAAGGGAAAATTCTGCGTCAATAAATGTAAGGTAAAAATAACTGTTGTTTTCTTTCAAATATATGTAAACAAAGAATTTGACAACTAAACAATATCAGTAAAAAATCAGCTGAGATAATAAGATTACTTGGTTTTGTTGTACCATGCTTTTTTTGCCTTTGCGTAAGTGAAGCTGAAAAAAGTCGTTTGTAGTGCATGCGTGCAGAAGGCAGAATTTGTTGTTAAAAAATCTGTATTTTGGGCACCTCTGCCTCAATGTCTTGTCCACTGCAGAGATTATCGTAAATATCCATATTTTTCTAATCAGATCTGATACCAAACGAATTTTTTTCTTAGCGAAAAGACATTAAAAAAAACTTTGATTAAAATTTTTGAAAATCAATCTAAATTATCTTCAATAATTTGCCATCCCATATTTATGTTCAGAATATAATTAAACTTGAATTTAATTGTAATTAAAAACATAATCTTGAAGAAATCAAAATCTCGCAGTGGCAACACTCTAATTTAGGAAAGATCAATTTCACGATAAATGTAAACAATTATTAAAGCATATCTTAAGGCTAAAATCAATAATTAAAAAACAATTTTTCAAAATACAAAAATAAAAAACAAAGATCATCAAATAAAATCATTCTGAACAGTTACCCAAACACTCCCTAAAACGGTAACTGAAAAAATTCTTTAAAATGTTTGTTTTAAATTATTTTTTTATTATTTTTTTTTTGTTAAATAAACTACAAGAAAATAATTAAATTGTAATTAAGTGGAAACAACAAATTTAACAAACATTTATTTATATAAAAAAATGTTGCTCTTAATCAAATAAGATCGATCAGAACATTTTATAAGGAAATAATACATGTGGACGCGTTTGGCAACAGGAACCATGACCCAAATGTTGGCAATATTGCAATCCGGACAAGATGAGATCAAACTAAAATAACAACAAGAAATTACCAAAAAAAAAACTGGGCTTGATCAATAACGATAAAAATTGATCATCATGTTATAAGTCTGGTGATTTCAAGTTATTTTAAACGAAGAGAAGAGATTTTGATTATATTGATTGTGACACGTTTTTTTATAACACATTGACTGTGAAAATTCACACGTTGTGTTTTCCACTAAATCCCTTCGAAAAAATTGTTAAATGGAACTTAAATTTAACAAGATTGAAGACTTGTATTTATCGTTATATATCATGTTTCTTGTTTACAAATAATTACTATGTTACATGCAAATGTATAAAAATCTGTATTATCACGCACAGTGGGTCAAGTTATTTTCCCCTTCATAGGACTGTCATAAAATGTGGAAACTTCAGATGAAATAGTTCTTTAGACATTTAATAATAAATATTCGATTTAATTAGAGAGAGTTATCCTGTTTTCTTTGTCCGGTAGATACTTTTCCGCAGTCTCACTCATTTTGTTACGAAGATAATTGGGACTAAATTTAAGAACTCCAGCTGTAAACGTTCCTTATATATTCGTCGTATTTTATGGAGGGTTCCTGGCCTGATGGTATTATCTGTCCTATATTTTTTTCACTGCATCAATTTTAAAAAAGTGATTGAAAGTTAATTTCTCAACTCTCGCTGTATTAGTTCTGCAGAAAATCGACAATTAATATTTACTTTGTATGGCAGCTACCTGTCCTTCAGATTCTTTTAATGATACATTTTATACAGCAAAACCGTTCATTGAGTAGCAATTTTAGTTTCTTTGTATGGGAAATATCTCTCCCCACGATCCAATCGGAATTTTTATAGCCTATGTTTGCTATGCTTTCGGATATATCGGGATCATTCTGTGAAAATTTCAACAAAATCGATCTTGTAGTTTAGCTATCTATGAGTTCCAAACAACAAAAAATACACATTAATTTTAATGTTTATATTTATAACCAAAATAAGTCATTTTGACTTCTGTCAGTCATGTCATGGAGCACTGCGAATAGTGCTTGATCTCAACTCGTACAGACTGCTTTAAAGGAACTTAGAGAAACGTCACAAATCTTCTACTGGAAGTAACCGTATAATCTACTACTTGACCGCTACTCAAGCATGAGTAATATAATGAGAAAAACCTCCACATCTGAGATCGGGATGGAGCTCAGTGTCTACTGATTTCATATAGACCATGACTTCCTTACCAAGTGATATTATTTCCATGGACCTATACAGGGTTTGCTTAAATTGTGCACGTGGATTTAAACCACATCAAACATATTAACAAAACTGCAAATATACGTTGAACACAAATCAGTCACATCTGAGTAACAACATAGACTCCAAGAAGGCCTTTAATAGGTTAATCATGTGTAAGACAATTCTAAACTTAAGCAAATTAAGTCAATTCCGTAATGTCTCTGGTAGAATGAAACATTGCAAATTAATTGGTAGAACAGGAAAAATTACAATTAAAATTTACTCAATAACGGCTTGAATTATGTGCTCAACATTTTCTAACTGACAAGTTTGAAAAGGGCTTGTGAACATTTCCTTAGTTTACACGCATTCGTTAGTTAAGATTTCTTTATAAAAAAATACAAAATTATAACGCATAGAAAACAAAACATAAGTGAATAAATGTTGCCACCTTTTTGTAAAAAAATCCAATATAAAATATTACAACTTATATTTTTTAGGACGTTTTGGGGAATCTGGCACAATAAAATAAAAATAAACTAAATAAAAATAAACAGGACTAAAACTGGTTTAAAAATTTATTTCAATCTGAATTTTTCCAAAACTATAAGTGATAACCATGTAAGAGAATCTTTTATAGACATTTGCAAGGACTATCTACACTGAACAAAATGTCGTAGGTAATGTTAGCGAAAAATTTTCGCAGAACTTTACCGAAATTTTATTTATTTTAATTCTAAATTAAAGGGATATTTTGCATAAATTAATGAAAATGCAAATGGAAGTTTAGCTGATTAAATATGTAAGTAGCTTTTTATCAGAAATACAAGACGGTCTGCTCACCACCGTCCTTTGACATTGCATTATTTGCATTTGTCTATTTCGCTTTCTGCACTAATTAAATATTGTCTAAAACTAGCTTTGCTGTACAAAAATTCTCCTCAGTCCTAGATCTCAAAAGAATTAAAAAATATAATTGGGATCAAATTCTCGCTGTAGTAGATCTAGAGATTTACGATAATCAATATTTGCTTTGTAGGGGGGCTACTTCTCCTCTGATCCTATCGATCTTACATTGTCCAGTAAAACAGTTTCTTGAGGAAGTCATTGGGACCAAAATTTATTATTCTCTTTGTTACAGTTCCTAAGATATTCTATAATCAATATTTGCTTTATATTTGGAGCATTCCTTCCCTTGGTCCTCAATATTTTATGAATTAATTTATTACAACAATTTAACGTATTTTTTCAGTTTATTTAAATTAAATATGGTATTTAAATTGAATAATATTCATCAATATAAAGAATTTATTTTTATTAGTTTGAATAATGCATTATTCAAATTGAATAATATTTATTCAAATTGAATAATATTTATTCAAATTGAATAATATTTATTCAAATTTAATAATATTTATTCAAATTGAATAATATTTATTCAAATTAAACTTATATTTATTAACGATTCCAGATAGTCATATTGACAATTTTTTTGTCAATTTGAAGAATTACGAAAAATTAACGAAAATTTTCGTTTTGATGAATAAAGGTTTAATTAAAGGTTTCTTATATTTGTGATATTTATATTGATTTATATGATATTTAAACTACTTTTATTCAATTCTACACTCTTTTTTGTTCTATTTAGTACCTTTTTTGGTTCAGTGTATATACAATTATATTCTCTCAATTCATAAGTGGATGTTTAGAAAATTAAAAAAAATCGATATTCCCCAAGTGGGCAACTTTGGCGTGTCACGGACTACATCTTGAAACATGTAGGGACTTGTGAAATTTCAAATTCCTTTGTATTAATTTATCAAAATAAACAGTTCAATCAATCTAAAATAAATTTTTAAATGATTTTTTCTCAAATTCTACTGTTTAAAATTCTCAATGATCTTGATTAAGATCATCATTTACAAACCTCCAAAAAATTGTAAATAATGTTCTCTTACAACCAAAGATAAAACAAATAACGACGAACAATCCATATGAAAGTTTGTCATCAAAACTTGAATGATAATGATAATGATTTTTAATTTAACACACTAAGGATCATATCATAAATGTAATCTTTTTTCTCATTTACAGGTCCAAAAATACAAAAAAAAGAAGATTTAACCAACAAAAACTGATATGGTGGTTCCTTACTTTTTTTGGGGGGAAATGCAACAAGATAAGCTAAATTGTAAATACGAAAATAAACTGAAGTTGATTTAAAGATTGACTGTTAAGTGTTCGGTTAGTTAAAGTCTGATTTTAAAGAAACATAAGTGTAGAGATATCTGACTGAGGGTATATATTTCCAACGATTTAAATTAGTTATTGTTACTGATAATGTTTGCAGCAGCGATATGATTTATATCTGTAATAACATTTTTGGCGGTCTCTGCATGTGGGCGGGGCTGGGTCTATATATGAATATGAATATATTTGTATAAACTTTCGCAATTTAATATAATAAAACCAACAAGGGCGAAAGTTAAGTTAATATTATGTTTGTTTTAAACATAACACATACTTTTTTTAATGAACTGTTAAATACAGTCACCAGACAAATAATCAAACCAAAGTATTTACACTGGCAACGGGCCAGACGTTCCAAAAGCAATGGGCACTTTTATTATTATTTTTTTGATAGCGTTCTGGTTGTGGCAGTAGGTAACAGTAGTAACAGCCCACTTAAAGGGGCTTTAGCTTCTCTTTTTTTCTGGTTGTTAATATTGAATATATCATGAATACTAAAAAGTATATAATCAAAGGTGAGCAAAAACTGCATAAAAAAAGATGCAAAACTTGACGCCACAAGTGGCTAAAACAACACTTGCCACTATTAACACTATAACAAGGTATGAAAAACCAAAATGTAACACAAATATACAAACATATACTTACTTGCCAAAAAATGTTGCAACAACATTTTTTTATATGCGCAGCAGTAGACTAAAGTACACATACTTGTTCAAACAACAAACAACATACTTTCGTAGCCATAACAAGACCAATAAGTTGTTAAATTTTGTAGATCTCGTTAAAAGTTATAGACGACTTATGAAAGTGTTTGTAACATTATTTTTAAACTAAGTTGCAATTATGGTAGTGTACTACAAATTGAATTGTGATATCATTTTGAGTCCAAATTTTAGGTCATGCATGTGGGCGATGTTTAGTTTAGGTGTACAAATTGACAATAATTTGAAATTACAGCTTAAGGGCAAATGTGAAATTAAACAATGAAATAAGCTTTTGAAAATGGATCTTGGAATAAAAGATCTTAAGATATAAAATATACACGTTACCTGGAAGCTACTGGTCCTAGTTCTCATAAATTAACTTGATAGGATTTTTATACACTTTTGAATATTTATCAGAAACATTATTTTAAAATTAATATTTATATATAAGAAATGTATTTGCATGAGCCTTAATTCGGATACTCCTATTCACTTCCATACTTAAACACCTACAAAGGAAGGAATAAACCCGGGGAGGATCTTATATATCCCACACAGAATTAGTAAAAATTATATATGGCAAGAGTTGTGTTTTAAAGTACTTCAAATGGTCTGCTTTTAAATCGAACATTATAAAACTTCAACCGAATTCGATTGTATGCTGTAGATTCTAAAAAATGACACCAATTTTCAATTGCACGCAACTAAAATTTCACACATTCAGTGAACAAAGGCAGGGAGTAAAAACTAGTGATTCCAAAAGGTTAATCAAATTTCTTGTTAAAGAAAGTACTTCTCATAGATCCTAGATTACTTCCAATTTAAAAGTAAAGTGGATTTAATTTCGATTTAAATGTTAAGACATGTGATGGCAAATATTTCTCTTGTGTGAAAAATTCTTCCACCCATGATTCTATCAATACTATCACCGTAAGAGTCCCTTAACATTATTTAGCCTCCAATAGTCTTTTCGCAGAACATTGTCCTGATATATGTTAGTTCATAATGATCCTCTCCATACTATAACTACAATATTGCTTAAGATGTACCTAACTTTGAGTGATTCTGTCGGAAAATTACCTCAGGTATATCTCATGATTTTGTCTGTTTAGATAACATTTTAACATTTCTGTTATCATCTTATATCTCCAAGAATGGATTAGTTATTTGCTAATAAGTAGGGTTAATGACCTGTTTTTCATTAACCCTAGTATTATTTTATTGTTGGCCTGACTTGGCATCCTAATCACAATGGTAAACAAGTCCTTGAGTTGTACAAAAACAGTAATGAGAAGCTGAGACCAGTGGAGGTATATTGGGGTCTTGTTACAAGAGAATTGAATAGCACAAAAAAAGTTTGCAAGAGTGTGGTAGATTTAAAACAGAGACACAATACCCGTTCAAGCAAAGTGACAAAAAACACTATTGAAACGTTAGTGAAGGGTTCCGGATGAGCGGAAAGCCGGAGTATATTAGAATGTAAAGAAAAGTGTAATGAGTAAGCTGATGGATGTCTTTACAGGACACTCTTCAGTCACACTTAAGACGGTTTGACGCAGCAGATAATAGTGAATACAGGGCCTATGGGTAGGACATTAAAACGATCTAACACTTCCTTTATTATTGCCTAGTCTAGACGAACGATGAGTGACACCTTAACAGACATAAGGGGAGAGAACTGAAGGGTATTGAGGATGTAGGTACATGGTAAGGAATTTTCATTATTATATGGTATGGAGATCTTTTCAACGGCGTAAACCGTCTTAAGAGACAATATTTCTATATATTTTTCGAAAGTAATCAAAAATGTCGGAATGACATTTCCTTACAGGTCTAATTTATATATAAGTTCATTATATTTTGATAAGATAATGTATTCGTTTCGATATTAAATACTTTATATCAAAAGGAAAATATCGGTAGATTATATAGGCTTCTAATAGTTACTGAGGTTCTGCATCAGGCATTTGATCGTCTAAGAATTCAAGGAAATTCTTTTATATTTGTTTGCGAAAGCTTTAAGCTTCAAATTTTACACCCAAGCGAGAGTAGAACGATGCTACACTTCATGCAAAGAAGATTTAAGCGTTTGTTAAATTAAAAATCGAAAAAGTTGTTAGACTACAATTGTAGTAACATGTAGAGAATATAGACAAGAGCATAAGAATATAAAAATAGACTTCAAGCTGGCCTTTAGCACTCTACTGTTTTTGATTCACATTCGATTGATTATTGTCACAGTAGTGTTTCCGAAATTCGTTGAAGACCTCATTTCAACATTGACTTATTTCTTTTTCCTGACATTAACAGTGGGAATCTTATATTAAGGTTGTTTAAGGAGAATAATGGGAATTGTTGTTAAAGTATTTGCTTTATAAAAAACCATCCTTTATATTCGCGTAAAACAACTAAGAAAACAAATTTAATAATGTGAAACAATTTTTTTTTTTCGTCCAGCATCACCAACATCAATTTCTTATTATTTGTTTATACTTCATTTTTTTCTTTTTGTTATTTTTTTCTCAAGCGCGCTTGTTTAACAAACGAGGTGCAAACCAGCGCCACGTTATAAGCAGCCACCTTGGCTGGCAATAAAACAAGGTAATTTTAGGTTTGGTTTTTTGAAAAAATCTTAAACAAACACAATCATAAGTAATTTGCATTCACATACATATACACATGTTTTAACCAGTGTATACAATCAATATATACGAAGCAACAACTCCTTCATTCCTCTACAGATTTCTAAATTATAGAAATTTTCACTTTTTTTAAGTAGCAGTTGTCTGATTAAAGTAGAAATCCACCAAAAAAATCTCCAAAATAAATGGATTCGTTTTAAAAAAGTAACACGTTCTAATCTGTTGATGTTACCCCATCTAAAGCCTGTCATTAGTGGTTTTTATGGATAAAAATGTTTTGCATTTACAGCGAAGCTTCCACATTTCAAAGTTTAGAAATTTTTTAAAATTTTAAATTATTGTTTTCAAATGTTTACGCATCCGTTTTAGGTAAATTTTATTTGTTAATTTATACTTCTGTTGGAAATAAATTTATTTGTTAGTTTAAAAACTAAATAACTAATTTGTATCTTTCAGATTTTTTTATGTTAATTGAAAATGCTGTAAATTATTCCTTTATTTTGCAATTTTAATTATTTTAACTTTAAAATTAAGTTGATGGATAGATAATTTGGTACTTAAACGGTAGAAAAAGCTTTTGAAGTGGCTCAAAAGTGCTCTTATGGGAAATATAAATAAAACAATTAGTTTCTTAGAAGAATCAGTACCCCGATCTTCTCGCCGAAATCTCGAAAAGTCTATAATAATATGGTGGTGACACAGATTAGAGTAAAGCAGTATAGGAGAGAGTAGAAAAAAATTCAAGTTGGTTCAAAAAGTAAGGGTTCAAATGTGTGACATATATAAAATAAACAACTACTTCCATCTACGATCCTCTTTCCCCTATCTGAATACATTCTTAACTCAAAAACTTATTTAACTCTATAAACTGTTCATTATAACGATGAGTCCGAGGTCAACATTTTCATACTTTATATTGATTTCAAGCATAGAATTATTCGAGTTTATAACTACTTTTTTATTTATATTCGGTTTTGTAACTTAATAAGTTAATTAAAAATTATCCGATAAATCGTTTAATAAAAAATATTATATTAATTTTATTAAATTGTCTTAGCTCGATGTCAGCACCCCCGATCTCATTTCCTATCAAAATCTAAACTCTACTCCTCCGTTTCTAAGTCCCTGATTTTATTAAACTATATGAAGTTAATACTTCACAAAGATTTTACAAAAAATGATTTCAAATTTTAAACTGATGTCAATGTGGTCTTTCTAATACTAAAAAGCATAAAATTATTCGAGTTTATAACTTGTATTCGGTGTTGTAACTAATTAACGGTTTAATCGTATAATAAAAAGCATAACATTAATGATATTAAATTCTCTTAGCTTTTTTTTGTTCGATTCATTACACATTTCAATTATTCATTTTGATGATTATTCGAATAATTACAACATTGGCTAATAAATTTATAATTAATCAATTAATCGGAATTTTGAATAATTTCAATTTCGACAAATTTCAATTTTTTTTTTAATTTTTAGTTCAATTTTTTTTGTTTTATAAAAATATATGAAGCGACATGATTTTGATGTCTTAACTCATGTTGAAAATCAACTGTTAATTTAATCCTTGAAATCGTTTTGTTAGGTGATGTTTATTCCTTCAATATGAAATAATGAAATGATTCGACTTTGTGTTTTTATGGCTGTTCAGATAACACAAAATATCTCTTCCACAGAGAGAAGTCTCTGCGGAGGTCTTTGATAGTAACTAAGAGATTAGTTGATTAATTTCTGAATTTGTTCATCATCATTATCTAATATTTCACAATTCCTTTTAAAAAAATTAAATTTCGATTTATCGATTTAATCATTATTCGAAATTTTCTAATTTTATTCGAGTAACCGATTAATTAGTTGTATACCCCAATTAAAAATTATTATTTCTTCTGAAACTAACATATACTTAATTGAATTCAGGATGTAATGCAGGCTGCATACACTTGATCGGTATATTGAAACGGGTGCTGGATCGTGAAACTGATTTTGCAAATGTATTTGCTGATAGCTTTGCGAAATAGGTGTATGTATTTATGGTATACACACATACCCATATCAATTTTGTGGTATATGAGGAAAATCAACCACATACTTTGATACCATTCAGGTTTTTTGTTGTGATCATCTTCAAGCTATTATGGAAGTATAGTGCTGCCCTTAATAGACACAGGTACTGTATAAACCTACATTAGAAATTTTAGTGCTGTACCGTATAGTTTCAGCTGTTTTTGAAAGTGTAGTGCTGCCCTAGAAGGTAAAATATCAATCATGCGCATATTCTCTATGTTTTCATTATTTTAACTTAGAGATCCTTTTCTTTTTAACCTTTTACCACCATAAGTGATAGTGAGGGTACATAAAGTTTGTAATTCTGTTCTTAATGACAAGAAAAAATCATCGAAAACACCATTAAATTATATCAATTACATCAAAATCTGAGTCGATTTAAATATGTCCACTTGATTGCTGTTGACACTCTCTCATCCAAAATAAGATCAATGAATGTTGACTTATGTATTTGTTATTGTCCTAAGAAGTTTTCTCTTTAAAAGCGTCAAAATTGGTTCGGTATAGAAAAGTTCTAAACTGATATCTGAGACAATCTCCTAGAATTCGAATGATTTTTATCTTAAGTGAAAAATGCCACGCACCTTAAATTTTTCAGATAGAGAATGAGGGAGTAGTATATAGGAAATCTCGCAAAATTTGGCACGTGAAGCGTGCTTGGACAAGAAATTGTAGTAGAAAACTGCTACACGAAATTGTAATGTATGTAATTTTGGGATAGAACAAGGGAGAGTGGTAACCTTACAAGCGCTAGTTTTAATATGTAGACAGTAATAAAGATGCGGCGTAGCTTAATATATTATTCCTATTTTTATGCTTAACATCACTCCCTTCAAAAAAAGTGAATCCACGAGCACATTAATAGTTTATAAGTACATTTATTAACGGTCCTCATATATAATTGATCAAATAACTTATTTAAATTTTAAACTAAACTAATAATTGATTTTAGATTAATATAAATATATTCATCTCCTACCTTTTAATTATATTCTTAAAGATTCCATTAAATTATTATCACACAATTCTTCCTGACCACAAAACAAGGAATTTCAACACTCTTCATATTATCGTAGATAGACTCTTCTGGGTGAGCTAGAGATATTTTGCTTATTTTAACAAATTTTCGTAGTTCAAACTAATAAAGTCATTTATGTTAAACTATTTTATAGAATGTAATTAAGATATTTTTATACTACGGCCACTAAAGTTTTTATTGACTTTTATAGTAAACCAAAATATAGAGAAAATTATATAAATGAAAACGAATTTTAATCATATTCATATTATTTTATTATATATAATTTTTTTTCTTACTTTGTCCGATAAAACATAAAAGCCTGCCGAGTAGCAGATTATGAAAGGGAAAAGAGACTTTTAGTTACAAGAGAAGTTTAAGATTTTCATGTTTTATGTCACACAATTTATGTCGTTTTCTTAAACAAACCAACCGACTTATAAACTGGAAAAATACTACTTCTTAGCACCACATTAACCAGTTGGTCCGTACTGAAGATAAAACAGCCGACACAGAACTCAAACGGAGTTTTATGATTTTTTTTTATTTTTAACGACCAATTTGATATATTTTTTTCATTCGATGTTGGACAGAAAAAAATGAAATTTTATTAAAATGTTGATATTAAGAAAAATATAAAAAAATCTTTTACAGATTCAAGCTTAAATGTCAGTATATTGATTTTACATGCAATTTTCATTGAATATATTTGTTTCCTTTAATTGTCGTACTCTGCCACAAACAAGAACAACAAGGACACACCAGCACTTTAGTCATTAGTCATTTTTAGTGAAAGATACTAAATCAGTAAAAACAAATTTTTATATCTTTTAATATTAATTTTATACCCTTCACCAACACAAGTGGTAAAGAGGATATATTAACTTTTTCATTCTGTGTGTAATGCTAAGAAGGGATCATGTCGATTGATTTAGCTATGCCCGTTTGCCTCATCCGCAATAATTGGCAAAGGTCAATGAAATTTGGCCCGAGTATATGTTATGATCCAGAGAAGTTTTCTATTTAAAGCCAGCAATCGATTTAGTATATTAAAAGATATAGACCGATATCTGAGGCAACCTTCAAGTTCAAACAAAGAACTTTTGTAGAATTGTCAATTATAAGTCGACTAATTAGAATGACATTTTGTCATAATATTAAGTTCTACTAACTTCATTACCATTACATCAATAATCAAAATCGGTTCAGTATTTAAAAAAAGATATATCTAAAATTATAAGTAATTTTATAACTCATTAAGTGTACCTGTGTTGTATTTAAGAAAAACATTGTATATGTTTGTGAGTATATGTGCGAGTGTGTATATACGAAACATAATGTATTTTCTTACACGCATTTGTGGTGGAGGGTATTAAAGATTCGGCATAGCTAAATGTAGCAATTGTGAGGATATTGGTCGCCAATAAAAACTTAGTGAGGTTTTATTTAAACAAATACACACACAAATAAAAAAGTAATAACGCAAATTAATATCTTTAACTTGTTTTTGTTTTTGGAATTGAAATTTAAATGTAAATTGAAATCACGCAATTTATGCTGAAATCAATTAAGATTTTTTGAACCAACATTTTTGGCAAAGATATTCGTCTAACTCTGAAGATTTTGGGTGTAGACGAGAAGTAATTTAACTCATTTATTTTCAATTAAAATATTTGATTTTTAGCTTATTCGTAATTTTAATGTTGATTTACTACAAACATTTTTTAGCTAAAATTGTTTTGTAATTTTATGAAATAAAAAAAACTACATTCGGGTATGCCGAATCTTTTTATACCCTCCACTACAAATGAGTATAAGGGAAATATGCAAAGTTTAATATTCAATTTACGTTTATAATCAAATACACTCACAAACGCATACAAAATATGACATTGTTTTCGTAAATATAACAAAGAAACCTTAATGATATTAATTATATTTTTGGCTATAACTTTTCTCTACTTAACCGATTGGATTGGTAATGAAGTACAGAAAATTTATAATTGAAATTGTTCTTAGCTTAAATTAAGAGGTTGCCTCAGACATCGGTATATATCTCTTAATATACTAAAACGATTTTGCTGGTTTTAAATAGATGTGAGCGTGCCACAACAGATACTTTCACTTCCTCAATAATTGGCAGAGCTCAATGAAATTTAGCCTGAATATATATTAAAGTCCTGAGAAGTTTCCCATTTAAAACTAGCAAAATCGGTTCAGTACATATAAAGATATATACGGATATCTACGCTAACCTCTAACGATATGGGGTCTTATCTGATTCATTCTTAGTGGTACACACAGAATGACAAAGTTAATATGCCCTCTTCACCACTTGCGGTGGTGGAGGGTATAAAAACAAAACACATTAAAAGAGCATATTAAAAATTTATTGTCTTAGAAGAAATATTTTTTTAAAAGAACTTTTGGTATGATATTTGCTTTGAATGGGGATAACCTTTCAAATTTAAATAATATTATACTTTATCGGAATATTTCAAAGCATTATAATTTGTTATGCCCTCCACCACCGTAATAAGGTTATGTTAAATTTGTTATCAATTAACTCTGTTATCGGCACACTATATTCACAATAATGGACATATCTCAATGATATTTTGCCTGAGTATTTGTAGAAAAGAGGAGAATTTTCCTATTTAAAAGCAGCAAAATCGGCTCAGTATATTATAAAATATAGACCGATAACTGAGACAACTCCTGAAAACTAAGAAATCAACAACGATGATGACCAAATGGATAGGGTATGGGGGAGGGTTATCCCATACACAAATGAAATATTTATTATCACATATCTCTGTAACTAAACCAAGAAATCTCACGAAATTTGGTGCATAGATGGAACTTTATATAAGATAGGGAGCGGAGGAGTAGTAACCCTTAAAAACTTTAGAAATTATTTAAAAATTTGTCGTGTTGAAGGGCATAAAAGATTCGGCATAGTTGAAATATTGGGTACATTGTATTTTACGTATATTAATAGTGGCATGGATTTGAAAATACATCTAGTGAAATGATATTAATACAAATAAGTGAAATAAAGAAGCTTAGTTTGGCATTTGGGGTTTCAAATTTAAGTTCAAATAGAAATATACAGAAATTTAAATTCCAAAACACCGGAAAATCAAAACAAGAAAATAAACTAAATCGTGTTGGAATGTTAAAGATCGTATTTTTATCAATCTACATGATTGAAGTTTTTCTCAGTCTAAAATCGATTTCATATCAATAACAAAGTGATGAATCCGTCATAGTAACGAGTAAAGATATAAGATATGTATTAAAGTACTAATTTAATTCTATTCCTTTCTTCTGAAGTATTCTCCCCTCGAATGAACAACTTATTCGCAGTTCTATTCCCAGAATAGTTTTTAAGTCTTGCTCCTCTCTCCGTCAGCCATTATAGATAAAATAAATATTAGACAAGTAAGAATGCTGTATTTAGCTATGCCGAATCTGTAATATCCTCCACCACAAATACGTGTTTGTAAATACGTTATGCTTCGTACGTACACACTCAAACATATACTCACAAACGTATGTAATATATAATCATTTTTCCTAAATGCAACACAGAAACACGTAATGAGTCATAAAATTAGCAATATTTTTGGCTATAACTATTTTTCTACTGAACCGATTTTGATCACTTTTGTAATGATAATGATGCACATATAACTTATATCATGCTCAAATCCTATTCTATTGGTCAATATCTTTTGATATTCTGAACCGATTTTGCTGATTTTATATAGGAAACTTCTCAGGACTAATAAAAAATTTTCAGACCAAAATTTAACTGAGATCTGACAATTATTGTCGATGAAATCGTGCCAAAAACAGTCAGACAGACGGACATAGCTATATCGACTCAGACTTTTATTTTATGCACATTATGGGGTTTGAAATGATTCCTTCTTTGCATTATACATGGAATGACAAAGTAAAAAATAAACTGGTAAATGTGAATTGGTTACGATTCCAGAGACTCCGACTTGACTTGATTGAGATAATAATTTGGACAAGGCTTTTGCGATGGAAAATGAAAAATATTCATTTTTGTATGACTCAGGAATGATTACAGTATAATAAGTAAAATTATTAATTTAAAACTTTCTTCTTCATTTCCAAATAGAAATATGATCCATTGACTAAAATTTTTGTTGAATTTTCTCCAAAATGAAATTAATATTTATTACATGATGACAAGCGTGTCATATAACTTTTGATTTTCAAAAGTTATCAGTGTAAAACTTAAATCAGCTACATGTTTCACTTCATACTTATTTGCCATATGAAACATTAAACAATAAATTACTAAAAAGAAATATCACAAAATCGAATTGATAACTGGACTTTTGTAAATATTAAACTTTTCCTTATTTCACATTAAAAAAATACATATATACGTGATCATTATGATCATCATTTTATTTGGTCATTCAGTTTTATATGCGATCATTTAACAACAATTTATCATCGATATTTCGTTTTCATTCATTTGCAATCACGCGTTCTTAATATAAAAGGAAAAGCTTTTTACACTTCACATTTAAGAGATCAAGTAAATCTTAGGTATTATTTTCGCCTGTCAACACGTGTGATTAAAACTTATTAAACGAATGACTCCCAACTGTTTCAAACCGCAGTAAAGAGTAAAGAGGTAAACACTCTTATTGAGTAAGTAAACAGAAACAAAAACTAAAAAAAAAAAACAATATATTAAGAAGCCAATAAACTCCCACTGTAAAATTAAAAAATTGCTTATGCCGTCAGTAGTTATTGCAATCAACTGTTTTCACCGAAAGAGGAGGAGGATTAAAAACAAAAGAATAAAACGATTTTTGACTCGAGTGCACAGAGACTACAAGTATGATACAGACTTAAGTGGAGAATACTCAAAGCTTAAAGGATTTTGATGTGTATGAGATGTATTAAAACAACAGCGGGTGTGCTTAATAATTATATATTTATACCCTACACATCCACTATAAGTAGATGAAATAATAAGAGTGTGTATTAGCATTTCAGGCATTTTTACTTTTATTAATCGTCTAGAGTAAAAAGTCTAGGTGATCGTACTTAACATCCTGTCTTCAGTCCATAGGATAGAGAGTTAACAGTACATATTTAATAACAGCAGTCATATATTTTCGCCAGAATGCCGAATTGCATCAAATCGGTCCATCAATGACTCGAACTGCCCACATGAAATTCTCTACCATAAACACGTATTCTACCGGACACTTATTTATCGACTAAGAGTCAAGAAGATTAAATGACCGTACTTACAGTTATAAATGGGAGATAGAAACCATTGGTGTCTGATGAAAGATACATTTGGCCGGTCTCTAGTCAAAAAGAAGAGATAACATTTCCATACAGTCATAAATTTTCGCTAGAATACCAAATTCCATCAAAACGGTGCATCAGAGTTTTGTTCCAACATGAAAATAACTGTCATAAAATCGTACTAAATTTCTGTCAGACACTTAACCCTCAGTGTACTATATTTTTTCTCTACACTTCTCCAAGTGAATGGACTTAGAAGCATATTTGTTGGCTTTGGAAACTTCTATTTATTTTTATTTATCGACTAAGAGTCAAAAAGATTAAATGACCGTACTTAATGGGGAGATACATTTGGATTACAGTCATAGCTGGGATATTGGTGTCAGATGAGAGATACATTTCGCCTGTCTCCAGCCAAAACGAGGTCTGATAAAAGATATTTCTATGTTTTTTAACATGTATTATGAGCCACGTTTTTCATTAAATCATGTGTTAAGTATTATTTGAAATTCGTTTGATCATGTTAAATTTGTAAAATGAGTGACCAGATAATTTTTATATAAAACCCAACTTGGTCCTAATAAGGTGGCCAAGCTTTCTAGAGTCTGCGTTAAAATGTTTTCAATGTTATTAACCAAAACTGGAAGATCTTGTGCGTTGAGAGACAATCAGTTTCAGGTAGAAGGTTATGTCTCAAGTTAAAAAATCCGGTATGAAACCGGGATGCTTTCATTAATGCTCAAACTATATGGTACGAAAAGAGTGCTGCAAAAATTTAGAGGCCGAAAAACTTAGCGAAGGAATTGAAGTTAATTAAAAAATATTCCTGCTGCAAAGTGGATGACGAAAAAATGTTTGTTTTGATGCTCGAGAATTCAAAATTTCTCAAAAGTTTCTTGTTATGGCAAGTAATTTTCAGAATTTACTTTTATTCGAAATGTGTTTAGAACCTTTATTTCCGACCTGACTTCGCATCATGTTACTATGGTAAACATGCCCTTGGTACAACAATATTGTGCTATTTATTCTAAGAGGGGCTTATTTTTCAAACTGCCCCGCGTTTAGGCCAGTTAAGAGATATTGGGTTTTTGTTGAAGTAGAATTGTAAAGCGCCAAAAAGATGTCGAAAATTGTGGTGGATTTTAAGCAGAGATGGACAAGCTGTTCAAGCAAAGTCACAGAAAGCGCTATTAATGCGTTAATGGGAGGGTTTCGAAAAGGTGCAGATTTCATCAAGAATGATTAAAACTAAAAAAATTTTTTCTCTGTAAATTGGAATAATAAATTTAATCAAATTAAAGAAAAATTGAAACTATAAATTTAATGTTTCGGTTATGTTAATATATGTATGTGGAGAATTTTCGATCTTACTCCTTAAAACTAGTTACCAATTACAAGAAAATTTAGTCATATTCAACTTAAATCGTCCGCTAACTGGCACTTAACTCTTAAAGCACTATAGGGCATTATATGGTCGGAGATGAACAACTGTAACTCTCTTGTTTTGGTTTACAGTCATGAAAAGGTTACTGCCAGTTTTTCTACGGTTTCATTTACAAGTAGTTTTTTTTTTTTTTTTGATATTCAAGCTGCTGCTAATCTTGGCAGTGTTTGTAATGATAATGATGGCAATAAGACTGCTGCTGATGCTGTTTTCGCTGTTGATGAGCTTCATCTGGTGGCGTTCATTTATTTATGAGTTTAAAGGAGATGCTTGTTAATATTTTCGTAGTTATTTTTTTGAAGTATTTGTTTATTGGTTTATAAAATAATGATGCATGTTCCCTTTATTAATTAATATTTAAAACAGTATTTGCCAGCATAATAAAAACGTTTTTTTTTTATTTGAAGGTTATTTCATCATTAATTTAATAGAAAAATTCTGGTTTCGAAGCGTTAATTTTGAAATGACCGCTGAATGTTTTTTTTTCAACTTAAGATGTAAAAGGTATAGAAAATTATTACAGTCTAAAGTAAAGTTTTATAAATCTAGGAATAACATGAACGATGGAATCGTAAGCATATCTAATTACTCTCTTATGTGGATAACAATTTACTTCTTCATAACTCATTTCACTGCTATTTATATTCACTTTTGCCTTCTTCTTTTTTTGTGGATTCTAGTATTTGGTAATTCCAGTAAGCTTTTTAAGAATACATCTCCAATTTAGCACTATTTGCTTTCCTTAATCCAACACTTAGATTTATGGACAAGTTCATCCATTTTACTTCATTTTTCACCTTTCGTAATCTTTAACATTTTTGTATGCAACGATAAAGCTGATGATTTACATGGACAGACAGTGGTTGGACAGATGTTAGAATGTTAAATGTGCTGTCCTTAAACGATTGTCTATATTGTCGCCTGATCCATTTTACGCTTTTAAAAGAATCCTTCGTACACGCCAGTGCATATCCAAGCAACTCAGCAGAATCTCATCATTCGATTCAGGAGTGTCATTTTAATTCATGGAGAAACATGAGGTTATTTTCACTACTAAACAATATATTTGGTAAAGATACAGTATGCTTTACAGAAAGACACACGCTTTTTTGTGAGTCTGTTGTTGAACTTATGTGATTTTTATCTATCCCGTTCCTGTCTTAAATAAGGAGTTATATTGCAATGATAATGTTATATTCCTTGAAATCTATTCAAAATTTCGCAAATAAAGTTAGAAGAAAATTTAACCTTTCAAGATGTAACAGCCTTATTTATCACTTAAAATCCCTAAACCCTACATTCAATTTTGCTGATTTGAATACGTTTTGTCGCATGCAGGAGGTGTAAGAAAAGGGGTTCTAAGAGTAGTACCGATGGCAAAGTGAGCAAAGTTTACGATCTGATCAACTTTCCTTACTCATTAATTATTAAAGAATTATATTATATTGACTACACTACATTCGAAGTTAACAACTTCAATTTACAGATTCACTTTAATCCTTAATGAATCTATCGACTTCCTATAAAAAGTACTGGTACAGTTTTATTTACGACTGTGAAAGTTTTGTATGGGGCACAGTGAATTGCGACCCAATTTAGCGAAGCAGGAAAATAATTGACAATAAAATTTAGAATTCTACCTTTAATAATTTTCTATATGTATATTCGCCAAGTAATTTTCGCCCTGAACTGAGCGCACATATTCCCTATCTGTCCTATATTTCTTCATTAAAGCAATTCTTTCACAATAAAATTGTCAATCTATTTTTAACTCTTTTTGTAGGAGTTCAACATATAATCGATTACAAATAATTGCATTGTTTGATTTTATCCGTCTTACATTTTGTCCACTTTAACACTTTCTTGAGAAAGTAATTGAAAAAAAATATTTATGCTCTCGCTACAAATAGTTCTTTAGACATTGCATTGCATGGGAGTACCTCTCACCCGACTTTTATCCGTCCTTAGTTTTGTCCAGTAATATTACTCCTTGAGAAAGTATGCAAGAGCTTGAAAAAGTAAAACAATTCTTTGAAAAAGAGATTGGAACCAAATTTTAAATCTCTCACTCTCTATCTCTTCCAATATTCTATACATCTCACATTATATCCAGTCTTAAGTTCCTTAAGATAGTGATGGGGACTAAGAGTTCTACTCTTTCTTTAATAGTTCAATATTTATTCAATAATTAAAATTGGCATTTTATGGGGGATACTTTTCATCCTAATCATAACCATCCCAGATTTTGTTCAATAAAACAGTTATTTAAACAAGTGATTGGGACCAAATCTTAAGTTAAATAGTTCTTCAGATATTCTATAATTAATTATTAATTATTAATTATTAATTATTAATTATTAGCATTGTACCTCTCTCCTTGAAACTATCCGTCCTAGATTTTTCCAGTGAAACAGTTATTTGAACTATAGATTTTTCGATATTTGCTTTGTAAGGGGGGTCCTACAGAAACTATTATAGTCTATGTTACTTTCGATTATACTTGAATCTATGAAATTTCAACAAACACGGTCCAGTAGTATAGCTTTCCATAAGTTCCAAACAAACAGAAATATCTTCCTTTCTTAAAAATAATCATCCATCGAATTTTACCTTCAACTAAATTATAAAATAATTTGCTTTATTAAACAATGAACCACCACAGATAGAACTCTTTAATGTCAAGCCCATTCCTTGCTTTCAAAGAACTTCAATATTTCCATCAATTTTTCTTTCTTATTGGGATCAAAAGTCATCTTTAACTAAAACAATCTAATCATTCGAAAACCGTTTTAAACGTTTCAAAATGTTTTTAGGGTGGTCCCCAGCAAAACATATATCTTAACTTTTTAATGTGGTCTTTAGCTCGATAATAACTATAAATGCCACCCATTAGTTCAAATATCTATGAATGAAAATATCTATGAATGGAATTTTATTTAATATGCATGAAAAGAAATAATCATAAGTAAATGAATTTCAATGAATGAAGTTGTTAAATTTGATAACACTTTCAGAGGACAACAATTTGGGACAGTGTGTTTGCCAGGGCAACACTTAAAAACAATTAGATAATAAAAACATTCACACAGATATTCGAACACTTGAATACTCACACTATAGAAATATTTTAATATTTAGTGCCAAAAACAAAACAAAAAACACTTGTTGGAACAGGTATAGAAGAAAATGACCTGCTGCAATTTATTGCGTTTTAACATTTATTCACTCACTCACAAAATCGTGAATGTGTTTTTTTTGCCTTAATGTGAATAATCTCTAATGTCAGCCACATGCAAGTGACAGTAATCTAAGAAAACTGTCATTACAGTTCATTGATAATTATTTTAGTATTTTTTGCCTTTTTTGTTTTTTTTGGATTTGGGCAGGAAAAAAGGTTTCACAAAAGGAAGAGAGCGAGTTCAAAATAAAGGTAATAATTATCGGAAATTACCACAAATATGATAGTAATGTCATGATATACTTAGATATCTACAATGTCCAATTTTACCAAATAAATGACAAAAACAAAAATTAAAAAAACAAAAAATAAGATATAAAAGTTAAATGATGCTTAACATCTTCATGGTTTAATTAAAAGGATATTCGTGTAAATAGTTATCACTTTTAGATAGTTTTAACTTCACTTTTTGGTCATTTCATTTTCTTAAGAAATTTTCTAAACTGAAAACGCTTTAAATAAAATAATCAATGGAACATTGAGAGTTTCGTATGTAAAAAAAAAAAACATAATCTAGTCATAAAAAGTAATTAATTCGTTACTCTTGTAGTTTTTGTATCCTTTTTTAATCTTAAAGAGTTGCTGTATTTGATATTGATTATTTGATTCTTTTCAAGTTTGGGTTTTCAGCCAAATAAACCACACAAAGAATATGGAAAATATTATTCTTTCTTCTTCAATTATAAAAAATACTTCACTATCATTTAAGGATGTTTTTTATTATTTTATTGAATTGAATACCAGTTTATGTTTATTTAACCTTGTCTTGCAAACTGTCCTTGAGAAAAATTCAAGTCCTTTAATAATATTTAATAACCCTCCAAAATAACACAAAAGAAATGAAAAAATATTAAAACATCCAGAAGACAAAAAAAAGAGTTTTATGCAAAACTATGAAATTAATGACACATCTGCGTTGGAATATTTTTACTTTATTAATGGTAGATAATATGACATAACAACGTTACCCTACCATCTTCTATATATGTATAACCAATATTTTAGAAATACCTAATATTACAAGATAATGAAGGGACAAACTCTGACGATTGAAATAAGGAGACTAGAGTAGAATCGACAGAATATAGATAACATTGTCGGTAAAATAATAGTGGAATAAGTTTCTGAGATGGGTAATAATCCTTAAAGTTTCCAGACAGATTTTTTAAGCCAATGACATGAATTGAGTGTAATCTGGGATGAAATAAAGAGTCATTTGGCGCTTATCGATAAATAATAGTTGGTTTAATTGGTTACAAACCTGAGGCATGATGTATATCTTCAGATAAAATAGTAGACGATTAATTTTCGACAGCATTTCAAATGAGTATTTCGAATAATGCTTTAGTTTCCAGACAGATTTTTAACTTCATTGACATGAATTGATTGTAATCTTCGAACTTGAATGGCGATGAAATAGTGATAGACAAATTAGACATAAGGACAAACTCTGGCGATTGAAATAGGGTGTCATTTGGCGCAAGTATCAATAGAATATAACGAGGAATTATTTCGGTTACTTTAATAAATTTTCTTCGAAAAAGACTTTAATAGGCAAAGCGATTAAATGGAAAAACACCTAAGACAATCGCAACGATAGCAATTTCAGTATTCTGTCCATAAGACAGAATACTGAAATTGCAAATTGTCTAAATAACTTTGATCATTTTAATAAGACTAAGAAGAACTTAGAAGATTTACATATGATAACAAGAAGTTTTATCTCTAAAGTAAATAATCACTTTATTTCTTTATTTCACTACGAATATTATAAGTGAAATCCAAAAATATATAAAACATGAGGTTATATACAAGCACGGAAGACGTGCTTATAAATCAAATTGATGTCTATCGATTTTTCAAGAATCTGTGGAAGCAAATGGTTAGAAAACACAGGAAACACAGAAAACCTACGGTTCGACCGATATAGTAGCGGAGATGTCTTTACTCCCAAAGGTTAAAGTTAATCCAAAACAATGTCTCCTCATTCTTTGAAATTGAAGTATAATACTGTTAAAAACAACGCAGAATCTAAGACAGTTGATTCTAATGGTATGATCCAACAACAAGCCTTTAAAAATTGGATCTGGTAACAGCCAATCATAAGCTGGCAAACGCAGAGATGATTCTACAGTAATTAGAGATAAGAGGAAAACTGAATAATAATCTGTGATGTTGGTGAAGTAACCTCGAGTGCTTCAAGATTATAGAGAGCTGAGTTATATTAAAATTGTCAGCCTTGACATTCTAACGGGCACAGTTGCTAAGTGTGGGAAAAATCTTGTTGAAAATCTTGAACCGACAGAAGCCGTCGTACTCAAATCAATCTTAAGCCGATTTAGTCGTGGACAATATTGCTTTTAAATCCTTCAATAAATGGTTGAAAATGGAACAAAGGCATTATAGCAAAACTGAGATTAATTCATTAAACTCTCTGATAATATTATAAGTCAGTGTATGGAGTGCTGAATGGTATTAAAATTGTCAGATACGGAATAGCAATGACTTTCCAATGGATGCAGTTTCATTTGAGATGAACGATGGAGAACATGGGTTTCATAAGAACTGAATCAAATACAATGAAAATAGAATTTTGTAAAAAAGATAATTTGAAACTAATTCTTATGAATAATTCACTAGATAAATACGGTGAAAGAGTAATTGCAACATGCTGAACACAGCTTAAAATGCTATGCTACAAGCCGTGAACCTTATACTTGAATGTGATGTCAATGAAATTTTGAAAAGTAATTTAAGTATCTGGAAAAATACGAATTTCATTCACTTGCATTTAAAAAAAAGTAGAGCAATTAAATGCTTTTTTTTCCAAAATTCCCCAAAACTTAGTTGTGTTAAGTCCAATAAAAATATGTCACCATCCTAATAACTCATTTAAAATACTTTACACTCTACTCTTAAGTAAAGTTGACTTAAAAATGAAACAAGTAATACCAGACAAAATTGCAAAGTTACATATTTGTGGCCAAAGGCAATTTAATGAAATTGAAAGTTTGAAACTAAACCAGAATAAAAAAGTAAACCAAAAAACAGTTACAAATTAAGAATCCTGTTTCTTTATTTTTCAGGAAAAAATAAACCCTTTTAAATATTCTTTTCAAAAATTTAACTGTATGAATTACACATTTTACTCTTTCATTTCACAGTGTAATTTTAAGTTACTTTTTTTTTCTTGTTTTCCTCAGAGACCTTTTTTCTTAAATTTTATTCTTGTGTTAAAATTTTTTTGGTCTCCTCTGAAGATGACAAATGGTGAATTAAAGTCTATTGAGCAGGTGTGAAAAATTAAGTAAAATCAAACCAAATAAACACACTCCGACAAACATTAAGTGTAAAATATGTTTAATTTGTTTTGCATCTCCTGTAATAAAAGTGTGGACAAATATGTGTGTAACATAATTCCTGGCAAAGTTTTAGGTTTAGTTTTGGATTTTTTTTGTTCCAATATTTATTAATTTGGTATTAATATTTTTGTGGAAAAAAGAAGAAATTCTTGTTTTTTGGTGTAACCTTTATTCACATAACTTGTCATTTACTTATTTAATTACCCAACTGAAAGAAAAATAAAAATACGGAAAAAAACGCAAAAATTAAAATGATAATATTACACACATTGACATTGCAAAAACAACTTTTGTAAAAGTTACATCGGGGAATAACAACATAAAATAACGAGTGCCGTGCAAAATTGAAGTTATATTATTTATAACTTTTAAAAGTCATCTACGCATTCCATTACACTGAAGAAAAATGAAAGTGAAAACTTCATTAAAGGATCTGGGAGTGAGTTTTACAATTCACTACTTGTAGTAGTTATTTTTCCGTTCTGCTATTAAACATGGTTCCTGGGTTGAATTAAAGAAGAGTTTTTTGGTATTCCACCTTAAAGTTTAGCTTTCTCTATGATTCTATTAGAGATGATCAAGGAACTATTTTAAACGAGCAGACAAGTCTTCAGTTGTATGGGTTTGTTCCGAACTGTTTTCTAAAATGAGTGCCATGGTACAAAAGATAGAGAGGGTAAAGAGGAGCCAAAACTGCTTAAGGCCAACACCGCTCTTAGAATTCCATCTCTAATCCAACTGTGCTGAAAAAGATATTGTGTGGGGAAATATACGAAACTAAAGTATTAGCAATACTTTCTGTCGCTTATGGATAAAATACTAACGCTTCAACGGAGTCTAGAGATTAAAACAATTCTGTGATTCTGGCTCTCAGAAATATAGTTACAGCCAAGCAAGATGAAATGCAATACCATAAAAGATATAAGTGGTAAACAAGGAGTCACAAAAGCTAAATGGCAGTACGGCTGTTAGAAATACAACTCTAAACCATCTATACAAACTAAACTATAAATAATATCGTTTCAGCTGAGCAAGATGATGAATGAGGACATCATCTGGTGATTCTGGCATTCAGAAACAAGTGGCGGTCTCTAAAATTCAACTGAATTCGAAAAAACTAGATTCTAGCTTAGCAAAATCTTAAAACTGAACAGAAAGAAATTTTTATAAAATTTTTAAGCTCCAATAAAACTTGACTTTTCTATTTCCTTAACAACGTCATCCTTAAAACAAAAGTTATCATGAAAAACTGCATATTAAAGGTACGTCTCAGAGCTCACATACTTTTAATTTACTGCATAGAAATATGCCGGTCCCCTAATTTTGAATGCCAATAACTTTGAACTGACCATGCAGTCCATGCAGTGATGTTCGCAGAAAAACTAAACGTTGTATTGAACTATACAACAACGACAATTAGAGATATGTTTAATCTTTTTGTAATTTACTCTAGCAGGCTTTATAAATGCCACAGAGATGAAGGGGTTTTCGTCCTGAAATAGACAGTTACACATTAAAATAGTGCATTGATTTAATTTCTCCATCGAGGATTTCATTCCAGTCCAAAAATAAGAAGTTTCTATAGTCTTAAATTGGGGAGTTATTTAGTGGAAGTTATGTCGTGTCGCCAGAAATAGTCATCGATGTAAAATTTGAAGTGAAATGTTGACGTTACGGCGCAAATATATTGGAAAAATTGGTTGTTTAAAACAAAATTTAATAATTCTATGAAGAAGATAGAAGTGTATCTGGAGTTAAAGTGATGAAGATTTCCAAGTATTGAACCGAAATTTATTTGGGAGTAACAGTTACTTTTTGTGATCAAATGTGATATTTTCTATATATAAACATATGTTTCCTAAAAATGTATCCTCTTAGTGCCCAAAATTTCTAATCCGTGTTTAATTCTTCGCAGAAAGGCTGTCAAGAAAAGATTATTTTTTCAAAAAGCTTTAAAATAATTTGACATTTCCAGCTTAAGTTTAAATTAAACTTTAAATCAAAATCTCTAATTTTAAGAGTGTATTTATTATTCATATTTTTAACAATTATTCATTACAATGTCATGCGTAATATTATCATTATTTTGTTTTTTCCAATATTATACATTTCTTGTTGAATTATTATAACCTGATGTCCTACCATAGTTTATAATTATACACTATTTTTTTTTTTGGTCTTCATACAAACTTTATGTTACTCCCTTCATTGGTCATTTAAAGGCTCCACGAATTTAATATTTTTTTGAATAGTTCGTGTGGTCAATATGAGTTGTTGTATTTAACCACTTTTCTCTTAAGAAACATTTTAAATTAGGGCACGCTTCTGCGGCTTTTAAAAAAGGCCAATACGTTTTAAAGTTGTAAAGTAAAATACATATGTGAATACATAACTACATACAACACTGTTATTTGTGTATATATCTACATACATATGTTTATAGAGATGTAGTTATGCAGTTATGGATACAATTTTGATGCATTACTTACATGATAATAACCTACAGCTAAAAGTATATACATATGAATATCAAACATTTGGGGCATAATGCCTTAAAGTGAAATTAACAACAGCAAAAGAAGAAAATAATCTTTTAGTTTTGTTGGTTTTTACTATGGGAGTTAAGGAGATAAACAACAATTTTATTATTTCTTAAAGAAGCAAATATTGAAAGTAATAACAAAATTGAAAAGTTATAATTTTCTAGAAGACGAGGAGGCGAAATAAAGAGAAAATATATTTAACAGCATAATTAAACAGGAAAGCGATTGAGAAAACAAACAATATTAAATGAAATATAAAATTAAACAAGTCGGAATATAAAGCAAGGAGTACTATATTTCGGTATAACGATTGGTAAATACCCATCCCTGTAAATAATTTTAGAAATGATCTTAAGAAAATTCAATAAGAATATTATTTTTGAATCCTCTCATGATAAATCAAAACTATGCAAACATGATTTATACTTTATTGGAAGACCACACTCTCTGTTCCTACTGGTAAAAGACCCGTTCTAGATCACTTTATATTTTATTATAACAGATTTTTTAAATGGAAAATGGTACTCACTTACTTTCCTCCTGCCCTAGATTTTTCATATGAAAATAATCTTAAGACTTTTACTGTAAAGAGTTTTTAGATATTCAATAATTTATATGTGTTTTTTATTGGAAGTAACACGCATCATGACCTTATTTTTCCTAGAAATTCTCTATTAAATTAGCTTTAATAAATTCTGGTAGATGTTTAATCCAATTTGTCTTTGATATTCGAAAATTAACATTAGAGTAGGTAAATATTCATCACATCCAAAATTGATTAATTTATTTAATTTTAAATTTGTTTTATATGATATGAAGTATTTCCAAATTATAACTCTCAGACCTTGAGTCTAACGGTTACTTATTGATTACACTAAATTAATTTCATTGAAGAGTATTTATTTTAAGTAATATACTATATACGGTAACCCTGGATTAATCATATTTAATATCCTTTGCATGGATACCATGTTCGTATGGAAATTATTGACAGAATTCCGGGCAAACAGTTAGAAACAAATTACATTACTCGGATACCGGACGACCAATCCTGGCTGAATGGGAACCTAATGCAAATGTATTTGGAGAATAATTTCTGAACGGAAGGCTCCAAGCGGAATGACAGGATCTGTGTAGGACCCTTTATAGATGATCCAGAGACTAGATTAGTTAGCCGATTACTAGATCATAATACGAAATTACAGGCGAAAATAAGTGTGGTCAGCGAGTGCATAATTTGGTTTAGGAAAAGCCAAAGGCTAATCTTGGCATAGGAATCAAAGGATACAATTTCTTGGACTGTCTTGGATTGCAAAGATAAGTTAACGATTTCTTGACAAATGGATCAATACAGATTACCTGACCATGAAGAAAAAGAAGTGATAAACAAATGTAGATCCAAAAAATTAGCAAACGAGATTAGTAGCATGATGGACGTCCTTACTTGACATTCCACTCTACAACAACATCTTAATCTGATAGGTGTCACATAAGGCATCGAATGCAGGATATTTTTCTAAGTATGTCCTACCTCAGGTACGTTAATTAAAGGATAAGAAACAAATACCAACCATAAGTGGTTGGTATTTGGTATTTCCTTTCTTCGGTGAAGGTGAGCGTACAATAAACCGATATGTGACCAACCTTCCTACCTAACTACTTCTTTTTAGTTCTTTATATTTGAATATTATTTTTCCACACATCCGACTCGATTTAGTGTATTAGATTTATATGATAATTAATGTAAATAGTTGGGACAAAATTTTAAAACTTCCAATGTTTTTTAATAAGTGCATATCCAACCTAAAATTTCGAAATGATTCTGGAATATGTATACCTAAATCTATACCTTAATTTATCCATTACAAATGAAGTGACAAATGTAATATACCCTCATTCACTTTTTCTGTTAGAAGAGTGTATATAAACATAAAACTTGAAAATTAACAACTTAAAGTTTTTATAAATTTTGTATAAATGACCTAGAATATTCGTCCTTATGTTAATGAACTTTTTGCCATCTTCATTTTGCAATCTACCAGTCACTCATTTCGTGTCCATCACTTAAATAAAATTTAAATCATCGCAACAATAGAGACAAGACCACCCAAAATTTCGAGGTTACACTTTTAAGTGCAGACAGACTTTGATGCATTCATCATTTGTGCAGTTGGATGAAAGATCATCACACACCACTTATTTTTCGTGTCAATAAGGTAAAACATATTTAAAAGTCTTTTTAACGCTTTTTTATTCTTTTGAAAACAACATTTAGAATTATTTTTGTTCTGTTATCAATTTTGCTATTTAAATTTAATATAACAAGAATTTGCATTCATTATCATTTCTACTTATTGGCTAGAAATTCTTCTATAAATAATCTTCTACTAGAACAGCTACTGTCCTATAATTGCAGACATTTGTAGAGCTACCAGAGAGTATTAACTATAAATTGTAACTATTTCCAAGTGTAGTTTGTTTTTTGTTCGCTCCATTGAGATCATTTATACAATTCTGAGCTTAAAGCGGCTTTTTACACTTTAATTTCAATAAAACAACATTAAATGTCAATCAAGATAATAATGGACAAAAGAAATAAAACAATAAATATGGAAAAAAACTAAATGTCTCAAAGAAAACTACAAAAAAAAATAAATCTTTGCATTTTAAAGTTTTAAATTAAAAAAAAATTATCATGAAATTGTCAACGCCGTTAAGACATGACGACAGCCTGAACAAACCGCAACGTCAGCACCACCACCATCATCATCATCATCAGCAGCAGCAGCTATGGAGAGGTTTGGAGTATAAACACACCACAAATTGAGTGAAGACAACTAACTTCTGAATGATTTTTAGTAGTTGGCACGAGTGTCGTAAAGAGTTAATTTTCTTAAATGTCTGAAATGTTGAGACAGATACATTTCAATAAAAATTTAAAACAATTTAAAGTAAAATAAAATATTAAACAGTAAAACAATTATGAAAATGAAAGGTAATTTATTTAAACAAAATTATGGTAACCAGAAGCAAAAAAAAAAAATAGATGAAAAGTGAAGTCTTAACATTTTTGACAACTTTTGTCGTTAAATTAATTGAACTTTTATGAAAATTACTTCCATATGTTTTAAGGAAATGGAAAAATTAATTTGTATGTTAATGTCAGACATTGAAATTTTATAATAAATTGTTTGCTTAAACTTGTTTGATGGCCGGATATCTTTGCCCAACATATCTTCAAAAAATCTAATCGCATTATGAGTGCTGCTATTAGTTCCATATATAAACGAGACTGGATTTTAGATTCTTAACACATATGCACTCATTGATTGGTTCTAATATGTACAGGCTTTAGACCAAATCATTTATGTCGTAGTTATTTAAACCGCACAGTGCTTAAGTTAATAGAGGTCTATATCTCTTCACTTTGAGATAAATTTCCAAAACTACGTAAACTTTAATAAGAATTTCTAGAGGTCATAGTCCTGTCAACACTTTCATGCGAATCACCAAGCGCCTTCACCTAACGTGAACGTTCTGACGGCTACACAATTACGGCGACCAACGCTCAAATGATTGAAAAAGGTCTTGAGAGCGAAATACTGTAACAGCTCTAAACTCTCAACTTCTTCACCACGAGATAGCAAATTATAGTATGTTAACATACAAATTCTAATTCCCATTAGACCCCTTAAAGAGGATGAGCCCTCACGTTGACTTATACAATGTGAAAAAATTTAAAGTTAAGGAACAGAACGAAATACCTAGTCGGTCACTTCTTCAGGGAAGTAACTTTAACATAGACATTAAATGAAGAAACTCTCAACGTAAAAGGATAGAAACAAATGTCCTTCCTATATCACTCGGATCCTAACGATTGAGGAACATAAAGAAATCTCTTATCGACAATTCCTGTTGGAAATTAATTGGATAAGTTATTCTAAGCTAAAATAGGAAACACAATAAGAACTTCCTCTAGGGTTGACGGAAGGAATCTTAACATGTAGATATGTACATCAGTTATTCCCTCGAACATAATCTGTACATGGCAGCTTGAATTATATTAAATGAACGGGTCACCACAAATTCAATACCATTAGAATGATGAACTTTAAGGTGGCTCAACACGCTTTGCGGTAAGACAAATAATTGAATAGAGAGATCGTGCCGTTCGGAACTAGAATCTTCTTAAGAATACATCTCTTCATGTATTTATCATTGTGTTAAACAATTCATTTAGTTTCTTAAATCGTAAGGGGGACAGATGTGATTTCCAAATAATTTCTTTTCGACTTTATTTGGACCTAACTAAATATTAAGATAATGTTCACATATAATTCTTTGCACGATGTGACACTTCAAAGTGATCAAAATAAAGTTTTGTTAACCAACCATGTTATAAGTTAAGTTAAAGACAATGGGAAATTAAAGGGAACAAATACTTCACTTCCTAGCATCCCTCCCATGGAATGGAATTGAAATAATAATCCGTAACATTTTAGTAAGGAATGCATTTAAAAGGCTTATAAAAACCATTTAATAAACCAATAAAAACGTGTTTTTTTTAAGATGTCATAGCAATGAACTTTTGACATTTATTTGTCAATATGTGAAACTTTTAAATGACCTTGAACAAAAAGATGAAATATTTCATTTGTTTCACTCGTAACAAGCACAGCTTGATACAACTAACAGTGATAATAAATTTAAATTATTTTATTAACGTCTTGCCAATGAACAGTGTCTGTCAATTGTATTGATATTTTGAATAAAGTTTTTAATTTCATATTTTTATCTTCCTTTTAGTTTACTCTTGACTCACGCATATTTAGCTGACAAATTTTCTTCAGCACGCAATCATAGTCACACATTAATATTGTAAACCTTCGTTTCTAAAACTTGGAATTAAACAATTTTATTGGGTTTTAATTTCTGCAAATATTTGATTAAAGAAAAAATAAAATATATTTTAGTTGTTTTGCAAAAATTTTCATTATTTGCTGCTGATTTTCTGCAGTGTTTTTTCCATCTAAATTACAAAATTTTTTAAATTAAGTTAATTCCACACTGCACTACATTTTGTTGTTGTTTGTTCAGCAAAACAAATCATGAAGACCTTTAAAAATTCCACGATTTGTGTGTTTTCTTAAATGACCACCATCATAGTGCTGACAGCCCACTTAATATTTTTAAAATTATAAATTGATTAATGTTTCATATATATTTTCGTTGAAATGAGAACAACAATACGAAAAAACCAATTTTGACGGACAGATCCTATGGATTCTCTTCACGCTTTAAACAAATATTTACAAAAGTTTCAATATTTTTAAAGGTTTAAATTTATGATGAGCAGTATTGTTACAAGATACAGTGGGCCATAAACAAGTATTGGCAACCCTTCTTTAAAAAAACTGTCCTCTTTAAAAAAAACTGTCACGCATGGGTAACAAGCATGACATTGTCACCCTGCAGCACACACAATGCTAGACTTTTCTCCAATGTTGGTTTATTCAAAATTTTATCCAAATCAAACCAATCGATAAAATATTATAGATCTTTTTTCAAAACATTTCAATTCTGACCCACTTTGCAAAACTTTATTCCTTCACTCTACAAGTTTGTAGGTTGTGCAAATATTAATTATAAAAGTCTTTGCTAAAAAAAATTAAACAGTAGACAAAAGTAATTAACATGCACCTTTAGATAATTTATTTTTTCTAGGTTGTTTTATAATAAATTGTTAGTATTGACCAGGTATCACATGGATTGCAAACGATAGCAGTCATCATAGAAAATTCACAAGAAGATTCTTTGGAATCTTAGGTTCAACTTAAGTGTGAATATGGGCTAACAATTTCTTAAGTTGGTGTGAAATGATAAAGAATATTTCAAAACAGAGGAGGGTTGCGCACTTCCAAAAATTCATTAGTTTTCTTTCAGAAGTTGTAAATTGCATTTTCAAATGTTGCGAAAATTTTATGTTGGTATTTAAATCACTAAAAACATATGACAGGTTAAGAACTTTGAAGCAGCATAATACATTGATTCATTAAATATAATCCAAATACTAATTTTGATTGTGAATGATACCGATAAATGACCCTTGTTTGGTTATAGTTCTTTTGAAGCCAAATTATTTAAAATTCCATCGTCTCTACGAGCCAAAGGATCAATAAGTTGCGAATGGGCATAGACTCAATTGTGGTCAGTGCCATGATAGGAATTTCAGAAGATGTATATATGTCGTAGATCCAGCAATTGCGTTTTTAAATAAACATCTGAACACTTTTGGACAACGAATGGAATTTCCACTGAACATCTTTCGTGACAATTACGTCAAAAGTCATTTATGTGTTAATTTACTTCAACCATTCTCAAGAGAATATGAGACCGTTCTGCACTATCAAGCCATATTTTCGACATTAAAATGATGTGGAAATATAAAATTTCGCAAGAATGTCCACGGTAGTTGCTACCTAAATGTGTAGCAATGTTATGGGTGCACAATTCTATCAGACAATTTTCTGATGAAGTAAAGTGATAATGCTAATAATAAGAATATTGAAATGCTCATCTCAGGATTTTTTTCATACTTGACTGACTTTCTAGCACAGATCTTGTATGTACTTCAAACGATTCTGTCATTGTGCTCTGCGATAATCAAGTGAGTCAAAGCATAATTAGTTCGAAAATGGCCGTCACCACTCTTATTAGAGAACTTGGTATTGATTGGACAGAATAAAATTAAAAAAGGTATGTGAACGATGTAGAAGTTGTGTCGTTAGACAAACATTTGATCACGGTATGACATCGAATGGCGCTCGAAGAAGCTCTCGATAAAGTTGAGACGCCTTCGTGAGAATGATGTGCACAACACATGAGACTTATTCTTGACAGTAACATGCATAATAGTTAATACAATGTCCAAGGTTGCGACATGTAGCATTGAAATATAGAAATACTCATCTCAGACTTAGCGCCGTGAAGTGGTAGAACCAATGGTTACTCACACGAGCATTCAAATGATCAGACGAGTTATTGTGGATTCAGTGATTACTACATTCCTTCTTCACTCTCATTTATTACATGAACAAAGTAGACATGCAGATCGCATCAAAAAAATATATGGAATTCTGTACATAGAGAAATTTGACTTATTAATATCATTCACGCCGATACGTGATTGTAGTTAATTTATAGCAGCAATCATAGCATTTTTATTTAATTATGATAAGATCGCGATGCAATCTCTAAAGTTTGAGTACAAAACATGAAATCTTCACCGGGAAAGTCGAAAATATATAAACGGATTAGAAGCTCATAGAGTGCGATGACAATAAAAACTAATCAACGTGTTTGACAGATGTTGTAGGAGCAGTATCTTGACAATGTCGTCTTGGTATACATATACACAGAAAAAAATCAATGTAATTAAAATAGAAATAATTTAAATTTTTCAATTAAGATTTTTTCATAGAGAAAAAAATTTTAATTTAACATTGTTTTACAGTGAATACAGTTTCTTTTAAAATTTATCGTTGTATAATTTTATACATTAATACCGAAATATTATAATTTGTACAATATTATTTCACCACCAACGTTTGTTCAAAAATTATTAAATAATTCAACTTTTCCACTAAATATATTAAATATACCGAAATCATTGGAGTATTTTATTAATTAAAAATCTATAAATTATTTGTCACATAACATTTATTTTTAAACGAAAAAATCCTTCAAAAATTTTATAATATAACGTAACAATATTTGCGTGTTTATTATCTTTATATAAATATAAAAATATATAACAACAAAAACATTGTATGCCAACTACAACGCCAATCAACGAAATGGAAGTGCGTGTCTCCGAAGAATCTGAGAATTTTGATGATGGTTAATATAGATAAAAGGAATAAATTATGAAATTCAAAACTTTAATTTATGACCTCAACTCTGTTGTGTTAGTTATAAAACTGTTGATACTGCTGTGAATGCGGAAGCTACTTTTATACTTTTGATCAAAATTTTATAGCAGACAAGTTCAGACATTTCTCAACTGATTTAAAATGCTTTTGTAAATCAGCTAACAGACACAAAGACATATGTTGGAATGGCTATATATATATGCATACAGATGGAATTATTTATTTATTGGTTGGTTGTCATTAAACCATAAAATCAGTTTATCTGGATTTTTCTTCTTTGAAGGGGTTAATCAGTGCCAATTTAAATCCATTATTCGCGTTAATCAGCACCAGAAACTTATGAATATTTATGGTGGTGATATTTTGAGTATAAAATAAATTATACATATATGATTATCTAATAAGGGTTAACAGTAGTTGGTAACGGCAACACTGTTGCAATATTTTGTTTTTGAATACTGGTCAATGAACTAAAGTGTATGGGCAAAAAAAATTGGAATTATTTTTAATATTTTGTTTCTGTTTTTAAATTCTTTCAAATAAACTGGCTTACTGAAAAGGAGTAAGTCTAGATTCAGATATCAGAATCAAAGAGATATACCTCTGGTAACATATATTCAGTGATCGAATAATAGTCTTTTTTTATAGGTGGAACGAACAGTAAACCGGATATAGATAATAGTAAAAAGAAACTAAATCAAACAGAGAAAGAATGTCATTAAATAAAAATTAAAATATATTAGATGGGTATGACAAGGTTACAAGACTCTATTTCCATTAAATATGGAATTCAAAAATCTGTAGTTACCAAAAATGATAAAACAAAATCGTCTATATTTAAAAAAATGGTAAGCATCCGCTGATATAGAAAAAGAAGCTTCGATAGTTTCTAGACCAAAGGATAAAATACATTTTCACAATGGATCAAGGCCTTAGAAATACAAAAGTAACCTTATAATGGCAGAGTTCACAATTTGGTAAAAGAGTTCTTAAAGAATGTGGAAGAAGTTGTGGTCTCGAGCCGATTTACTAAAAAACTTTTAAATAGCAGTTGTAAAAACGAAACTGGCGAACCAGATAAAACGTTTATGCACACTGCAGAGTTCTTCGGAAAGGTAAAAAAGGTCCGATAACTTTGTAACAAAGTACACATTTCCCCTAAATTACCATAAAATTCATACAAGCGTGGATGAAAGTTGGGTTTTCAAAATTTGGTTCTATAAGATGTTTGTGAAAAAGGCTAGTATAGCCAGTTCCATTATCGTTAATTTTGTTATTATAAATAAAATCTAATAATGAACGATAATCACATCACAATCATGCTCCTTGGATAATTCCGGTCATCCCACGAATGGACTAGAACGTTTCGTTAAATTACGTTATAGAAACAGTCTAATTTCTAAGATTATATCGTCACGAGCTGAAGTATAATATTTAAAATATCTCTATTATACGTCAATAATAAGTCATACTTGGAAAATTTAAAGGCGTAATGTACGCTGACAAACTGTCGGCATATAATCTTACAGTCAAACGAACATGATTTTGACAAACAGGATGTATTACATTAACACAAACAATTACAGAAGGATGAACACGCAGCAATAGTATTTTATGTTCAGAAGATTCAGCAACAGTTTCTTATGTTCAAAACGGCTGGTCCAATTCTGATCAAATTTTCACAGAATGACCTTTATACCCGAAAGTAACATAGGCTATAAAAAGTCCCGATAGTACCAAGGGGAATATTGATTATCAAATATCTTAAAAACTATAACAGCGATAATGCTCAAAATATACCAACGGCTTATTCAAAGAACTGTTTTACTGGACAAAACGTAGGACGAAAAGAACCCCTTTACAAAGGAAATATTGATTATCGAATATTAAAAGAGTTTAAAAGCGATAGCTCTAAAGTTTTGCAGCAACTATGCTACTGTGAGACACCATCACTGGAAAAAATATAGGGCAGAGTGGATTTTAATTTAAAGTCGAACCAACGAAGCAAATTTAAATAACTACTAATCTATTGAAATCGTTCGATAATACAACGCTTATGCTTGATTAGGCCCAGCAACGCCCTAAATATTTGTTTTGGCAAAACGAAGCGTGTCGGGTCCTGCTAATAGTCTATAAAACTAATATTTCAAAGTGATTAAACAATAGCAAAGATTATTATTAATCCTACATTCGGCTCTGGCGAATCCTAAATATCCTATAGATTGGTTGGGGCGTATTAAAGACGGGTGGAAAGTAGTAAAGACATAGCCGCCATTTTAATTTCGTTATATCCAAAATCCAATGTTAAAGGAGTTCAATTATATTTCCTTCGCAATTATGCGTGAAGTTATGCGTTTCTTTGTGATGTACTATATTTTGCTAACAAAGTATATTTAATGTGATTTAGATACATTTTTTAACGCCAATTTTTAATTTTCATAATCATTACACATTAATCACAACTACTTTCTCTTTTTTTATATCTTGAAATCTTCTATATTACGCGCAAAATCTCCCAGATAAGATACTTAAAGATATAAACAATTTTATATAAATTCCCCCCGAAGAAAACATTTTTTGAAAATATATAAATTAATCACAATTTAAATTAATTTCATTTTATTAAAATAACATAAAATATGAAAAAGAATAAAAATCGGCTTTAAAATTGTGTTCACTTTAATTAATTTATGTGAGATTTTTTTTTGCCTCAATGCAACGTTAAAACACCAAAAAGTGTATGCTACAGACTTTAGGCTTAAAATGGTTTCAAACATAATTTGTATTATAGTTATTTTCTTATTTTTTGCATCTATATAAATAAAAAACTTTCTTGGTGGTCTGACATTGTTAACGTATACAAATCGCTTAAGAACCACCCCAACTGTATTGTTCCAATGGAGCTAAAGCTTTTCCTGGATACCAGCAGACAAGTGTATGCGTTTGAAAGAGTGTATAAAATACTGTAAAAGTGCATAAAAGTAGCTCATCAACGACTAACTTTTGGCACATCACTCGTTAACATTGATTGATGTCCATTTGTGAAACATTTAAGACAAGTTGTGGTATTCTCCGCTTTTCTTACACGAGAAAATAACTTTAATACCACTTTTTTTACATTTTGTGTTTTATGGAAAATAATAAACAAAATCGAAAGAAAAAAATTGTTAAAGTGCAAGAAAATAACGAACTAATGGTGGTAATTAATCATGCAAAATAAACGCAATATTGTCTGTTAGTCTGTGTCTCATAAGTCCAATATTTGAATAAATATGAAGTTTGAAAGTAAAAAGTAATAAAATAATAAAATCCATATTGAAAAACTTGTACTTGTTTCAAATAATTAAAAAATATATATTTAATTTTAGTTATAATTGCAAAATTTTAATTTAAAGTCGAACCAGTTTTTAATAAGCTTCTGTTATTAAAACATGGTAAGGACTTAATAACATTATTGGAGTCTTAATCACGCTATTAAAATCTTAATATATTTAGGGTTATCAATTATCAATTAGTCGAGTTATTTTTTAAAGCTTTTTTACAAATTTCAAATTATTTTCAAATAGAATTAAGCGCAAAAATGACCACTTGGAATTTAAATATAACAATTAGAATATGTAAAAAACTATTAGGCTGATGGTTTTGAAACCATATGCCAATCATTTGCTTAGCGATCCCTTAAAAGTATAAAAATGTAGGCTAAATAGGATTACAAAACAAGTCAAATTTTTGTAGTGGTAAAGCCCAACTACATAATATCCATCACCACTTTATTGGTTAACTGCTGCAAACATTTAATGAAAGGCCCTCGCATAATTTGCTTTTTCTATTTGAGCTTTAGTGTTAATTTTAATTTTATGGGCTAAAAACCCCATTCCGAAGAAAATTTGTATGAAGTCTATATGGAATAATGTATCATAAATAATTTAAGGAGGAATCGTTCTTGTTTCATAACAAATTTCATTAAGTTATCTTCTAAACTGCGACCTGTACTTTAATCATAAGCTTAACATGAACAGCTGGCCCCACGGACATGCTTAAATGGCCTCAGGAAGTGATTTTGAATCAAACGGTATACTTAAAAGTGGTGGAGGGATATAATTATATATGTGTGCAACGCTTGCATCGGACTACAAAATATTGAGTGAATGGATTCAGAAGATCCAGAGAAGATTTTTAATTTCAAGAGTAAATAGTACTAATTGTAGAACTCAGATTCGGAAGATATATAATACATTCAAGATGTATTAGAAGATAAATAGCATCAATAATGCTGGTGGGTGAATATATGTACTAATATGAGGAAATGCACTTCAGAACACGAAAGCCTTTGGTGGCAATGTACCCTTCGTATTAAAATTTAGTCATTTAACTTCAATGTTCGATATCTGAAAATAAGAGACGTTTAAGACGCACATTTTTTTACGTCCATTGAATGTTCGAATAGAAACAAATTGTTTTGAGAATTAGAGTTCATCTGGTTGATGTATTTCAGTCGATTCCTATCTCAGCTGACTCTCTATCTTGTAATTTTTAATAGAAAATTAAAGCAAATTCTCATCTTTCTGTAATTCCATAACTTAGACTTTTAAAATTTTGCTTATTGAGACTGGATTTCAAATCAGGCCAAAAACAAGTGGACACAGTCTTATGAATGAAAGCAAACTTTTTTGTAAATATTCCATGAAGTAAATTTTGACATTTTAAGAGTCCGTTGTGACAAATAATTAGCCCTCGAGCATCATATTTTGACCAGAAAGTTGCGACAAATATTATTTCGCCATCCATTATGTAGCAGTAATATTTCACTTCAATTTCCGCACTCTGTTTTTCACCTCTTAATTTTTAGCAGCGTTCCTATCAGGAACTTCTTGAGCCTTCTATGTTTTTAAACCTGTATAACCTTTAAGTTGTCGTACTAAATAGTCCGAACACTGTTTTCCTACCGGATTGGTTGTGAGCTCTTTGGAAAGTGCTTAATATTTTTTGGGTTTAGATGAACCATAGTTTACCCTAAAGTCCCCTTTTCTATGGTGCTTAAAAAGAAAACACTTAAAACCAATTTTCGCTTTTACCTCTAAACATTTATTCTTCTATTATACTTTAGGCACTTAAAGTTGAATGATGAGATCTGACTAACTTTAGCTAGCATCTTAACCACTTGTTGTATGACAGAAACGTTTTACAGAAATGAACGAAACTAAACTCATGAATATGACAAAGTCGCAAAGTCATAAAGAGTCGTTAACCCTAAGGACACGTGTTAAAATGATATTGCAAGCGTTATAATGCTCGTAATTTATATATTTCTAGTTCAGATGCAAAAATTATGTCTCGATTTTATATGCGAAGCCGTTTGTCTGTCTTGTCTATCTCTCTACTCCTTGATAAAGATTTATTACAGTTTAACCGTTTTTTAATTACAAACATAATTGAGGTCTTTGTTATACCTTGAAAGTTGGTCTAGTTATGAAAAACTTCTGATTTTTTATCTTAAATAGATGCGAAATTATAGGTTTGTTGGGCAAAATTAACCACATAATTTATTTAGAAAACATTGTTGCAATTTGAAAATGTTATTTCACCTTAATTTAATTAAAATAAATGCATTTTCTGCTTAAACAAAATTCTTCAAAAAAAAAAAAAGTTATAAAAATTCTTTCCCTGCTCAACTCCTGTAATAATTCTGTGCATGTAAAACAACGGGGGGTTTATAATTCTGTTTTCGTTTTTTTTTTTGGTTTTTTATTTTTACAACCTTTTGGGCCGCATAAAAATTCATTCATGTAGGGAAAATGTATGGCATTGTGTTAATACCGACATCGTTTGTCTGTCCTTTCATTAAATTGTTCGTCTCTCGTCCACTCGTCCACTCATCCAACTCTGACAGTTTGTGTAAGCATGTCTTCAACAAGTGTTTTTCATGTAAAAATGTGAATGAAATCACAAAAAAATATATATATTTTTGCAATTATTGCGACACACTCTTGCAAAATGATGAACGATCTCCTTTAGGTCTATAAACAATGATTTATTAGTTTAAATCATCATTGAATGTTCTTCGTTTTACCAACAACAAATTATAAATGTATTTAAACAGGTCACTAGACAAGACAACAAGTTCTGAAGTAAAAACATTACAAACACACAAATAAGAATGAATGATTGAAGAAATGAGTGCGGAAAACACTTGTTTTCTAATTATAAAATCCCTGCGCTTAAAGGAATTTTGAAATCCCAAGTGCTATGAAATAGAATGATTTCATGTTCTTTGCACGAGTTAAAATTGCATTCCATAGTTAAATGTCTACAATTATGGGTGTTTAAAACAATTTTCCACGAAATTTCTGACAATTTAAAAAGAAAAAAAAATACAAACAATAATTTGAGGATGTAAAGGGAATATTTTTAAAAGAGAATTTTTTGGAATTAATTTAAAGAAAATTCGTTCAATTAATTTAAGTTAAATACATGATTACATGGAAGTTAATGAGATTGACAATTCAGCTGTAGAAAATACTGTTCTAATTTTGTACTAAAATTCATCATAAATTTAGAACGTAAAGTGTAAGTAAATAGTGGATCTATTAAAGGATTTTTATAATCATTTTTGTGATTTACTCTCCCTACCAACTGGATTCAAATAAATTTGCAGAATTCTTCCGGAAATGGAATTTCATAACTTGGATATTTAGGAAAAAGATAATTCTTTTCATCTGTGCCATGTTTTAGGTCTTACCAGAAAAATCTTGCCCTCTTGATGAAAAATATTGAGGAGTTGTTATCTTGTAAATGTCTAATTTACTTTCAAGCAGCTTTTAGTGACTTCAACTAGAAACACTATTCATTCTACTAAGCTTCAGCCAAGCCTATTAATAATATGGACTCTTCTCAATACCTAAAAAAGACTCTTGTGCGCACTGAATATCTCTCCATGATATACTTAGTGGAGATAAAGTCACACGTTCATGATTGTTAAGGCATCATGTATTGTACACACTTGTACACACAAGGTTATCGTAGAACACGCTAAAGTTTTAAATGTCAGATACATTTTAGAACGTGTAATATGACATTAAAATTTGATCGCAAAAATCCCCCTGAAGTGAATTTTCAGCACTTGGATGTTAAAACAATGGATCATTTATTTTTTTTATTTTTTATTTTTATTTTTCAACCTAATTAGTAAGAAATGAATTCATAATTGCGGGACAGGCTGTTGAAAACCGTTACAAAGAGATTTCATGAACAAATTTTGCGGAACTGCGTTTTTTAACTTCTTAAATTAGGCAACAACAAATGGGCGAGCTTAAAAACTTCGCAATTCTCATAAGTAGCCTATTCCTTACCTTTATCGGTTTAGGATAATTTTAATTATATGGGTAAGATATTGAGACCGATATATTTTGGATGATGATTTAGCATGACGGAATTCATTTTTACATCATCAAATCAACAATATATTCGATCTGCTGGAGCATCCAAGACTTCATATTAATGGACTGTATTGGCTGGAATCATTGATGTATTAATCGGGGAGGGGGGGTACCTTTGCCGAAGTTGAATGCATTTTTCCCAGCACATCTCCCGACTATAATTTATTTCGATCGATTCAGAACTACCGAAAATTCTGAACAGGGCGGAGAAAATCGAATTAAACTATTTTTTTTTATTTAAGTAAAATATTTAATGAAAAATTAATCAAAATTAACGTTGTATGACGATTTTATCTTATAAATGTGACAGCATCGTTACTTTTATGTTTTATGAATGCTCCTTTTTGGCATCAGAGGATTACGGAAGGGGAATGCTACATATGTTATTTTAATCGGTCTATATAATTTAAAAGAAACTGCGTGGATAATTTTAGATAAAGTTCTTAGTTATCGTTCAGATAAAGTTCTAGAACATGGCATAAACCATCAGTTTAAGACTTTCTGTAGAAGACTACATTTTCGACATATAAATTATTTAGCTTTAATTATTAAATAGTAATACAAGAAAAACATTTGTTTACGCAGAAAGAAATATAAATGGGAGATTATTAAACCATAGAACCTCACCGAATACTACTCCACAGGTACCAAAAAGCGTATGTGGAGTGGGACAGAAAGATGGAACACTGACCATAAAATTTAATTAGAATATTTTAGCAAACATAACTTAAAGGAGTAAAGTACAAGTTACGGATGAAGTTTGAAGATTATTTAGACATCTCATATGATAAAGCAAAGATGTCATTTCCAAATCGGAAAACGAATAAAAAATTGCTATATAAAGCATTATATCTTTTGGCTAGCGGTTATATCTAAAGATCAACTGCCAAGTTTTTGAGAATCTTATCATGCAAAATAACCACAATGACATGATATATTTCCAGGTCTTTCATTTGTTTAATCTGCCTTATTTTCCAATATTTTTTATTAACTGCCATGTTATGTCCTTAATGTTCTATGCAAATCACTTACTTGTGTTCTTATCACAACTTATATGAAGGGAGGTCAACTTATTTCCCCTAATTTGAAAAAAATATGTACAGGTGACGCTAAGTGCTAAAAATGGTAATCCACAATGATGCAGTAAAAAATTAAACATTTTCTAGCAACGCAAATCGAGAACAAAACGACATAAATCGGACAGACGCATTTGAAGTTGTAACAATGCAAATCGAATTTTTTTAAACAACGCAAATCGAGACGAGGCAAGTCGACGCTCTAGTGTACTTTACATATTTAAAATTAGTGATTGCTTTGTATACGCTGTAACCCTTCCCCTGATCCTATAGCCATCCATCCAGTCTTGCCAGTTAATCAGTTCTATATTTTAAAATTCTCGCAGCAATAATTTTATAGGAGTTGGACAATGAAAAACTTAACTTAAATTCTTTTGGGAGAGTAACTTTAATTATGCTACTATCCAGTCAATTAGTTATTTAGAAAGGGGTCATTTCTACAGATAATCGATAATTGAATGACATAGAGATATAAACAAATTTTAAATTATTAAAAAAGTTCAGACAAACATCCATAAATAACAGCTTTATATCATTCGAACGCAAAAAAAATACTTAAAAATATTTAACAAATTTATAAAAATAACTGCATAAATTTGTAATATAGCACACGCATAAATATGTAGCAAATTTATAAAATATTTTATAAATTTATAAATTTACTGTCTCTCAGCCAGAGGGTGCTAATTAAAAAATATCATCATCGACATCGATGATAGTGATCCATTGATCATTTTCAATATCAACCGTTAAATAACCATGAAATTTCCCCCTAAAAAACAATTATTTTGCATTAAACATGAGACAAGAGGACTATTTATGAAGTAACCATTAATTGAACGATACAAATCGAATCATACGAAATCAAACTCTAGACAACTTTAACTTATAAAAAAAAGAAATAAAAAACAAAAGAAAAAACTTCAACTTAACCAAATAAAATCGAGATTGAATGAAAAACGATCGATTACAATGAAAAAATAGTTGGAGGGGTTCATAAGATCTCTGGCCAGTTTGGATGACAGACATGCAAATATAAGTTACTGTGTCAACAGGTGAAATTGTCGTCTGAACGCGCGTGGACACGCTTTAACAAAGTTATTCCCTTTTGTTAATTCTTTTTTTTGTTTTGCTTCAATTTTTTTTTGTAATTTTGTATAAAAGTATGAGAATGTAGGAACTTTGGTGGTACATTTTAACTCGTATATGACATGTTAAATATGAAGAGATTTTTTTTCTTCCTTAATTTTTATATGTTTTTAATATCGGTATGCGATATGTTTTCATATTATACATGATATGTATGTGTATATATATTAATGTTGCAACTACATCTGTAACTGCACGTCTTTTGTTAATTGCGGACTACACGCTTGATTTTTTTTCCTGAAAAATTGCAGGAGTATTTTTTATTTTTATTCCAAGGAATGTATATCAGAGGTTTCCAGTCAACAACCAAAACAAAACCACCAACACTTTTTACAAGTGGCACTACTTAAAATGTTGAAGGAAGTTAAATTTGATAATGGACAATGTAACACAAGAAAACATCACTTATTATCTACAAGTGACTTACAACACGTTTGCGGACACTAAAAATTTCAGGGAAATGCAAAAATAGGCAGTAATATATAAAATTTTACTGCATAGATTTACATAAAATAATACGTAAAGCAGAGGTGTGTGGCATTATATCATATATGATGGCGTACATTGGACACTAATTTTTACCCGCGTTCCAAATTTTTGCTACTCATTCAATTTCCAAAAAAATATGTACCCTGATAGTTCCATTGACCAGACCTTTAAAAAACAGGCTTAGATATGTTGTTTATTTATTACACACTGGTGAACATTTCTATAAACGCACATAAATAGATAAATATACATACATAATTTTATAAAATTAAGTGAGACTCTAATTAAAATATTGTTAACTTAATTTTAGAGTTTAACTGCAATTTGTAATGACATTATCCTAAGACGCAATTTAGTTTATAGTATTATTGAAATGGGTGTTCTGGCTCTCCACAAACATAAGATTTGGTATTGATACCCCTAAGTTTTTTTAAAAGATCAGAATTAATTCCTTTCATCGTTGTTTTATTATTACATTAAGCTCTGTTAAAGTTATTATGCTTTTGTTTTGGCCATTATTTGAATAACTTTTGCGAGTCATGTATCCCTAAAATTTCTCCATTACGAAAAAGACCGGCCTCATGACGGCCAGTCCAACAGATGCATGCTGTATTCATACTATAATTTAAACAGATTTGAAACATGTACTGCTGCATTATCTTCCTTGAATATACAAACTTCACCAGTCCAGAAAAGGATAAGAACAACCTTTAGCAATTTGCTGAAATTGTGCTGTTCACTTTTATTGGAACAGAGCAAATTTTAGGTCTGGCACCTGCAGAATATGCCATCAATACCATAACACTACCACCTCCGAAATAACGTTTTGACATTCGAATCTCATATCGTGCCAATAACATGAGTAAGAGTCAGCACCGTCTAAATAACATTTTCTTTCGTCAGAGACTATTACATTTTTCCACTTATTTGCCCATTTCATGTAATTTCGTGCGAATATTAAACAATTTTCTATATGCAGTTTTTTAGAATTGGCGTACACTTTGACGTAAAATGTGATAAAATGTGTTTGGAAGTCACAAGAAGATTTAGTAGCATCCATTTAGTGGTATATGCAGAAGCTAAGGGCAAAATGATCACTTTTAGCGACGATTAAACGATATCATCGTCTCCACACAGTGACTTCCTTCAATTTAGATACAGAACTTACAAAAATCTATTATTGTCATCTAAATCCTTTTCCTTGACATTCTACTACGAAGCATGAACTGCATTCGTTTTCACTCTCAATCAAATACAAGTAAAACATTACATATTATTATATATGTGAAAGATGAAGAAGAAGAATGAGTGAGTGAGTGACTTAGTACCACAATAAGTAGTTGTAGTTGTATGACAATGTCTACAACAATAACAGTAACAATAAAAATAAAAAGCAACAGGAACAATATTACCTGATAGTACGCAACGCGTGAGTGCCAGAAGCTTTTCTGAGCTACCGATAAGGCAGCTCTAACTGCTACAGGAGTGACAGGTCCGTTGATTGGTTTGAGTGGTTTTGGATACGCTCTTCATAATACGCATTTATTTACAACAAATAAAATATAAAACATTCAATGTATGAATGACTTGTATTTCATTTCATTTCTTTTTTCATACACTTAAGACGGGGACACACGACATGTAAATTACTGGTTGATGACGATACTTAATGCAACCCAGAGTGCGTTTGCCCAAACCTACAAAGAGGGTCTTTTAAAATTATGATTGTTTTTTTTTATTATTTCTTTCCAATGACCCGCTCTCGGTTTCGTTAATTTATCAGATTTTGTTGGCAGTACGGCTGTTGTTGCTGCAAGAGTAACAACAATCGTGTATAAATATTTTTGTGATGTGTGATAACCCATTGAGTAATCAAACCCTCTTTTTTAATATTTAACTTATATGTAGATCTCTGTTTTTTTCGCTCTTGTCTACAGATTGTCAAATGGATTTTGAATGATTATCTTCATTGAGCTTTATAGCCTAATTTAAAGAGTATAAGTAGTGTGTGTGTTTAGGAAAGTTTTCAGTTTTCAGGGGAGGAGTATTGAATGGATTAAAGTATTTTCAACATGCATGTTTCATATGTGAAAGTTATTGCCATAAATAATGAAAATGAAAACATTATCTGACATTGATATACATTTCAGCCAACAAACAGTTACAAAAATATAACCAAAAAGGGGGTTAACTATGGACTGTAGTTGGGTCTTTTGTTATATGTAAAAATTAAATGAAAATATTTTGCAAACTGATGGCAAATTGATATGAACTACAGAATTGTTGGCTGATAAGTGCTTGTGACATTGTTGATGTTTTATTTTGGTCTGTTGACTGATCGCTTTTTAAATGTCCATGTAAATCTAGTGTTCACTTCATGTAATATTGAGTAATTTAATAAATAATTATTACAATTACATGTTATATACATTGGAGACAGTAGGCAGCATTATTGTCATTTTGATAATTATTTTACAACTTTTAATATTTTCATCCATTAAAAATTATATTTTGTGAACGGAAATTTGTAAATGAAGATCTTTGGATTTAAATTTTAATCATCTTTGTCTCAGAAACATTCGTAAATAATTGAATCCTTTTTATGAAAATATATCTGTAACTTTTGATGGGTTACCGCATGCAAAATTTTTATTTGTTTCGATATTTAGAATTTAAAAAAGTTTTGGTCCTTTTTATGAGATTTGACGAATTTATTTATGAGACAGTTTAATGGACCGATTTTGCTTTCACAGAATTATCCTCAGAAAGTAAAATAGGTTATAAAACATTTCGATAGGACCAGGAGGAGAGGTACCCCAATTCAAAGAAAATATTGATTATCGAACATCTAAAGAAATATAACAGCGAGATGTCGGTTAGAATCGGTGGGAGAGGAATCCCCATACAATGCAAAATTTCATCATCGAATGTCCTTAATTTTTTCAAGGAACATTTTTACTAGGCTAAATGTGAGACGGATAGGTTTAGGGGAAGAGGTAGCCCTAATACAAGGCAAATATTGATTGTTGAATATTTACAACAGCGAGAAATTTTCGAATCTGGTCCTAACCACTTTATCAAGGAACTGTTTTACTAGATAAAATAAAAGACTTATAGGACCAGTGGGACAGATAGCCTCCATACAAACAATATGTTAATAATAGAATATCTAAATAACCACTACACCGAGAATTTTCGAATTTGGTCCCAATAAATTTTTCAACTGCTTTACTGGACTGAATGAAGGGCGGATAGGATCATGGGGAGAAGTTTGGACCATTGTTAGGTTGGTTTGTATTGTATCACTCCTTTAATAGCCAAGATCTCTGTTTGAATAGTATAATAATGGACTGACAGTTTAGGGAAACACTAAAAGCATTCCCTGTCATCAACTATTAAGTAATAATGACGGGGAATACAATTGTGAGCGAAGAGTGCCAAAATTTTAATTGCCAAAGTGTGTAGAACCATTAATAGGTTTTTGCGCCATAGACTTTTCGCATTTATGTTCCTTGAGTAGTAGCTCCCGGTAGTTTTTCTAAATATGTGATTGAATATAGTTTGTCGATTTATGAAGTAATCGTGCAACTACAGTAACAATAGCAGCGTTGACATTAAACAACTGAAACAAAATTATGGTCCTTCGAAACGGATCATTTACATTTATATATTATTCCAAAAGTTTTATAAAGCGAATTTAAGATTGTAACGAAGTAATTCGTTACATATTTTTTTGTTGTAAAATCAGATATGAATTTAACTCGTTAACATGAATTTAAAATGTATTTGCTTATTTTATAATTGTTCTTGTAAAATAACTGTTAATTTTTAAGAGTGTAAATATAAGAGAAATTGTTGTAGTATAAGAGAATATAGTAACATATTTAAGTATGAGTACATTACATGCCCAACATACAAAATAGTTGCATCACTACTACGATACTGTTGTATTACCACTAATACTAATAATCAATATCACTACTTCTTCAGTTGGGCTTGTGCTGCCGTTGTGGACGGACAGCTATCGCAAGTTTGTAATAGCTTCGATAGCAGCCGTATACAGGCAAAACAGTCCCAACCTAGTAGTAGTGTTAGGGTTTCTACTGGTATTTACTGCCATAGATCCCAAACAATATAGTAGTGTTAGGGTTTCTACTGGTATTTACTGCCATAGATCCCAAACAATGTAGTAGTGTTAGGGTTTCTACTGGTATTTACTGCCATAGATCCCAAACAATATAGTATGGCAAAAGGAAATCTACTGGTTTTTACAACCATAGATCCCAGGCAATGTAATAGTGATAGGTGGTATGGTAGTAGAACTACTAATACAATTACAATATAATATTCTATATAAGGGCCGGATCTAGATTTAATCGAGAAGTCTGGTCTGGAAATCTGGAGGTCACGGTGTTTAAATTAATAACTAAATAATTAAGTGCTTTTATAATAATTAGTATATAAGAAAAAGAATAAATTTTGAATAAACAATAAAAATAAACTTAAAATACAAAGTATCCTGGGTATCCTGGCAAACATCCTTATAAGATTCAACATTTGTTAACAAAATAAGATGTTTAAAATAAACATTTTTTGTTCATAGAGCAATGTAACTTGCGGAAGAGTGGAAAATTCTGTTCACGTGATAGGAGCGCACCTCAATTTATTTTTTACCCATTAACCTCTCAACCATAAGTCACTATTGTAAACAGTCTAATATTTCCTTACTTAATGAGGTGAGTGATATTGTTCGTTAAGTGATGCCAATGAAACACATATTACGTTTTAATATCCTTCATTACCTGTTTTGTGGATCAGTTTCCTTCACTAACATCCAACAAGACACTTATTAATATTAAATAATTATAAATAATTTTTTTTTTTCAAAATCTAACATTCATTTCTCTCCGTGTCAAAAATTTTATATATAAATATTCTAGAGAAAAAATATTATTAATGAAACTCAAAATGCATTAACTCACCATTTTCTTATCGATGATGTTGGTTGGCATTTTCACAGGAACTTGTAGACAATTTTTCATATTTGCTGTAATGAAACAAACACAGACGAAATATTAAGATAATTTAATCCATCTAGTAGCGATGTTTTCATAATTAATAATTAAAAACAGTGTATACAATTCATGAAGCTATGACAGGCAGTGAAGACTGAAAAATACATTACTTACAATTATTCTAAATTTGTATTAAAATGATTTAATATTGTGTACACAAGTAAATGTCAATATTTTGTTACTTTTTCGCAACTTTCTTAAAAAAAATAATAATGAATTAAGCCAATTACTGATATCCCGTTCTAAAGTGTAAAATATTCCTACATGGTCGATATAAATGGTATTTGGAAGGTTCAAGGTCCGAAAGTTGCATTGATTATGGGGTTCTGTTTTAAAACATATCAATCTGTGATTCAAATGCAAAAACTTATAATAAGGAGTGACATTAATAAATTCTTAAAACACATTTTTCATTAAAACTTTTAACCCAATGATTATTAGATTTTTTTGCTCGAGGTACCTTTGTGAAACACTATTCAAATCACAAATAATGACAGAAAACCTCAGGAAGGAGGAATAGACCCATGATGTAATTAGAACAGAAAAAAATCCAAACCCATTTGATAGGAAGGCAGTCCAAAAAGCTTAGACAATTTGATACCAAAAGTTAAAGCTAATGCAGTTTAAAAAACATACAAGGCTGAAAAAGATCATGAAAGGAACGCTGCCAGAAGCAGAGCACAGCAACTGAAATCAAGTTTTCTTAAACAAAGATATTTTTGCTACATAATAATGGAGCGTATGTTCTGGCAGATTTTTCGCAACTTCCAACATGTCCCAAAATGTTTTTGTTATCGCATACAATATGCAGTTTCGCAAAATAGGCTAATCATTTGCTAAAATGGGCTCTATAAAAACCGAATGTTCGCAAAAACGGCTGCTTTAATTAATAAGACCTCATAATATCATAAAAAGGCTACTTCCATTCATAAGATCCCATAATGTGTCCACTTATTTATGGCCTGACTTGGCATCCCGTCACTATGGTAAACAAGCCCTTGAAAGGTACAAGAACAATAACGTGATATTTGTACTAGGAGTAGCAAATTCTCCAAACTGCTCGAAGCTCAGAACAGTGAAGTGATATTGAGCTCTTGTTAAAAGAGAATTGAAGAGCAAAAGGCTTCGAAGTGTGGTAGATTATAAACGGAGATGGACTAACTATTCGAGCCAAGTGACAGAAAACGCAATAAAAACGTTAATGAAGGGTTTCCGAAAAAAGGTTCAAAATTTCATCACTAATGATTGAATCTATAGAGACATATTTTTTATTCTACTTACAAGATGCTCTTTCGATTTCATTAAATTCAAGAAAATTACTTTGACGGTACGGATATTATGATCTTTTAAAGCATCTATAGGGGAAGTGATAATTCCTTTTGGCAGTCCTCCTCAAACTTTACACAATTCACATTGTATTATACAAATCGCTACAGAACTAAATTGGTGGTAGAATAAAAAAAATTGTGTAGTCTTTTTTCAGTGAAAAGCGTTTTTCAAGTCAAGATTTCACTGTGAGATCTTAGCAAAATTAATTAGTCTTAAAACAAAACTACAAGTTCTTTATCAGTCGTAAGTAGACAAGATGTATAATCTTCATTTTACTTTACTTTACTTCAACTGTTAATGTCAACATAATTAATATTTAATTTTATTATTTTACTATTTAAGTTTATATTTAAAGCATTTTTCAAAATTATAAATAAGAAAAAGAAGATTCTTATTATTATGTGATCATGTATAAAAATGATAACAGAACGTAATAACAATTCCAAGAAGATCTCTAGACACGATATTCTAGTTAAAGAACATAAAATAAATTATAATGTAGATGTAACTGTAAGATCAGTGAGTAAATTAATCACGTAGAAAATTACTACATGTAAATGGGTGTCACAGGACAAGCAATTTTTGTCGCCGGCATACCGGTAGTATAACTTGACACTACAATGAAAAAATTCAAGGACACAATATGAAATTCAATATGGCAATTAAAAACTAATTATTTTAAAACTAGGAAAATATTATAAAATAATTAAGGTGTTTCTTTTTTAAAGTTAATAAAATAAAGAAAAATTTTATAATTCAAAAATGAATTTATTAATTTCATCACCTAATTAAAAAGTTATAAATAGACTTTTAAATAAGTCTTTAGTAAACTATTGAATATATCAATTGCTTTTTAAGTAAAAAAGTAGATGTAAACTATAAGGTGATCGCATAATATTGCTCAGATATGATCAATAATTTTCACGTCGCTGTTGTGATCAAATTTATATTAAAAGTCCATAAACACTACAAAGTATTGCACGAAATTTTACACGCGCTATTGGATAGGGCACGAGGAACGGGTACCTATTTTACAAGCAAAGACTCTAATATAGCATATATCTGCAGTTAATACGGGAGATGTTATGAAATTTGACAGGTAGATACAACTTTCAATTAAATAACTCTAACTATCGCATGTCTCTGAAACTTTGTAATACAATTTCATGAAATTTGACACATAATCTGCTATAGGGTACGGGTATTGATAGTCCCTTTACAAACGAAATTTTTCGTATAACTTTGGAACTGTTAAAGAAAAACTAATTAAATTGATCAGGTGGGCAAAGCAATTATAACGAAATATTATGGACTACAGAATTTTCGGATAGGGCACGGGGGAGATTTATTCCCACATCATATATCTCTGAAACTATAGTTGTAAATTTCATGAAAATTGGCAAGTTAATAACGCAAACTATAAAAATTTCGAATGAGAAAAGTGGCATCTCTCGACAAACAAAATATTTAATCATGCATATTTCTACTGTATACACTGAAAGATTGTTGTGAAATTTCAAATATCTTAATCTGCTGGAAAAGCTTTAGACGCTTTAGATCTTTTCTTACCAAGTAAATAATGTTTACTGTTCTTACAATTATTTTTGAGTTGGTCGTGGTAAAAGCTGCTGAAGATTTGGTGTAGCCAAATATAGCATTCAATATAATGCTTATTAATAGCAGCTGAAATATCTGCCTCATATTAATGTCATTAATTTCATCTAAACAATTAGACTAAAATTTAATTGACAATTTATTTCGAATTGAATATCTTGAATTTTTGACAGTTCCTCAATTACATCCGAAATGTCCAAAGTTCGAATGTCACCCAATATACCCTACGATCCTGTTCCTGAAATCATCTCAAAGACACCTCAGCTTAATTCGTATGCAATTTTATTCAAACATCTTCCGTTTAAATATCCAAATATAATATTCCCAAACAATATATTCCTGATTTATGTTCAGAAGATGAAGTTTTAAATAAATTAGTAACAATATCCGTATGTTGCAATTTTATCCCCATTCCAGCCTATGATAGTGACAAAAAATGTCATATTTTCATAAAAGAAAGGAAAAAAGAGAATTTTTTTCAGTGTTCCAAGTTGGACTAAAAGCAAAGAAGTAGCCTTAAAGGTCAAGTATGTAAATAGATGACAATATGATATCCATATATATATCCAAATATGAGAGACACTTAGTACGGATTTTCTTCCGCACAGTTAATTGAAAACTAGTTAAAAAATGCTGACGGAGAGATTTTCGACATCTGATGTTTTGTCCCTAATATTCACTTGGACTACAAGATAGATCGTATGGGATACGCTTTAAGGGTTATTCGAGCTTATATTTTATCCGGTTTATTTAACAATAATTAATTGGGGTTAAAATTCAACTTTTATTTGTAGAACAAGAGTAAAGAGTATACCTCCGAGAATGTTCTCTGTGTTTGTTGTCTATCAGGGTTTAGTGATATTAAAAGTCATTTAAATTAGTTAGAATTTAAAGATATATAATTTATAGTAATATTATTAGAGGTGTCTTATTTTAAGATCCACCTCTCTTATGTCAATAAAGTCGAATATCAAGATTTGAATTCTTATTCACGTTATCTAAACTTTCCATCAAATATAATACGATCTTCGAAATTACAGCTTTGTTTCATATTATTTGTTTTTGAAAGTCCCTGTATTGATGCCAGTGTTCTGCGATGTTTATTTTATTATTTGAAGAAGGGTTATAATTAGGGTTTTATATGAAACAAAAGCATTAAATAAATAATTACAAATATATTATAGATAAATTGTATTATTTTGTATTAATTTTGTCAACAGCGACGGTCTGAAACCCCACAGAAAACATTCACTATTAGTAGAGGTTTAACAACTTGTCAAGAAATTAATTTTCTATTCTTAAGCTCCATTTTTTCTAGTATTAAAGTCCTAAAATAGCGAGGAATGTGATAATTTTTTTATAATTTATAATAAATGAAAACACTTAGTGTTTAAAACAAACCATTAAATACCGGTCAACTGACAGAAAAACCGACATGTCCAATAATCCGAATTTAAATGTGAGCAGCCGATTTCCGGTCTTGGATTTTGAATGCACTTATCAGGATTTCAAATTTTCTATTTTATTTCAATGAACAGAGAAAACTATGCTTTACAATCCGCTGATTAACTGGATTTGTTTCCTTGAGTTTTCTGACTAAAAATATTGAAGAGAGATCCTAAGACCTCATAATATATTGATGATAACTTGAACATTTGTAGAAGATAATTACCTTTAAAGAGATACCTTTAAAGAGATAGAAATAATGTAAGGGAGGATTGCTTCAAAAAGAGCTAACAGTTCCAAAGAAGAGTGCTATAATATATTGTCGGTTTCGATTTTTTGCCATTTAAAAATTATTTTCTTTTTATAACCTACACCACCATATGTGGTTGGGATATATCGCGTTTGTGCTTAAATTTGTAACGCACCACCACTTTTACATATACCGTTCCACTCAGAATCACTTTCTGAGTCAATTTAACGATGTCCATCCGTCTGGCCGACTGGCTGGCACGCTGTCCATATAATCCTTGTGAAGAAAATGTAGGCCGCCGTTTTAAACACATCAAAAAGAAATTTTTCATGTGCCATTATTCTGCCTCAAAGGCGATGCCTATAGAAATAAATATTCATCCCGTATTAGGTATTTAAGGTCACAAAAGTCCAAAACATAAAGCAATTTGGCACAAATTAGTTTTAAAACATTTTAAAACAATGTGCCAAATTATATGAAGATCGGTCCATTATTTCTCATAGATCCCATACAACCCCCTTCAAATATCACTTTGAAGGGCTTAAATCTCACAAATACTTTGGTACTGTAATAAGAATTAGTCAAATCAAGACAATTAAAAACACAAAATCACTTTACGAAAGTCGGTCCATAATTTCTTCTAGCTCCCATGTAACGCCCACAGAAAACCAAACTTTTTTTAAACGTTGTAATCCCACATGGAAGTTGGTACCAGTATAATATACTTTACACTTAAGCATAAATTAAAAAAATACTTTATACGACTTATAACCAAAAAATGTGCTGTAGGATATTAAAAGTTGGGCTTGACCGAGATCAACTCTTTACTTGTTTTGAATAAGAAAAAAAATTTATATCAAGATTATAATGCAAACTATTATACTAATTAAATCTAAAGTTTTAGAAAATTGTTGCGTTACGTTAACATTATTCTGATATAAAAATATTTTAAAATGAACATATTTTTTAATAAATTAAGTTGATTATTTTCCAAAATATCGACTGTATTTTATATAACAAAATGATGCAACAATGTAAAAACTCTACAAGTAGCCAACAAGAAGCTCTTATAATGGACATGAGTTAAATATATTTTTTCATTTATTACAGTATATTCAAATGGTTTTTTTAAAGACACTAAATATATATTTACAATTTTCAACTACACTCAGAAAAATTCAATGAAAATCAATTAAAATAGAAATAATTTAACTTTTTTAGTTATGATTTTGCTTCATAAATAAAAAATTTTACATTGTTTCACAGTCAATAAAGTTTTCTAAGAATATTCTTAAATTTTTACTTCATTAAAGTGATTTTAAAAATTTTATCGTTGTACAACTTTATATATTAAAATCGTAAGATATTAATATATATAAGATTATTTGACCACAAAAGTAAAAGCGTTTAATTTAAATAAAATGAAAACATGTATTCAATCTTAAATCAACTATGTTCAAATGTTGATTTTGCTTCATATTTTTTTCTGTGTGTATTCACGCGTTCAGCTGTCAATCATAAAAGAAAATGTTGTTTGTAATTTTATGTTTTGTAGTGACATTATGCGATCCATACCGGCTTTATTGAAACTTTATGTTAAGCAATACATTTTAAATTAAATCTAAATGAGTCTGGTTAAAAAATAATTTTAATACAATAATGTTTAGGAAACAGTGGAATATATAGTTTGAGTTAAAATCTGTGGTGTAAAGGAAAAACGACAATAATTTATATTTTTAAGAATATATTTTGAATTTTAAAATGAAGTATAAGAAAGAAGAAATATCATAATATATGAACTAAACATAATATATAACTTCTATACTTCATTAAGAACTCAAATTTTCAGTGTAAAATTTACAAAAAATAATTATGTGGTTCACCTTTTTGTCACAGAAATATTGTTGACTTTGAACACATAAACGTCTGCCAACAATATCAAGTCCCACTGTAACAAGCATAAGAAGATCGCATGCAAATTGAGCATGACTTGACGAACTTTTTTATGTTGTCTGTTTAAATGGTTGGATTGATATATGCCAGAGAATACTTGCTGCCTATTGTAGCGATATTTTTGAATTTTTCATGTAAGAGCGGTGTTTTGTAGCCCTTTAATAAAAATAACGAAAAACATATGAAGAACTAAACTATAATTCCTAAAATAATTATTTTAATAACAGTCACTAAGTTACCACCTCGTTGTCCTTTAATTACGTCAATAGCGATGGTAATTATGGACAGTTGCCAATATAAATCACATCACTAGATGTGACAGCATGATTATTTGGTTTCAAAAACCGGCAGCAGGAAAATACTAGATAAAATACTTAGAACTGAAAGGTGTTAATCAAAAATGATTGGTGGAAAAGATTAATTAATATACCTTCCTTTTATTGGAAAGATATTATAAGAGTTTAAACGATATAATCCTAAATAAATATCAAATTTACAATATATATTAAAAGATTTCTAAAAGTAGGATTGATAGGCGACCAAAATAATGAAGTTCAGAAAAGTGTACTAGATTCGTTAATGTAAATCAATCTGTAGAATAGTGCTCGGGAATTATATTTAGATTTAAAAAAGTACTTGACAATGGAATAACGATTCCAAATAGATGACGAGTGTGCAGAAATCGTAAACAATTTAAGAAAAGCTACATTGATAATGAAAGAAAACGCAGAAGATTGGATCATGCAAAAACAGTAATAATCTTTTGCAGAAAGCTGTGACACTTTATGCTCTACAAAACCAATGGAAGGAAATAAATTATTATGATTAGATCAAAAATCCCCTAAATTATTTCAAAGCAGGGAGTCTTCTTTCTTCGTTTTTAAAAACGAAGAAGAAGAAGATGCCTTCAGTTAATAGATACCGATAGAAAACTTGTGAACGTAGACTGCACCATTAAAAACTGCTTTAAATTGAGATTTAAAAACATAGAAGTTAGGTCCGGTTTGGTTTGAAGCTTTGAGTCGTTGAAAGCAAATTTTGCATTTCGAGTAAAGCTTGAATGCTACATAAAGAGCAATTGGTTATTACGATCACCCCAAGCGCAAAAAGTAATATTGGAAGTTTATCTAACCAACCAAATTAAAGCTGAAATTCCATGGCTGTTAGGTAATGCAATGTTTTGAATAGGATCAGAGGATAATAATCTATTCAAATTGGGTCAAGCGATTGTAAGGGACCAGTTCTTAATATAATCAATGACAAAAGTCCAAAATATTCAAACAAACACATCTCAAGACCGGTGTAAATCTAGTTGGAAAACAGTAAGTGCAAAGTTTTAACTCATTTGACTTATGACCTACAACTTGTCCCTTTTGACTTTTGACTGATTTTACTTTAGAACTGAATCCCAATTTTGGTTGTGCCATTCTTTATTTAAGAACTAAAGCTATTCTGTAACTGTAGAATAGACCTTCTACCAGAAAGATGTGAAAAACCGGATACTAAAAAGATATAAAAATATTTGAAGTTCTTTTGTTGAGGAATACTACCAGAATGATAGGTGAAATTAGAGGTGTCCTGAAAATAATGGATATCTAGAGAATAGTGGAAGAGCAACAGAGAATCATGCCGCCAAAGTAATATAGATACTCATTAAATAACAGCTTGTAATCCCACCATAGTTAAGAGCAGGGGAAGTTGAGTATGACATTCGTGAGTATCAGATTCAGACCTATATGGGGGCGAGGTATTGCCTTATAAATATAATACATAATTAGTGAATTTAATAATAAAAATTACATAAAACAATTATAATTTTACCTTTCACCTTGAAGTATAACACCGATTTAAATTTAACCCTCAAAAAACACTTTGCCGTCATATCAAATAAAATATTTTTGTCGGCATTTACCACTTTAGAAAGAATTCATAAATAGTGGTTCAAAATATATACAATTAATCTTAAAGAATAATTGTTATTTCTTCATATTTTTAGCAAATCATAATTCAAACTCAACTCTTTTTTTTTCTAAGAAAATTCTTACACTAAAAATCAATGCGACAATCACATTTTTATCATTTGAAATTTTTATGACATTTTAGTCATAAATCATAATAACAAGCGTAAAATAATGTTTTTTTCTTTCATACCTTCATCAATTGCAAAAGACACTATGAAATTGCTATGTAAGAATGTACTACTGTACAGTAGCAAGCGATGGTCAATGAATATTTCTTGAAAATATTTGTTGACAGTTTTAAAGCCGTTCAGTGATCGTTCGATTGCCTGCAATGACGCCTCTATTAAATTGATGTTTGTTGTGTCTTGAGGTGATGATAGATATCAGTCACCAAATCGTTTCATATCGCATAATAACAATTCATTCCAAGTTTTTTTCTGTTATTGTAGGTTTTTTTCTGAAAGTATTTTTTATTGCCTCAATTTATGTCTTTGTTAAAGTCATATTTTATTGCGTTTTGTAACAAAAAACATGTGTTAACTGTTGAGGTGAGAATCCTAAAAATGAGACATCAATCAAACTTCAAATACAACTTTCTGTATACAAAAGAAAATAACAAGTTTAACTTGCAATATCGATACATTTCATGAAAGTTTTTCAAAAAACAAAATGTATTTTAAATAAAATAAATTTTTTATTAGTAATAATATATTCGGGACCGTTGATTCAACCGGATACCGGTTTTGAAATCTTGCCCTACTATGACGAAGTCTGCATTATCTAGTATAAATAAAAATTAGCGTATATGTTTACACTGCTAAACCTATTTAACTAAAATTTTCAAAATGTCTTCCCATCTGCCTCTTTTCGTTCGGATCAGGGGGAGGCGTGGATCATCACAAAAGATATATCAATTATCAAATATTACATCTACAAATTTAAGATTTATTAAATCACTTTCTAACGAATCCGATGAGAGAGAGAGAGTGTAAGGGTTAGAATGGAAGTACAACATTTGCAAAAACATTTATTCGTTATTTTATATCAAATGAACTGTTACAGCGATTACAACAAAATACCATAATTAATCCCCAATAACTATAATTTATTGAAAAATATCTACGATGTTTAGGAATGGGAAGGAACTACTCCTCTAACAAAACGTATATCAATAAATGAAAATCTAAAGAATTATTTACAGCGGGAATCTCCCAATGTTATATTTAACTTTCTAATATTTACTTATATCTTGAAGTGAATTAGGTCAGTGCTTTTGAACCGATTTAATATATACTTTCTGATTTATCTAAACAGAGGTTAAGAAAGAAGTTAAGAAAGAAAAAACATCAACTAAAGTGAAATACCAGCAGAAATTCGACGAATAGATATCGAAGCCTCAGTTGAATTTTTACGGCCCTAAATTACATCTGTCTGGGAGGGAGAGGGACTACCTCTTTGAAAAAAGACAGCATCAAAAAAGTGCAATAACACCATATACATCCACATTCCGTCCAAATCGAGGTTGTGTACACAAATGATGAACAGTTTATTGAATAGCGTAATCCCCTGTGCTTATATCACAGATTTTAATAAAGCCTTCAATACCATCATACAAATTGTTTTGAGAAGAAAAGCACTACCTGAATTGTGTACGAGGACGATGAAAGCTCTGTTCTTCTCAACGGTAGAGTCAGCCAATCATTTTTCACAAAAGCCTAAAGTAAAACAAGGATGCCACCTGCCTTCTCTCGCACAAGGTATTTAACATGAAAGCAAAAGTAGAAGTCTTGGAAAACCTATATTAAGAAGACCAAAGTTATAAGATCTATAATCGTAAGCACAGATAACATCATACTACAAAGTCAACCAGTCGAATACTTTGATAGCGTAATGAAGATAGTGACGTGAGCAACAGGCTCAGTAAAGGAAAGGAAAATCGACGTTTGTAAAGCTACAATGAAAAGAGAAATGTTCACAAATATACAGACAAGCAAAAATCAGAATATTCAACTTTGTACAACAGTAGGAACCTGGTAAGTATCGAAAATTACAAGCGAAGAACAATAATATTACAAATAGGATATAGAACATGAACCTGAAAGTATAAGCAGAATGACGCTTTGTGGAATTTTCAAGGTTCAAGAAACCATGGCTGGGCAAGAAACATCTGCAACAAAATGTAACGCAATCTTATAACTGCAAAAACACCGTATAAGATGGAGATGTTTTCTAGAAGTCATATCTCCCCAAGAGGTTTGATGGAATAATATGTCATATGATTTTATAAAGAGCACCCAGAATAGTAGAAACCGAGAGATACTTGCACATTGTATAGTTTCCATATAAAATTAGAGTGTACCAAGTTCAAAGAGCATATTTATAGTCCCATTTACCGTAGCTGATCACCTTGTTATTTAGTTATTAGAGAGTAAAATGCGTTATATAACCATTAAAAATTTTGTATTATAAGGCCCGTGATGCCAAGTTAAACAATCGGACCTGTATTAATCGAAGTACAAGATTTATTTTTTTAAATTATTGTTAAATGGAACAATATTGAAACTATCAAATAGAGGTAAACTAGTAAAAAAACTCGGACATGCTCTAAGGCTTTGAAGTCTATCTAGTGATTAACAGAGCTTTATATTCTAAAGTCGGACTGCTCTCGAGCTTTGTTTTGTTAATAGCTGAAAAATACTTTCAATTTTTAGAGACTCAAAGCAGATTCAGGCTTATAATAGGAATGAATTGGCATCCATATCTACAAGGTTAAGATCATTAAGCGAAATATACATACAAGAAAAAATATACATATAAAAAAGAACTCTATTATGACTGTTACTACCCTAAATAAAGTTTTGCTAGAGTTGTAGGCACGAAGACCGAACGATCCTTAATATTTTCCGTTCCTTCAGGTCGATTATTGAAGATGACACGTATTTTGACAATTCCATTCCAAAGACACATCAGTAATTTAAGATTTTAAAGTACAAAAAAATTCTTATCTTAGTTATTATACATTTCTATAGGTCTTGATCATCAAGAGTCATGGTTATTAGTTTCTCAAGGGAATATATTCGCAAGAGTCTCAAATATCGATTCTTTTATAATCCAAAAATTGGATAAGAATATTTCAACACATTCAAATTTAAAATTCACTTTGAAGTTGCATTAAAGTTTATAAATAATTCATGGATTCTTGAATAGAGAATTCATATCAAAGAGTTGGTCAATTGTAACTTTATCGAACAATTGTAACTGATATCGTTTTGACATGTTGATTTAAACTAAAGGACATCGGCGAGGATGATCGTCGGAATTTTTTTACTGAATTTTCTGAAAGCAACCATTTCATTTTACAAATTGTAAGGATGAATTTTATTGTTATTGTCTTAAAGAAACAGGATTATGGGTACAAAAATGAAATTACCTTAAAAACCAAGAGACTTTTAAAGGTAACAAGCAAATTTATTGATGCCCCAGAAACAACTTTAATAATAATGAGAAAATGGTACATTAAATTATAAATACCAAAGATATGGGTTGCAAGATGTTGCACCAGAAAAAAAAACTAAATTTATTTGTTTAAGACAAGTTAAAGAAATTTCAAAAATTACAGAATGTGTTCATTAAAAGCTAAATGGAGAAATTTCAGTGATCTTACAGCAAAAGTAAACAAAAATATTGTACTGATATTAAAGAAATTATTAAAGGCGGTAAATGTAGATCTGCATTAAAAGAAAACACTTGAAATATTAATAAAACAAGATAATTATATTTATACTTTTTTTCTTAACAAAAAAATATTTATTAAAAATGAACTTCGCTTTTTCTTAAAACAAAAGGAAAAGTAAATAATTAAAATTTTTACTTTTTTTAAAACAGACTTTTTTTGCAAAAATTTTATATCTTTTAGTAAGAACAAGAAATTGACACAGATGTTAAAAATGTTTAGCCTTTAGAAAGGATTACATGAGATGTCATAAATGTATTTATGTTCATTACATTCTTAACACAACAAGCGTTAAATGACTTCACAATGGGTGACTGCTATTCAAATATTTAGACAATACAAATTTAGAACGGTTACGTGGCCTTAAACCATGGCAAAAATTTAACACTTGATTTGTCATGATTTTACTTATATTTTTATGTCCGCCATAAAACGGTTTGACATTCACTAAATATCTTTTTATTTAGCACTTCTGCTGTTAGTTTTGGACTGAAAATGTATTTTTGGCAAAATTTTCAATAAATTTGTATACAAATGATTTTTAAATGAAATACAAATTTTTATTGAATGACTTAAATCAGCAGGATTTGATTTCTTTTCCATACTCGTTTCCTTAACATGCTGAGTGTTAGAGGTATGTAAGAATATTTTAGGAACACTTGCAGTGTAATCTTACAAGGAAATTCCCTGAATATTTTCTGTGATGTCCTTTGAAATTTCTTTAAAAAAAAGTAGTTGAACTGTTAATGATAAACTGCCTCCTAAAGTTAACACCTAAAGATTTTTATAAGAATTCAATGATAGATTCTACTAACTGCAGAATTTGTTAGAAATTATCACCAAGTGGGGATTCTTTATTGAAGGTTGGCATTTCTGTCAAGGTTTTTGAACTATTAATCCTGGAATTGTATTAGAGAAATCAAGGTTATTGTGAATTTTAAGTTTCGTTGATAATAGAAAAACCTTACAATATCCACATTTGCTTGAGCAAATTTGGCAATTCCGAAGAACTTTAAATTGTAGAAGCCATTAACGTTCTTCCAATATTAAAAGATTGAATTCGCAAAGGTTGTACTAGATGAAAACTTCCCAATTAGAGTCTCAATTAATTCAATAAAGCTTTTTTCTCAGATAACACTTAATTTTTATATATCCTGCATTAAAAGTGGCATCTACGGATATCTTTACTTTGAAATCCTGTATTATGAATCATTTAACCAGTTTTCAGCCTCTGAACTCTGTAGTAATAGTAGAGGCATAAGAGAGTTTAAGTGTTGAAATTGAAACTTATTGAAAATACTGGGGATGGTCAATAGGGTATTAAATTGTTAATTGATGGACATTATTCCATTAAATGTCAAAACTTTAGGTTTTTTATTTTTCAACCTAATTTGAAATAACTGTACAGAATTGTAAAGCCGAAATAATATATACAGTTAATTTATAAATCGAAAATAAGATCCGATTTATCTATGTCTCTTTGTCTATATTTTGATGACACATACAAATTATTAATTTTTGATACGAATTTAAATTGTTGCCCGCCGCAAAATGCTTTAAAAAATTATGGACCAATATCTGAGACAGTATAGAAAATCATACAGTAAATTCAGGAAGATATGTGAATGAAACATCTAATTGAGCACTAATGCAATATGATAAGCAGATTTTCTCTTTTTATATTCTCTCCCGTGGGACTATTATTGTATTCAAGATATGGGAAGGCCCAATAAAAGGGCGGAGTATAGAGAAATTTCAGAAAAATTTTTTTTGGAAATATATTGTTTTTATAGAAGATATAACATACGATATTTATAACGAAAGAATAAAAAAGAATTAAACGCCAATAGCTAAGTTCTTAGGCGATAGACATCCACATATAGAAAAAAGTGTGGGTGTAATAGTTGTTTAAAATAGTTTGTACAATAATTTACGCAGTGACGTATACCTAACAAATTATGAACCGTGACATTAGAGATGATTTGGACGCCTGGGGTTAATATGAAAGCGATCGAAAATTATGCACCGATCCTGATAAAATGCAGTATTTTCTGGTTGTATAAATCGTAAATTTTATCACTTTTAAGAGTTTTCGAATTTGGCCTGCATGAAAACTTTCCTCTTTTGTAGACCGTTCTGAAGTTGGCATGAAGATTTATTCGGGATAGAAGAATCTATTGGCGATAGGAAAAGGGAAATTATGAAGCACGTGTTAAATAACAGTGAAATAAGTTACTTCTATCAAGATATAAAAGAATTTAAAGCGAGTTTCCGAAAAAATAAGATTTAGAATTTAAAATAAAGTTAGCGAATAATTTCGTTGCATCGAGCAAAAATGTATATAATTCTAAATTGTATAAAACAAGAAATGTTTTGTTATTAAAAATTTATGATATAAATAGTTTAAATTCAATTAATTTCCAACTTGAATTATGATGTAACTGAGACTGTATATTTAGGATTGAGTTCAATTATTATTATTATTATTATTATTATCATTATTATTATTATTATTATTGCCACTACTGTTTCAACTTAAATTATACTTTAATATAGATGTAAATTTCTACTTTTGTTATAGTGTTATATTCGACTTTAATTCAAGTTTGCATTTCACTGGAGTATGCTATTACAAGTGTGTTCCAACACTTGATTTATTCATGCCGAATTTCTTATTCTTATTTCTATGAGTTCTATAAGTTTATAACATTACCAAATTCAATAGACTTCGCCCTTTTAGGAACTGACTCTGAGTCCATCTATGTTGTCAACAATGTAAATGTCTTATTCTTAATTTTATTGTATTAAAACACCATTGAAGATTATTTGTAGGGAAGCTAGTATCGCTTCCCCACAAATTGAAAACGACTATTTTTTAGTTTTTCATAAAAATACAAATTTTATTAGGTGTCAAATTTTAGGAGGCAATTTCTCATTAGTTAATCTTTACAACTACTCTAATGAGTTGTCTAAATTTTATTACTCTTCAATAAAACTAAAAAATTTTCAAGGATTTCCCTTCAAAACTATTGTGCAAAAATGTTCCTTTTTGCAATATCTCGTTTAGTTTTTGTTGGCAGCATGATTTCTTCATCCTGCTGACATTTCTTCATTCAATAAATATTTGAATTTTATTTGAAGGTAATTTAATTCTTATAACCGGGTATTATATGTTAACTAACAGCACGTCTTCCTAATGAAAAGAGAAACAAAGTTAATGCAAAAACAGTTCAAGTGTTCGACATTTTTCTATGGTCAATGGGCATGTAACCTTAAATAAAAATGTCCTTTGTTAGGAGAAAACTGACATTTTTCACCCGCAGAGACGTGATTTAATGCATATTTAAGAAAACAATGTAACAGCAATATGGCGATGACCTTAAGAGTTTAAATATTTTAACATCTGGTTGTTAAGGAACAAGTAACAAATTTGGTAAAATATTTTTACGAACAAATTAAAATGTTTAAATTATTTTTAGTAAAAATTTTAATAATTTTTTTTAAAGTGTATTCTTATGATTATTATAATTTTTATCAAACAACTTTATTTCCTTTATATTCATAATCAATTTGTTATCTTAATTAAAAAAGAAAGAAAAAAGTTCAAAGTTTTTTAAAGGTTTGAATGACGCATTTCAGTCATTTTAATTAAATGACAAAGTTATAAAAGTGTTTATTTTTTTACAAAATTTCGATGAAATTCATTAAAAATATATGTTTTATGAGAAGCTTTCTACTTAAAATCCAATTTATTTTTATGTGCTAATTATGCATAAAAAATTGGGAACATTGTGCACATACCCTACAGTTGGTAATAGTACTTCAAAAACGAATTTAAACCACTTTTAATGTTAAGGTTACTAAAGACATTAATTATATTTTGGGAGGCAAGGAGTTATATCGTTGGCTTTAACTTTTTTTACTAAACCGATGATCAAATATTTGGAATGATAATGAAGTACATATATATTTATATTATGCCAAATCTTATTCTTATTTGTCGATTTCTAATTGATAATTTTACGAAACATCTTCGCTGGAACTTAATGATTTCCTCAGATATCGGTCTATATCTTTTGATTTACTGAACCGATTTAGCTAATTTTAAATAGGAAACTTCGCAGCCAATAACGGACAAAACCAAATCGACTCAGATTTTGATTTAATGCAAGAATATATTTATACATTATGCGGTCTAAGATGATTCCTTTTTAGCATTATACAAGGAATGACAAATTGAATTTACCCTCTTCACCTCTTGTGCGGTTGAGGGTATTGAAATATCTAAAATTATTGGAATCAAATTAAATTAAACTCATAAATTTCCGATATAAAATGAACGATGTATTTCTGCTTCCAATTTCTGATGTTTAGAAATTTTACTAAGGCAGTTTGAATACCATACTCACTGCCTATTTATTGTGAACCAAAATTTCAAAAAATACCAAAATTCGTCTATAAAATTTATAATGAAAATATATCGTTAAATGACTTAAGAGAATAGCAAAACCGGTTAAGAGGTTCTGGAACTACGGTACTGATGTTTTGATAAGCAACTGAAACAGTTTGAAACCATACTGATTGTCTGCTTATTGTGAATGAATAGATGAAATTTGTACAACAGGTCATAAATCAACACATGTCAGATAATTGGATAAGTTTCAAATCTTCGGAATTTTTATAACTTAAGAATTTTATCAGAGACTTATTATTTTCTTTCCTCGAGACTGCTGATTGAATTTGCATTTTCCTTCTATCACACTTGTAAAATACGCAATTACTGACGAATTCACGAAGATTTGAGACGAAGCATAATAAGCATGTTAGCATATCGTATATTAACATGGGAAATGTGCAAATTTCTAGGGAGGGGACCAAGTTTTAGTAAGCGTATTTTTTATTATAAGTAACTATAAAAAATTCCGATAGGACCAGGGGGAGTGGCAACCCCATACAGAGCAAATATTGATTACAGAATATCTAAAGAACTATAACAGCGAGAGTTCTCAATTTTGATCCCAATCACTTTCTTATCAAGAATTACAAGGGTAGAATTAGAGGAAGAGGTACCACCGAACGTGGTCAATTTTAATTAACGAATATTTAAAAGACTATTGTAGAAAAGCTTTAAAATTTGACTTCAATCACTTCAAGGTGCTGATTACTGGACAAAATGTAGGACGAATAGAATTAAGTGAAAGGTATCCCCATTCGTAGCAAATATTAAATATAGAATAGAATAGGAATTTTTTCAGCGAAAGTTTTAAAATTTGGTCCCATTCATTATCTCGACGAGTTGTTTTACTGGTCAAAAATAGTAATCGAACATCCAAAGAACTGTTCCAGTGAACATCTTTCAATTTGTTCAAATTGTTTAAATTTTATTGTAACACATGTAGCGATTTTTGAAATTATTTCTGAATCTAGGATGTAGTAACATTTGTGTGTAACATAGCGCACTGGGTGAAGTCATTAATAAAGTTTTTGGCGATTTTGAAGATGCACATACCGACCCCAGGACCCTCTTAAACCAGGTCATTCTCAGAATCGATTGGAAAACACCTCAACAATGTGAAATTTCTTTAAAAAATATTCAGTAGTTTAAAAATTACAGAACTATTTCCCAAATAAAGAGTTTTGTGTCATTAGCATAATCCACAATCTGATTCTAGACGGGTATGAGGAAGTACGTTTACTACTATTTGAGGTTTGTAAAATAAACTGGAATCGACTGTTTAAGAATCCCCTTGGGTTTAACAAATTCAACCCATTAGAATAAAATAATTAATATTTAAGCTTTCATGAGCGATATTTTCACTATTGTGATTTAATCACTGTGATTGGTAAATCACTGGTAACTAAAGTGACTAAAATTATGAAATAAAAGTTACTAATAATGTCGTTCTTTCTTATTCCTTCTTATTTGTTGTTGTATTCAAATTTATAAGTACAAATGTTCAAAAATAGATGATGAAGCGCTGGGCATAAATTCTAAACGCTGGTTTTAATTATTTGCACTGGTCAAAAATTTCGTGATTCATCTAGAATAAAGATAATCCATATCCTACGGTGTAATATCGTCTTTTATTGAACTCTTTTTATTTTACGAGTTTTCATTTGAAACACTGCGATCACTGTCACAGTTTCAAAAAATTGTGAATCAAAAATCACTTTCATGTTATTCAAAAATCACAGTATCACTTATTTCTATCTCGAAATGATCACCTGTTTATATTTCATTCATTTTGCATTACTAATAAAACCCTTTGAAAGACAAACACTTTGATAAACTTTAAACTCCAAATTTCCTTTAAAAAATTAGTTTGTTAGAGAGAACTCTTTTCCACAATTAAGCAAAACGAACAAATATTTTCACTACATAAACGTTTTAACAAAATTACAAATAATGATTTTATTTCTCGCCTCTGGCTAATTTTTTAAATGCAAATATCATTTAAAAAACATAAAAGATTCTTAAAAACAAAAAAAAAAAGATTAAAAAAACTCCAAATGACTGATTGACTGCATGCGTTTGCTGGTTACAACAAAAATATTGGATCCATAGAAAGGAGAAGATCTTCTTGTATCTATATAATAAATATTCCATTGATTTATGTTAATTTCGTTTATTTTATAACCAAATATTCCACTTACATTGTGCGATCTCACAATGTCTCATTCTTGATTTTCATTCATTTCTTTTGTACTGGCAAAACTTGTAGCTTTGACAAGTTTGGTGTTAAATTCTACACTTGATCAAGTGTGTAGTCATTCTCGTTCTTTTACCCTCAATTTGGTTCTTTGAAAGCGTGTAAAAACTTCATTTATTAACATTACTGGCCCGTCAATTAACATGCAAGTGTGACCCACAAATATGATTCTTTGTTGCTCTTCCATCTTCCATGTGCTTATTCCTTTCCATAGGACAATGTGTTTTTCTTTTATGTCCATCGTTTATTCAATGTTCTCTTTAATGTTTTATTTGTTTAAGGTTTCATAATTTCCCAAAACGAAAGAAATAAGAAATTATTCAATTTGTTTATGGTCCTTAGAATAATGTGATGTTTTTTTTTGTACTTTATGATTTGGGGAGGACACGCTTGCGTTTGTCATATTCGAGTGAATGCTTTTAACATGTAAATTGGGGCGCTATATGGCTCAAGGATATAATAATTGTTAAAAAATGATTTGTGTAGGTTTATGCAAATATTAAGAAAACCATTATAGTAAATTTATATTGAGGAAAAAGAAAAAATAAAACATCAAAAATAATTTGTAATGATGTCTGATCTGATCAAGTTGTGCTAATTAAACTGAAATTTAGAGGAAGATGTTTGGTCTCGTTTTTTTTAAATAAATTTCAAAGAACTTGTATATAACAACAATATTACTTGGTCTTCATTAACTTCAGTTTTGAAAAGTATTTTGGGAGGTTGTAACATGTAGAAGATATGAGTTTTATAAATTGATCATATTAAGCTTTTATTGATTGAACGTCGAATACAAAAGATCTACTTTGAGTAGGAAACATTTAATGGAAACTATCATATTTTAAATAGACTTTGGTTAGAACTGTTGATATTTTTAATTTAAAAGTAAATTTTACAAAATACTCTCTCTCCTTTACTGAATTCTCTCTCTCTCTCTTTCTTGAATGGTATACTGCCCTGTATTTAACGTTGGCAATTTTCGAGAAGCTTTTGACACCATAAAACGTACTGACATATGGAAAACTTTCAGAATAAAATAGTATCCCAGAATATAATACGAATCAGTTCTATGTACAAAGTTACTGAACTCTCAGTTCTTAGCAACCATTTCATATGCCAGAGTAAAATAAGGATGCTACCTATCAGATTTTCAGCATCGTGCTGGATAATATAATAAGCGAAGTTTGTTCATGGAGAAGTTTATTTATGCGTATGATATCGAACAAGATATTGAACATGCAAACATAATTAGATGACAGGCAATGTTGGGTCTCAGCTAAATATTTTTATATATTTAACTGAGTCCAATGCAATGAGAATCCATCCATATTATGCTGCAAAATCATCTTGTCGACTACGTAGATAGCTTATGCTGTCTGGATAGATTAGTGACTACAATACAGAAAATTTAAAAAGCCATGGTCGACTAGGAAATCCTTGGAGGTGTGCAATATTCCAAGATCTAGGACAGTTAAACATTACATGGGAAAGGGCAAAAACAACTGCAGCAAACCGTATAAGACAGAGATGATTTATGAAGTCATATGCTCCCAAGAGGTGTAATATAAAACAATTCTAATAGTAACACCACTTAGTAACAAGGAAACACTGGATCAGTCTCTACAGAGAGATTGCAATGTTTTTCGATAGATCTAGGGAAAGAGGTGCCCAGAAAAAATGAAGACATTAATTATAGATTATCTATAGTACTATAGGAATTACAGTTCATAAAGTTTGTCAGGATTCTTTGCTATTGAATTTATTAACTAATAAAAATTATAGCGCATACGCCCACGTGTAGCGGTTCCCATACAAAGTGATTATTATTTGTAGTTATATTGTAGCATAATTTGGTCTTCACCTGGCTTACTGGAGAAAAGGGGCAGTGGGACATGTTTTTCCTTAGTAAACATATACTTATTACTATAAAATTAAAATGCCAAACATTCATTAACTACTGCCATTAAAAAATTTATAATTTAATCGTTTCCTTATAAAAACGCTTTACTGAAATAATGTTGGGAAGGTTCGGAAAAAACACAGAACAAACATATAAAATATTGATATTGAAATGATTCATTGTTAATATTTTAAATGACCTAAATGTTTATAATTTGTCAATAATCGAAGAATTTCCACAAAAAAAGATTTAGATTTATTTCTCATAAAGAATTTCAAGACGTATAAAAACTTTCTAATCTAATCAAGTAAAATTAAAATCTGACTCATAAGTATAGATATGATATATATGGCTTCTCCATTTTGTTGAAGTTTATATGATTTAAAAAAAAATCCAAGAAAAACATTAAAATAATGATATAATTTTATTTTTTAAAATTTGGCTGAAAAAAACACTTCAATTTTTCATTAAATATTTATTATAACTGCAAACTGAAAGGGTCTACTTAAATAAATATTAGACCAAACAAGCAACAATACTTTACGAAAAAATCAAAATTACTTTGTTCAACAAAATATTATCAATACACTGGTATATATTGCTCTAAGCGCACATTATTGGTTTTAGTTATTTGCAACTTCACTTAAGAAATTAACAGCAAAAAACTGAAATGAACGTTACATTTTAAGCAATTTTCATTAAATTTTTTGAACGCAATTTAACTTTATGATTCTATTTGGTTGACCTAAGTATATCGAATTAATTTTTGGAAGAAGTTATTGTCTATGTTTGCATATTTTTTTAAATCAACTAAATTCTTTATGGTTACATTTATTGAGTATATATGTCTACATGAGAGTATAGCATTCTCCTTTAGTTGATGATAAATTACTTATACAATTTTTCTGTGTGATGTAGAAATGGGAAAAGTGATCGTAGTTTCAGAATACAGTGAACAAAAATTTCCGAGGTGTGAGTTAAAAAATGATTTCCTTCATATTTCCAAGAGAAGTTGATTAGCAATTTCAAGCTGCTTTTCATTAGATAGCTTAGGTCTAAATCGACTAGGACTATATTTGCGTTTTCAAACTGTTTAAGAGCTGATCAAATGAGCACGAGATTTGATCTTCAAAAAGCAAAGGTACTGGAAGTATATTCATGAGAGTATACTGCTAATATTGATCGTTGTCATTACCTGTCTCTCAGGGGAATGATATATCTTCACAGATGATTTTATGAATAGGAACAGAGTTGGTGGATATTACTTCCTTGATTATTGCAGCTATTAGATAAGTGACCAATTGGCTTAGGTTTTATAAGATATATGGACTATATATAATGATTTTTACCGATAGCAAACCAACAGAAATGTTCACGACATTGAATCTTGTCCGGGAATGTAATTGGATGAAAGAGCATTAGATCATTGTGCTGATCTATGGCAATGCCATGGAGAAAATGGCAACGTTCTCACTAATGAGTACATAAATATTCATATGGATAAGTAACACCATATGTTAGAGGCATATAGAAGAATATCTTTATGTTATAGAGCAACACAGATGGAGTAAATGAACTAACATTTCGAAAACTCTCTTGAGAAACGTAGAAATTGTGCAGCAAAAAGTTCTTCCTTCGAATGGTTTTTGCAGGAACTGTCGTAATGAGAAGGAAGAGGAAAAGATTCTTTCTATTTTCTGTCAAATGCGCTTCATTCGTAAAAAAATTACTTACATTTCGAATGTAGTTAAAACAATGCAAATTTGTTTAATGCTTTCATAATAATGTGCTCCAGTGTATGAAGCACATGTTAAACGCTAAATCAAATGCAAACAAAAAAGTCCCCCAAAATAAAATCAATAATAATTAGTCACTTTGTTTATTTGTTTTTAAGAAAACCATAAGTTTAACTAATTTCAGTCACATAGAATATATTATTGTGAATAAAAATTTCATGATAAGATTATCAGAGACCAATAATAACATTGATAACAGTTAACATTGTTACCAATTATTTATATAGTTAATAAAAATGGAACTTCACTTAATTAATGTCAACGTTGTATTTCAATGTCATTAAAATGTTTTTTATATTTTTCCTAAGAAAAAAATTGACGTTTTCTATTTATTGTTTATTTTAACTTCTTTCAATTAAAATAATAATTATGTATTTGACAACTCCATGAACTAAATTTAAAATATTACTTTTAAGATATAAAACAAATTTTTAGCGATAAACTCACAATAATGTTTATCTATATTATTAATAACAAACATATCCACAGCCTTTTCCGACACAAACAACCAGTTAAGAAACTTATCTATTAATATTTTAATCAACATTTGTTTCATATATTAAATTTAATATTACTTTCACGTTCATATGAAGTTCAGTAATAATTAAACAAGAGTCGAGTAAAGTTCTTAAAAGTTAATAAAAGATTTTTTGATTTCTATTAATATGAATTCAACAAAAATTGTTTTTGGTGTGGCCTTAATTGCCTTCTGCTATATTTCTCTAAGTATGTGATATTGTGAAATGATTTTTAATATATTAAAAGTGTTAAAAATAATATTAAAGTGAAACCTTGATAAATTTTTGATGACTTAAAAATTTGTTAAAATGTTAAAAAATACAAATTTACGTTGCACAGTGGTCAGAGTTGTTATTTTGTCAATAAAGATGTTTATACCCTCCATCACTGAAAGTGGTGATGAGGGTACATTAATTATGCCATTCCGTGTGTAACGGTAAGAAGGATCCCATAATGTATCTATATATATCCTCGCATCAAGTCAAAATCTAATTCGATTTAGCTATGTGCGTCTGTCTGTCTGTCTGTCTGTCTGTCTGTTTTTGACACGCTCACATCCACAAACATTTTTGGAGCTCAATGAAATTTGCCCTTAGTATTTGTTGTAGGCCTGAGAAGTTTCATATTTAAAACCAGCAAAATCGGTTTAGTATATTTAAAGATATAGACCGATATCTGAGAACACCTCTATGTTCAAGCGAAGATCTTTCGTAAAATTTTCAATTATAAAATAAAGAATAAGAATGAAATTTTGTCATTATATTAAGTTATGTACTTCACTACCATTCCAAAAATGATCAAAATCGGTTCAGTGGAAATATAGCCAAAATATAACCAATTTGATGACTCATTAAGTGTACCCATATTATATTTAAGAAAAACTTTTATATATTGTATACGTTTGTGAGTATGTATGTACGAAACATAAATTATTAACTGGTGGAGGGTATAACAGATTCCGATCAGAACATTAAACTTTCATGAATAATTAAAAAAAAAACAAATGTTTTCCGAATTCCAAATAATTTTTGTAACAAAATCATAACCCTACACACAGAAAAAAATAATTGCATCAAAATTATAGCTGATTTGACATTGACTAAAAAATTTTCATTCAGTTAAAATTAACAATTTTAATTTTGGGATGAAAAAAAAATATGCAACGATAATTTTTCCAAATAACATTTTAGTAGTGAAATTTCAAGAAAGAAAAAAAACGCATTCTTTGTGAAACATTGTACAATGTACAATATTATTTCACCATAAACTTAGAAATGCTTAATTCAAACTGAATGAAATAAGTTAACATTGCCAAAAATCAACTATGTTCAACGTTGATTTTACGATCTTTTTCTGCGTGTATAAAAAATGATTTTTGCAAAATTGGTTATATTTTTTTAAATTTAAATCCTTTTTTCCTTTGAACTAAAATAATGCTTAGCGAAAAGGGTAACAGTCTCATCTGTGGTCCTATTAGCATTATTAAGGTAATTTTATTTAGATTTATTTGAAGTTTCATTGTTCATTAAGTTTTATTCAATATATTGTTCATTATTAAGATACATACACATACAAGAAAAACTTGGAACAAAATCATCATTGACAACATAGTTGATTTGACATCGATAATAATTCAGTTTAAATTAAAAATTTTAAAGTTTGTGGTAAAATAAATTAAAATTTTCGATATTAATTTCTAAAATTATAAAATAATAATTTTATTTTTAAGTAGTAAAAATTCAAGAAATAAACTGAAACAGTTTTGAATTAACATTTTTATGTTTTAAGCAAAATGATAGATAAAAAATGTTAATTCAACATTGTTTCACAATAATGAAAAAAATTGAAAAAAATAATTTTAAATTTGGATGTAAAAAATTAACTTTTTCTAAAATAAATTATGATCAATGTTGATCCCAAAAATGAGTTCTAATATTTTGAAATAAACAATTTAATAGTGTTTTTTTCTAAAAGTTTGTAACATTTTTAAAACATTTATTAAAAATAATGAAAATCTATTAAATTCGTCCTTATTATTATTATTATTATTATTATAATTATTATTATTATTATTATTATTATTATTATTATTATTATTTGAATAATTAAGAATTAAGAAATAGAATTTTTAACAACCATAAGTTGAATTACAAAAATTCATATTTCTCAATCCAAAATATCTCCCATCTGGTCGGGTATAATTAACAAAAAATTAGATAACATGTATTGATGACCTCACTATTTCTAAAGTCGCTTATGTTGCAACTGATAATGCTAATTGTTTAAATTGCTGGTAAAACCACTTTGTCTTTTAAGATCTGAAAATATGTATTCAATTGCACCTCTGTCGGAGATTAGATGCGGAAGGCACGACTTTTGCAACATTATGTTGTGTAATATCTTTAAGCCTCGACTAAATATATTATTCATAAATATCTGGTTATTGGATGATATACATTTTTATATGAACATCTCAAAGTTGGTACTGAAATAATTTTTAATTCCCTTTCAGAATAATGCTATATATCTATAAGTGTATCTCTAAAGTTGGTCATAAGGAACAACGATTTTTTATAGCTTAAGAGATATTTAGACCAAAGTTAAAAAGTTTCTAGCTCCTCTCGGAACCGTGGGAGGATCACTATCTTCAAGCGCATTGATATAACCTCCATCGAATACGACCAATTTCGCCCTACTCCCCGGCCCCGAGAAGAGCTAGAAACTTATGTTCTTCTTAACCAGCCCTAAAATACGTTAGAAATAACTGTGCAATAAACGGTTATAAAGACAAGCATCATTATTTAAAGACATGTTAGAACTGCTATTTAAATATTATATACAATACAGCAGCACATAATTCTATGGGAAATGTGCAAATTTTTGGGTTGGGGGCCAAGTTTCAGTAAAAACTAAAGAAAAATATTTTAAAATTCACAAAATTTCGTTAGGTCTTGCGGGGAAACTGTTCTCCCTAATGTCCTCGGATTTGCTTTTTATGTATTTACATTAGATATTCCTTCAGTAAAAGAAAGAAATTGTACAGTCCATAAGGAATTAGTTGATTTTAAAGTTACCACCTTCTTGAAAAAAATCAGAAAAAAATCCCAATTTCTATTTCAAAATAATAAATATTTTTATTGAATCCACACAAAAATTATTTAGAATTTTGCACAGAATGTAGACAATATTTAAGATTTTTTTTTGGGTTTAAGCTATCGTGATTGACACAAAAATGTAACCGACAATTTAAAAATACTAAGTTTTATATCAATGTATATACAAAATTCAGAAATTTCAATATTAAAACGAGGTTTGTATGCATTTCATTTAATCATTTCAAAGTAATTTTAATCACCATAAATGATGAAAAATATTTTTCGTTCCAAAAAAACATTTAATCACATAATGGGTAATGTTGTGGGAGTCCTTAATATAATTTTCAAAAAAAAGCAATTGAAATTAAATATCTTTCGTTTTGCTCTTCCTTATTGTAAGTACAGATTAAATTTTTAAATAATTTTTTTAATGTTCCTTCCAAATTTTAGGTTATTCAATCAAGTGTTATGTTTGCGACACTAAAAAATCATGTGAAAGTCCCGAACTATTAGAATGTAATCCAATGTTAGCCAATAGAACCCGGGAATATATTTATGCTTTTCATAAAAATGCCACTTTAAATGCAACATCACCATTATATGAATGCTTCCGGGAATATATTGAAACTCGTAAGTATGAAATTATAAATTAATATCTTTGAGATTTTTAACTAAACCCAAGAAATGTCTATCTTTCCAGCTAATACAAATTATTATTACAAAGGTTGTACATATGCCACAATTAAGGATGTAATTTACCTTTAAATGAGCAAATAATGTCTTCCCAATATAAACAAGAATGTTATCAATGCAATTACAAACAGGGTTGTAATCCAGCCAATTATAACAAAATCGAATTAAGGACTTTATTTGCGGCAATTTTTGTGGGTTTAACAGTCCGTCTTGGATGGTGTTAAATTAGATGGGATGATATAATAATTTTAATGTAAATTGAATGTAAACAAAATGTAAAAAGAATTTCAAATAAAGATGTTTTAAAGAAAATACTATTTTTGTTTAATTCAGATTCCCACAGACGGGACATTTGAAGAGATTTTAATTCATTTATTTTTAATAATATTCATCTCTCTTTTCATATATTTTAAGGTTTCTCTCTAAAATGTTTTGTTTGTAACAGTAAAGATTCTTGCAAAAAAGCTCAATTATATCAATGTGATCCTTCATTGGCCAATGCAACACGTTCATATGTACAAATATATCACTCTGGTGTGCATCCAAATGCGACTTCTCCCTACTATGAATGCTTCAAAGAATATATAAAAACTTCTAGTAAGTTGTAAACCCTAAATTTTAGTGATTTTCCAAAAAAAAGAGATTTAATTGACATGTATTTCAATTTTTTAATTTTAGACAATGTTGAATATTATTACAAGGGCTGTTCCTACAACAATGTACAAGGCTGTAGATTACCATTTTCTAATGCTGTAGGATCACCAACAAAACATGATTGCAAACAATGTAGCTCAGATGGTTGCAATCCAGCCAGTCGTTCCCAAATCGATGTGATAACTGTATTTGCAACAGTTATTGTGACTGCTATTTTACGTTATGTTTGGCATTAAGTGATAAACAAAAATAATCGAAAATAAATTTTAAATGTTTAAAAATTTTATCGCAAATTAATAAACATGGTGGTTACGAAAAATTAATGAACGACCCTCGTATAATTCGATTTATTCTTAAGTGTGCAGTACATCATTGCGTCAAAAAGATTTATGTTTATCATAATTTTTCAATTAATTATTACATACCAACGTATATGTGAGATTTTAAAATAATATTTGGAATGGACTTTGTATGGGACCTACGAGAAATTATGAACTGATCCTCGGATATTTTGACACATCGTTTTTGAATACTTACTTGTGCCAAATTTCGTTGAAATCACTTTTATGATCTTTAAACCCCATTCCGCGACGAACATTTGTATGGGAGGTACCTGAAATATTTCAATTGGCTTCGTTCTTAAGCCAAAATAATATGTAGCAAATGTCATTGCGATATTTCAAAAATTGTCATCTGTAGACGTTTGCATGGACAGACAGCCGGACATACAAAACAGACAGACAGATGGACGGACATAGTTAAATCGACTCAAAAAGTGATTCTGAGTCGAATGGAATAGTTAATGTGTAACACTAAGTGTAACACAATTTTCTGCATGTTACAAACATCAGCACAAACACATAATACATAATAATTTGTTTGTATATACATACACTGTTCAAAAGCAGTAAAAATGACTACATTTTGAAATACCAACTAAACAAGAATGAATGAAATAAGTTACAACAACAAATATGAATTATCCATCAATGTGTTTATTTTGAATGAAAAGTTTTAATTAAAAAGGAAAATGTATTCACTTCTCCAGGCATAAACGAAATAATTTGTAATAATTGTGAATTTTGACATTATGAAGGAACTATTGTGACATTAAATGAAATAACTCCCAATGAAATGAGCGCCAATATTTTTGAAATTATTTCCAATGAGCGGTTGTAAATGAAGTACGTCCCATTTATAAGGAATTGCCAACTTAATAAGTCCCAATTACATATAATTATTACTACTCTCCTGTGGTATCTGTGATAATAACTTCGCTAAAATAAGTTTCCCTGCATAACAAATTCAAATGTACAGAGGAGAAGGTCCCTTACGTCCTTTTCCCAACGAAAATGTAATAACTGCCAAACAAATTTTATTTGATTTTTTGGAATAAATTCCAAAACAATTTAATGAAATACGTCCCAATTTATTATCTAATAGTCCATATTGATATCAAATCCAGTTTGTATCGACAAATTTGGAATATATTTCAATTTAGACGCTATAACTTATTTCATTTGGAACCTATTTCATGGTCACGGTTAAACCAGTGTTGCTCGCAATAAAGATTTCCTGACTCGAGAGGTTTTACTATAAGTCTACGGTGGAAAGCATTATAAAACGTCAATGGAAAGTTTTCCAAACACTTTATCACTATATTGTATCAAAAAAGCTATTAAATATAACGAAAATGGGTGTAGAATTGAAGAAAACATCAGCCAACGAAACCTTTAATCATCATAAGGAAAATTTTCGTTAATTCTTTCATAACTTCTTCAAATTGACGAAAAATTGTCAATATGAATATTTGAATTCGTTAATAAAAATGCGGTTAATTTGAATAAGTTTTATTCAATTTGAATATTATTCAATTTAATTACCAAATTTAAGTTAAATTTACAAAGTTTAAGTTTAATTGAGAAAATAATTACGTTAAATTGTTTAATTATTGGAAGAAGAAAGAACGTTTTATTGGCAACAAATTTTTTTGAAGAATTTTTTTTGGAAAATTTTTAATCCAAAACCCAACCTGGGGGTTCCACATCACGCTCAAAAGCACAGCCACCAGGACTGTTAGCATGTTTAACGGACTGATAATGTTCGTTGGCTGCTGGCGTGCGGCCTTAGTCATATCAGCTACCTTGCGATTCTCCTCGAAACGTTGACGCATTTGGACAGCTTTGTAGCGGTAAACATCTCTGCGATCATACCAAGCTTCCAAGTAATGCAAAGCTCTCTTGTACAAACTTTGCACCTGTCTGGTGTGTGTAACAATACCAGTTGGTATATTCATGTTGAATATAAAGGACCAAGGGCAGGAGCACTCCCTATATAAAGCAAGTATAGATTATAGAATGTCCTAAGAACTATAACAGCGCGAATTTGTTCCAATGTCTTCCTCAAAAAACTATTTTACTGGACAAAATGTAAGATGGATAGGATCAAGGGAGAAGAAGCTCCCATACGAAGCGAATATTGATTATCTAATATTTATAGAATTTAGTGTCAATTACATTTTTTATTTTTTTTTTCTCCTATGACAGAGGAGAATTTTTGTGCAGGGTAGAAGCATGTTTTAGATAATTAAATAGTGTAGAAAACGTAATAGGCAATAAAAAATAATGCCATGTCAATAGGACGTTGTGAGCCGAGTGGCCGGTATTTTTGATCATTTATGCAAAATATTCCTTTAATTTCAATCATATTAATTAGAATGTCCTATAAAATATTTTTTTTTAAATAAACAAAAAATTTATTCAAATTAACTACATTTTAGTTTGTAAAATTGAGTAAATTTGTACGTTATTTTACTTACGATGCGTTACTGCCATCTTTGATAAATATCTGTTGATATAAAATATTTATCGTAAATTTTTCAATGAAATTTTATTCAATTTAACATCTTTTACTAAACAATTCTTTTAATAAATTTGAAGAAAATTCCTTAACTTGAAGAATATTCTTCAATTTGAATAAAAATTCTGTTCATTAAAATAAAAATCTGTTTTTTTAACACCTTTTCTTTTTGTTAAAGTTCTACGAAAATTTTTCGTTAATATTACGACATGTGGTTCACTAAAGTGATAAAAACTATAAATTTTTTTTGGTAAATTGTAACATTAATTTAGTGAGTTCGTTAAGGATTTTTCGACTTCACTCTTTATTCTATGATATTTAAGACATAATTCACTTAAATATATAATAAAAGTATTTTTTTTAATATTTTCCACAGGCTTTCAAGCTTATAAATAATTTTGTTTATAACACCTTTTGTAACCAAAGCGCCAGGTTTTTTTTCAGAATGCGCTCTATAATTTCCTCTTACAAATATTTTTCTTCAATAGGTGTTATAGTAATTTATTAACTCTATTTAGCATGCCCAAATATCAAAGCGCTATTTTAAAAATTTAATCAAAGACTTCAATTATCCTAGATATATATTATTTTTATTTTCCTCTAAAAACTCAAACGTCAACATTGATTTAATTTGTTACAATTTAAATTCATTTTCATAATTTTTTGTTAGTTTGTTAATAACAACCCTTTCATCAGTCTGGATATGGGTGTTAACAATTCAAGTTTTTCTTTTTCTACTCTTTTTAAAAATATTGAAAAAATAATTTGTTGTTAAAGGAATAGATCGCCGTAAATTTATTGAAGAAGAATTTAAATTGGTTTAGATTTATGGGGGTTAATTAAAGTATAAAATTATTTTGACTAGAAAAAGAATACCACCTATGAACATATTTTATAAGCAGGAGTTCTTTAAAGTGGTGTTTAAATTGGAATGACTAATTGGTGTTGAGATCGTGATGTAATAAGAGAAAATGAACGGTAAATAAAAAAGAAATTTTCACACTTCATTTATTGATGGAAAATTTATAAGATGAGCAAATTAAGACTAAAATATGAATATTGCAGACGGATTACTCTATAATTACTCTTATTGTCATCTAACCGTAAGCTTTGTATGGTGAGTAATATATTCCTCTAATCTTATTCGCTCTAGGTCGTTCTTTTTATGAGATTTATTTTGGCAAATGGTGCTATTTTCCCTCTGATTCTACTCAGCAAAATACAAATACATTTTTTTAGTTAGGACGAGAAAATTTTAAAACTATTCAATAAATAATTTGTACTTGCCTTGAGTACCATTATCGTTTTTATAGTACTTTCTGGTACTTTGCCCGTACAGGAAGTCCATCTCTGTTTAAGATAACACTTTTGTGCTGTTCAATTTCAATCAAAGCAGTTCTTTGTATAAAGAACACATTATTGTTTTTGTACCCTTCAAGGGCTAGTTTACCATACTGACAGTATGACAAGTCAGGCCAAAATTAAGTGTTTATATTATGAAGTCCTATAAATAGAAGCAACATTTTATGCAAATATTCTTTAATGTATATTTCGGTATTTATAAAGTCTCTTAAAACAAATGTTTGGCTATTTCGCCGCAACGACATACTGCTTTCAGCAAGAATATTTTATTAAAAATTCCGTGCTCTGGTTTTGGACTTGATATTTTTAGCACGGTTTCTGTTTGGAACTTGTAAAGACTTGCATTTCCTTAAATTTTCATTAGCTTTTACTTTTCGTACCAAATAGTCTAAACTCTGATCTGTCAAGAGATTCAGTAAGATTCTTTTGAAAAATCTTTCTGTTTTTGGCTTTAGAAACATTAGGTGAATAACTCCTTCTACCTCTGCCTTTGTTTCTATCCACGGACAAGTTCTATCGGTACTGTTCAATAACTTTGAAAACAATTTGACGGTAGACTTTCGAATGCGAGGCCAACTCTTTGTGGGATCAAATTGGGTTTTGTAGAAAAATTTTATTAATTTTAGTATCACATTTTTCTGGTGACTTATTTTAATGATATTGAACATCATAACTGACATGTTTATCAAATGGAACTTGATTAAAACAAAAATAATAATAATAATCATACTTGGGTTAAGAGTTTCAGTAAAAAGTGAGTGTAGAATTTTTCGATCTCACTCCTTAAGCTCGACATAAATTCAAATTTGATTTTTCCTTTTCTGGATTTTGCTATTGAAATAAAGTTTAATACGAGTATTTTTAACATTTAGATTACAGTTAGAAATCATATGATCTTAAACTGGGATTCCAGGAAGATACTTTTTGCGTTTGCTTTAAAAGCTAAGTTAGTCCAATTTTTTTTGGCTCAAAAGTTTGGGGCATTTGTTGTCGAAATCGTTTTAAATATAGTATTGGATCATTAGTCTAAGACTATTCTTATTAAATGCAAGACGAACTTGCATTTGATTGGAGGTCAAAGAACCTTTTATTTCTATACATATAAACGTATTAAAGACGAAAGATTTTGTACATTAGAAATATATCTTGAACGTTAAAAAAGACTAATTATTACATCCCACTTTCAATGGCGATTGAGAGCAAAATTTGCCAAACCAGCCAAATCAACTCCAATAAGGATCAATAAAATGCTCGGTATTTGATGAAATTAATTGATTTCTTTTAATTACAATCTGTTGAAATCGGGGTAGATTTTCAGAGAAGGCCTCTATTCAGTTTGGAGAGTAATAAATGAAAAATGATCAGAATTTGATAATATATTATATTTAGAATCATTCAAGTTCTCCATTTTTATTGTCATAAATATCGGGCCTAAATGGTAAATTTAAAGACAAGTTTAACAGAAAAGTGCCGTTGTGGTATTATTTCTGAATTCTTCTTTAACTTCCCCTAATCGAAATAACAAATTACAAAAGAATTTAATAATTTTATATATTAAAACTATAAATTTCTTCTGTAAAAATTTCGTTATCAAGCTACAATTAAAATTCCCAATAATTTCTTAAAACCACATGGCATCTCTTTTTAAAATTTAAGATGTAAAAAAAGATGTCTAGAACTCATTATTCTTGGGAGAATTTTCCATTGATGATTCTCACTAAAAACGTCTGCCAAACAATTAAGGAAGAGTAAAAATATAAAACCGGCTGAACACAAGACACGCGACTGCTGCAAAACGTAATTGAAAACTACAAACTAAAGTCAGTTAAAGTCAATTTCTGCAAAATGGGGAAACTGTATTTAAAAAAACTGTTCTCACCTTTTCTAAAGGTAAACTAATTTCCCCTATTTACGTCTGCAAAAGCAAACAGTATTCGAAAAGATCACAAGCTGCAAGATCACATACTTTCAGAGTATAACACAACAATCAGAGTAAATTGAGTTTGTTTAAGACAGAATCTCAAAAAGGTTAAGATTTTTGGATCATAAAACTCACAACAAGAGACAAATGAGTACAAAAAGATACACAGTTTATTAAGAGTTGGCATAGGGATGCTACTGAGAAATATAATGAGAGTTTATAATATCCTGTTGAGAGTTATGTGTGCAAGAGAAATACGTTTTCATTAATAAACTGAGTAACTAAAGAACGATCTTTGATTTTGTGTTTACCTGTACGTTTAAAGTTGGCAGGTAAAAAAAATTGTGCGTATTGTTTTGAATGAAATTCCTTTACTTTGAGGATGCCAGAGGAAATCCTTTAAATACCCAGCCGGTGAAGAGAAGGGCATCATTACATCTTAAGCATCCAAAGAGTAAACAACTAAAAATATTTTAAGAAAACTACAAACATTTTAAATTCAACTAAAACTTTACCAAAAAATAAATAAAATTTTACAAACATGGCTTTGGGTTCGAAAAATATGGTTTATCATCAACAACCCACACAGTATCAAATGCAACAGCAACAACCACCAAGAGAAGTTTTAAGAACACGTAATGTCAATCACCAAAGATCTATAGCACCTGCACCCTATACAAAACCCTCCACAATGTTAAATGGCACTACCTTGGACTCTAATAACCCCGCAGTAGTAAGACGTAATGCTCGTGAGCGTAGTCGCGTTAAGCAAGTCAACAATGGTTTTACCACGTTAAGACAACATATTCCAACAGCCATTATTGCTGAAATAAGTAATGGCAGACGTGGAATTGGTCCAGGAGCTGACAAGAAGCTTAGCAAAGTTGACACTTTACGCATGGCTGCTGAATATATAAGACGCCTTAAGAAATTAATTGATGAAGTTGATAGCAATGATGCTTCCAGTGTAGCTTCATATGGCACCAACACTAGCAATTTATCATATGCCTCCTCAACCAGTAGTTCACCACCACCTTCTCTATACCACAACAACAGCAATAATTATTATCAACAACAAATGACAAACCAACAAACCTCATTACAATATTGTCCACCTTTAAGTTATGCCGGCAGTTTTCAACAACACAATTTAATTTCTCCCGCCAATTCTTGTACCTCCAATGAATCCTATCAATTTCATCATTCACCAAATCATTATCAATCATCAGCCCCATCGACATTTGCAATGAATACACCAAACACAACTCCCATTAAAGTTGAACCATCATCAACCTCATTCAGTTTTGATGATTATCATCACAGCAATACCAGTTCTGGCTCATCCACAGATGATGAAGAACTCTTGGATTACATATCCTTGTGGCAAGATCAATAAATTAATGCTACTACTACTACTACTACTACTACTACTACTACTACTACTACTACTACTACTACTACTACTACTACTACTACTTCAACGACGATGACAACAACAACAAGCAAAGATTTTGATAATCTAGTCTGCAAAATTAATGCCATTGATTGGTCACTAAGAAAAAGTATTATTCAATTCACAATATCATAACGTTAAAGTTAGTGAAGTGTAAGAAAGAGAGAGAGAGAGAGGATTGGGATCATTTTTCTACCTCATGAATCATAAAATGTTAAAGAAATGAAAATGTACAAATTAGTTTTAAGTTTTTAATTGCTGTGCCTGTTATATTTTATTAATATTTATTATTTTTAAATTAGTTTTTATAATTTTAAATGGAAGACAATGATTTAAAATATTTTAGTTGTTAGGAATTATTTTTCTAGTATTAAGAAATGGAAGACTTTAAACTAAATAGACAATATTATTTTAAGAGAAAAATAAAAGAAAAATTATTTATTTTAAAGAAAAAAAAGATCAAAGACTTTTTATTTTATTAAAATTATAAATCTCAGAGAGTTGAAAAATCTACGCTAAAGAATTTTTTACTTATCCTTATTTGTTACCGATTTCGGCAAAATAATGTTTTAGAATATTTATAAATTAAAAAATAATGGGTCAATTATGTATGACAACCGAACTTCAGTTGCGTTGTCAGTTGCCAAAATTATATTATAGATGGCAACCGGCAACGGAAGTTGTCAATTTTAATTGCCAACTAGTAAATATTTTGGCAACTGCGTTTTTCTGGTTGCTTAGTATATTTTACGGAATTGTTTTCAATTTAAAACGTACGAATTTTGTTTTATCTTTAGAATTATGCTTTATTTTCCATTTACAAAGCACAAAATAATTAAATTTACAAAATGAAAATAATTTGAGGTGCTTTTTCAACAAATAGAGTTGAATCAAAATTGTGCTTCTGGTGTCTAGGCTTTGATGATAGATAAAAATTTTGGATATTTTCTTTAGGTCCCATAATTCTTACGTCTATTTTTCCGCAGAAAATAGGTTTCAATTTAATTGTACCTTCCCGGTGATTTTGGAAACAAGGATAAACTCGATTATAGTTTCTCTTAAGGATATCAACTTAATGCAACACTGTGTCATTCGAAAGATGAGAATAATTTTTAAATTTATATTATTTATTTAAATAATTATACAAATAACAAAATTCATAAAATAATTATATTTAAAAGTATAGATAATTCATCAGATCCTAAATTTTCCGAAAAATATAAACAAAAACGTAAATAAATTCTCGCAGTACATGCGCATTTATTTACGTTTTTGTTTATATTTTTCGGTTGCCAAATTGTCAAATGGCAACTGACATCATTTCGGTTGTTATACGCAATCGGCCCTTAAGTTCTTAAGAAAATAATATTCACAATCTTCCACATTAAAATGCATATATAATTTCGACAGATTGTTAAATCTTCACTGCAATTTTATATGACTAATGATCATGTCTTTCTTCGTGTACTGAATTTTAGTTTGAATGAATAAATCTATTTTCGTTCCTATAGAACATTAACAATTTTAGTAAATGAACCACAATTCACAATATTCATTCAGAGCAGAGAAAAGTGTGTACCAATTTGTTTAATATTTTCAGCAGAATCTAATTTGGACCTACAAAAAGTTGGACAAGCATTCAAAGGTCTACCGTCAAATGTTATAAAGGTTACCGGGAGAAGTTTTCTGTTGATAGAAAACCTGGTTTAGGTTGACATGATGTCTCTAAAACCAAAAAGAATAGAAATCATTTTCAGCTTCCAACATATCCGGCGGGAAAGCAGCATGTACTCGGATTAATTGGTATGAAAAGTTAAAGATAATGTAGATGTAGAAACAGTGCTCAAAAAGTTCTTGACTGGAACTCAGTTAAAATTAAGAGGTCAAAAATAGTACACGGAAATTGAATCCCAGTAAAATTTTTCCAAAAAGTTCTTGATATGGCAAGCAGTATGCAGTTGCATCAAAAGAAGCCAATAATTTGTTACAACGAGCTCTATAAATACCGAAATTTCCAACAAGGAATGTTTACACAAAAGGCTGCTTCTATTCATAAAATTCCATGTGTACATTTATTTTTGTTCTGAATTGATATCCTGTCATTATGGTAAACTAGTCCTTGAGTGGTAGATGTAGAAACAGTGCTCAAAAAGTTCTTGACTGGAACTCAGTTAAAATTAAGAGGTCAAAAATAGTACACGGAAATTGAATCCCAGTAAAATTTTTCCAAAAAGTTCTTGATATGGCAAGCAGTATGCAGTTGCATCAAAAGAAGCCAATAATTTGTTACAACGAGCTCTATAAATACCGAAATTTCCAACAAGGAATGTTTACACAAAAGGCTGCTTCTATTCATAAAATTCCATGTGTACATTTATTTTTGTTCTGAATTGATATCCTGTCATTATGGTAAACTAGTCCTTGAGTGGTACAAGTACAATTTTGTGGTATTTGTAGCAAGAGAGTCAAATCCTCTAAACTGCCCGAAACCGGTCAGTTGAGAAATTTTGAGAGAATTGAAGATAACAAAAAGAGGTTCAAAAGTGTGATATTCAATGTTATTCGTTGTGATCTTGAAACTGCTTACAAAAATAGGAAGGATCTGTTTTTTAAATCTACTTTAGCTTTATATAATTTCGGTCTAGTGAGAAACACAAAAGACCACTTAGAAAGAAGAAAAATATAGAAAGTAAAAAAAGGAGAACTCTGCAAAGAAGATTTAATGAAACGATAATAATTGAAACAGTTTCGGTAAGACTTTCACTGGTTTCCCAAATAGTTTTTGAACAGTCAAGCGTTGTCATGAAGTTCTTTCCTATTTTGCGATCTCTTCAAACATATTAACTATCTATGGTACATAATCCTACGTAATCGTCTAATCGGTTTTAAACAGCTCATATTACCAAAAGAACTTACCAAATAAAAAGCATAACTTGTCATAATCTACATTCGACTGCAGTGTAGATGGACTGATTGGATTGCTTATCTCTATTGGGTTTGCATTGTAATAATATTTCATGTCTAGTTGCAATAATACGTTGCAAAAGTGACATCCTTTAAAAGTGTTCCAGTATCAACATCTTCTAAGGTCACTTGGCTTAAATCTATATGCGACTCAATTTCCTTATTTATGGACTTGTTGCAAGAATCAGAAGGAGGGGAAGGTCATTCTTACGTTTGTCAACAAACTTTCTTGAATAAAGCTTCCAATACCTTATTTTAAAACTTGTTCGTCTAAGCAGTCTCTGTCAGTCCCTGTTAGTTCTATACGTTCAAATTTTCACTTTTGATCCTCGCAAATCGTTTTCAACTAGTTTTTGAGTTCCTTATTTTTCAATGCTGAATTATGGTGAATGTCCAATCTAATATGGTGAATTTTCATCGCAATTTTCATATCTTATTTACATTAACTTCTATAATGTTTCATTATGTGTAAGTCTAAAAGGAAGAAATTACTTATAAATGAATTCAAAACGTTTTTTAATCCTGCGAACAAAAAATATTTAATAAATTGATATTTTATTAACTTAAAACCGTCTTTATTACAAGATTTCTTCTTCAATTAATGTTCTAAAAACATATATTTAAGTAATTAAAGTTCTACAACTTTTAAGCTAATTATATGTCATGTTGTTATGAAAATGGTGTTAACACCGTTTCCCCTTTAACAACTTTATACGAATAAGCGGTAAAACTCTATGCAAATGTGTTTTTCTTTAAATATTTTATTAACAATTTTTTTACAAATTTTTATTATTAATAAATTTTTAAATAAATTATTAAGACAATTTAACCAAATAATACAATTAGCCAGTATTGACTTACACTAAATGTTGTTAACAAGGTCCAGGACATTTAAATTATTTTTTTTTGCCACAAAACAACAAAACAAAACATGTTCCATTTTTCCCACAACTAAAGAAACAAAAATTGTCAAATAAAGAATAAAAATGTGGGTGAAAATTTGTCACATTAATTTAAGAATTTATTCATGTTCTCTGCGGTAACGGGGATATAAATTGCAAATAATTTGACAGTTTTTGTTATTCTACCCTTTTTTGTGGTTTGTAGCTGGATGGATATTTATATATGTTAATTTAAGGAAGCTGGGGAAGATGAAACACTAATATTTACATAAAATATAAAAAGAGTTTCACAGTATAATATTTGATTAAAATCGTCGTTTGTTTTAAAATGAGAAACCTAGTACAGTAGGGTGAATGGAAAAGGCTCTAAAACTAAAGAGCCTTCAAAGTTGGAAAATTTAAGTGATGAAAACCAGAAGAAATTACGTTATAGATTTAAGGCCAAATATATAGATGGACATTGGATTTGTTAAGAATACAAGTGAGATGCATGAATTAGTAGTATAAAGTTTAATGTTTAACTTCAAGAGAATACATAATGGCTTAACGATGCACCCACCCTTCATTAGCCCTAAATTTCGAGGTACAGAAGTCAGCTCATTCCCCATATTTCGATGTAACGATTCAACTTGAGAAGACACACTCAAAATTTATTGAAAATTTTCCTTTTTTGATTCGATGATTTGCGTTATCTTATTTTATTTGAATCTCGGAAAAAACGAACACTTAGTCGATGGTTACCCAATTTACCATCTGAGTTTCGAACACTAATTTGAAACACCATTTCTCTACAATCACAAACTTCTTATGATTCCCCTCATTGTGAGGACATATTGGACTAAGAGGAGAAATCAATGAAGAACTACCAAGATTTTTGAAGTTAATTCTGCGTGTTTAAATCAATTTTTATATCATAAAAATTTCTACATGGTGAGGGCAATTTCGTCCCGAGTACCATTTACTTCTCTATTGCTTCGTCAACAAAATTCTTATGGTTCTTCTCTTTGAGAGCGCATAGAACATTCGAGAATTCTGAATGTTCCTTCCCAATTCAAATTTTGGATTTCAAATGTGCTGAAATAAATTAACTTTTATATCTTAAAAATTACTACTAAGTGAGGACAGGTTTTGGTTTGAGTCAGTCAAATTTAATGCGAAACTTTACTACTCTGTCACAGATGAAGCAAACAAAACAGAGAATAGTCTTATCAAATTATCCCGTCTATTGGCGACATTCAGACCCCAACAGTGTTCGGTAAGATTTAAAATTTAGACATTGACCTACATTAGACAGAGTATATAAATATTTGAATTCACCACTGAAATAGTCCATTATTTTTATAGAATTAGGTTGGCTTGTTATAAGATTCTGTAAAGTTAAAACAATAAAAGATTCTTCCTCTGAGGGCCTGTCTTTGTTTGACTACCTGTACAACTAAAATTTTTATTTTAGTTAGTAGACAAAATGTTGGTCAACAGGAAGCCAAACATGAGTATTATTTTTAAAACTTAATAAGCTTAAGAAGCGTTAAAGTGTTTATGCTGCCAAAACGGATGCTCATGTTCTGGCCGTAGACATATCGGCTTGAAATCGACAAAAGTTGTTAATATACAGCAGCAACAATAGCAACAATACAATAATAAAATCCCACTACTAACAACATTTGTTAAACTTAAATAAATAACTTGACAAAGAAATACAAGACAGAAGAATATATTTAAAGAAATCTGTACAATTCGGCATCTCTGAATGATTTTACAACAGTTTTTCGAAGTTTTTGGTTTTTTTTGAAATGTCCCTTTTTTACATTTAATAGCCGTGCAAAAAGGGTCAATACTTAGAGAAGAAATAACGAAAATATATGAAATAAAATAAAATAAATGACAAAATACAATGAGATTTTATTTTAACAATTTCAGGTGATCAATACATTACCACTTGAATGCAAAAGATCTTCATCAGACTTAAGATTTTCTTTTTTCTCTTTTTGTTCATTTTATAATCATGTTTTTATATTTGTTGTTTTATGTTGTAATTTTTTTTTTTTGAATGAAACAGTATCGGTTATATCGATTTCAAAGCTTCCGTCATTAAAAAAAAAATAACACAACAAATGATCAATTCATTTTTGGCTTAAAATAAAAATCATGAACTTATTTTGCATACGATCAGTAGAGGTAAATAAAAAAACAAACAACAACAACAACATCCTACCAAAACCATTTTCATTGATGTTGACGATATAATTCAAGTTGTTGGTGGTGGTGTTGGTTGTGGCATGTTGTAGTTGCACCAGCAACAAATAAATATATTAAATTGGTTCACAATAATCTTGTAAACGATTTATGCTTTTGCTCATGTTTATTTCTTAATCTGCATACGTTGCAACAACTGTTGAAGAAAGAAAAATAACTACATGCAACACAATGTGAAAACATAATAAAGCAAACTAACAACAATAACAACTGTGCATTATAGTGATTTGTTTACATGACCGGTACTTACTTAAGTATTGTTTAAACAAATCTTAAATATTAACCCATAAACGGTATTTATGGAGAAATCTAATAAAGAACTTGCAAAAGGAGGTGACCGTTGTTCCTACATTTAATATCACAATATTTAAATATGTAAATTATATCATTCACAATATAAAGCTTGGTTAAGCTTTTCTATTATACGGAAATCTAATAAAGATATCATTCACAATAACATAAATATTTCAATGTTTCTTTACAATTTACTTAAAATTTTCCATTTCCCATTAAACGGAAAGCTATTGAACACCAAAATTTTTGTCAGTGTGATTTTCGACAATGTGTAAATTAAGTAATGAATATATTAAGTAAAGTGTTGTGTTAATAATTCACAATGATATACCTTTTTTCAAATTTCTTTAAAGCCTAATTAAAGCTAAATCGTAAACGATTCTGATGGTGAATAATATTCAGTCGTAAAACATTTTGTAAAGAAACTAACAGCCGCACAGTCTTTTATGCTAAAAATGCAAAATTTATAACAAAATGACGAAAATTATCAAAATTAAAATCACTTCCTCATTTGCGATGGATCCTCCTTCTCTAACGATTTTGAATTAAAACACAAGCGACTTTCCGAACTAACAACCATACCAACATGACAACGATTTCCGTTTTCCACACTTTAGTTTCCGGTCAAACTTCGAAGTTTTTTCTTTACCAGTTCTTACACCAGACTTCATGTTGATGCATTTCCCGCAGGTACCCACCAACAACCACGCTAACATGAGAAAGGTTGTCATTTTCCAGTTTTGGGTCGAAAGTTTTTCATCAGTTCTCACACCAGTCCTATCAGTAATCACAGTTCTCACCAACACCTACGCCCACATGCGATAGACTTCGTGTTTCCATACTTAAGTCTCTGGCCAAACTTCAAATTTGTCACAACAGACTGTTGTATTATTTTGTGGTTTAGCTGTACTTCACCAGCTAAACCAGAAAAGAAGTCTAAAAATTCGGCACTGAAACTTCTGGCTCTTCCATCCCTCCAACTGAACAAAAAATCTGGAGGAGAAAAGAGAATGGGCCACAAATTAATTGGTCCGTGTAGATATTTTGGAATCAAATATAGTTGCTATACCTAACATGATTACTCAATGCACCGGGGTCTAATGGCATTCAAATTGTGTTCGATAATCACTTACTAGAAATATAAAAATTTTGGCTTCAAAATGCAAAAAAATAGTTTATTACTCTATCAGGATCTTGGAAAACATAGAGAGAGGGAAGGAATACATTCTTCTGGTGGATTCCTCAAATGTAAGTGATAAAGTCTCACTGTACAATGAACTCATCTAAGGGTTAAATATCACATTGTTACTCAGATAATATTTGTTGCTTTATTATCTTTATTTTGTCTTGTTATAGTTTAAATTTCTTTCCTTTAAACTTATTTGTTGCATTTGTTACAAATCATGTTGTTTAACAGAAAGTTATTGGTATTCGATTGATTAAGTGCTACGAAAATGTTGTTACAATATGTTGGCACAACATTAACATACAATATTTTATACATTTGTAGATACGAGAGCAAAACAAACATGCACTTTCCGTTATTTGTTATATGTTTTCACATTTTGTTGAAATTTTTTGTTTATTTAGTCGTTTTAAGAAGATAAATTTATTTTGTTAAATTTTCTGAATAATTGTTTTAAATGTTCAGCGTATTAAATGTTCTTCTAAAACAAAAACAAAGTGATTAAATAAATTATGATCATTGAATAGAATTCATGTGTTTAAAGAAACCACAAAAGGGGGTAGTAAATTGGGGCTCCTGTATGAAAGGCACTAAAGAAGAGGACAAAATTATGATTGCTTTTGCGGAAGTGAAGTGTACTGTAGTCCAAAATAGTAATTAGTATCAGAGATGCCAGAGAACCTTGGGAACATAATCACTCGAAAAACACAGACTCTCAAGTGATGATTGAGATCAAAATAAATAACAGCAGTTCCAATAACTTAAAACGCTAAAGTTGAGGAGACTAAAATCTAAGCCAAATGAATAACGGTTTACACTAGACTTAGAATTTCCAGATTTTAATGACACTTTAATCGCAAAATGGAATAAGTTTCGTTTCGCCGTTCGTATTCTGACAGTCAATCGTAACTTTTTATCAAAATATAACAAACTTCCTTACTTATCTTGGTTAATACTATTATTGAAGTAGGACCTCCTTTCCGTAACCTTGGCTTAACTATAGCCAGCATGTGACTACCTAAAAGTCAAAGTTCGAAGGTTAAAGAGTGCGATCGAAAAGTCTTAACATAATTTTATGTTAATAAAAACGAAACCTACAGTTTTTAATTTTTAATTGATTGAAATTCTTAATAAAATTTACAAAAAAAATATGTTTATAGTTTTGTTCACCAGTAGCGAAAATTTGAACCCTTTTTCAGAAACCCTTCCATTTACGTTTTTCTACTCAAAAAAGTAGTCCATCTTCGGTTAAAACCTATCAAAGGTGTCTGCCTTTTTGTGCTCTACAATTGTATTTAAACAGAGCCCAATATCTTTCCACTGTACTTAGCTCTAGGTAGTTTTAAGGATTTGTCTCTATCGGTACAAATTTACCCTACTATTTGCCATAGTGACAGAATACCAATTAATGCCAAAAATAAGCGGACACATTATGAAGCTCTTTTTTGAAAACATTTCTTGATGTACATTTTGGTATTCATAGAGCCCGTTGTAACAAATGATTGACTTCTTTTGATGCATCTTCATATTGTTTGCCACACCAAGAACCTTTGGGGAAATTTTGAATGCCTTTGGGTTATAAACTTTTCTTCAACATTACCTTGAGCATCAACAACATAAAATTTTTTGACCAGAAACAAGTAGTCCATCTTCGTTTTAAATCTACATTTTTGTGCTCTTCAATTCCCCTAAGCAGGGCTCCATATCTTTCCACTGGACTTAGCTCCGGGCAGTTTTGAGGATTTGCCCATTTCGGACCAAAATTTACCCTACTATTTGCCGTAATTACAGAATACCAATTTAGATCAAAAACAAGCGGACACATATTGAAGCTCTTATATATGGAAACAGCTTTTTTTGAAAACACTTCTTAATGTAAATTTCGGTATTCATGGTGGCCATTGTAACAAATAATTGACTTCTTTTGATGCATCTACATGTTGTTTGCCACACCAAAAACTTTCCGAGAAATTTTGAATGCCTATGGGTTCTAAATATTTCTTCAGCATTACCTCGTCATCCATTATGCAGCAAGAATATTTTTTAGAAAATTACTAATTCGGCTTTGTTTGGAGCTTTTAATTGATTAAGGTTTGGTGCCTTTTTATACCAAATATTCCGAACACTGAGCTAACCAGACTGCTTTCCTACTGGATGTGTTGTAGCTCTTTTGAAAATCGTTATATGATCGACTTCAGAATTATCATGCAGATCCACTTCTATAAATATACAAATTCTTCCATGGTTACGAATTTAATAATATTTTATGTTTTAAGAATACAAATGTGACAAATTCATGTTATTGACGATAACCGAACGAATGTTTGAGTTATAGAACTAAGCTATAAGATTGGAGACAATTTGAGGACCGATCTTTGAATGCTTGCCCAACTTTTTATAGGACTAAGTTGGTTTTGTTGAAAATATTTCATAATTTTAGTACACACTTTTTTCTTGTCACTGATTTTAATCAGATATTGATATGTAAAATTGGTAAATTGGTCAAAAAAAAAAAAAAAAAAATACTGGTGTAAAAAGATTTAATGAAAAACGTATGTTAAGAACTTTTCGATCTCACTCCTTATTATCCATAAGCTTTATCATCAAATCGATGACAGTATTAACTGCTCGTATTAATTAACACCGATCATCCGATTAGTGTTATTCACTAGAAAGATAAATACTATTAATTAAACTCTTCGGGTTCAGTGGTACTTCGAAAGACTTTTCGAGTTTCATGTTGTGAACACAATACGCATTCATGTAGCACCGTGTGAATATTTTCAATATGAACATACATTTCCTTATTCAATGGCTGGTTTTTATTGTGATTTATAAAAAAAACTATATGATTGCAATGGTCCAAAAAAGTGCTCTTATGATTATTGTGATTTAATGTAAAACAAATTCATCAATAATTTTTCATTGTCACATTGGTGATGTATTGCAATCAAATATTATGTACATACATACATGTTTAACAAATCATTTTTGTTTTTGTCATGTATTACATCAAATTCACATCACATCGCTCATCAGACATGGTTATTGGTTGTGGTGCAATAACTGATTGATCCTTAACAAATTCTCTTGCCTAAATTTACCACAGTTTGTCAACGTTTTCGTTAACATACAAATGAACTTTATGTTAAAAAAATCATTTTTTTAAAAACAAAATTCAAAAAATATATGCACAACAACAGCAACAAAAATATTATGTTAACGAAAAACAAACGATCTTGTAATCAGAACATCCTTAATAAATCATAAATGATACTTGGACTTGTTTGTTATTGTTGGGGTTATATTTTTTGAGAAATGAAATAAAAATGAAATAAAAAAAAATATATATAAACAATATTTTAAAATATATTTTAAATGTTTAATGAAAAAATTTATATTCTCATATAAAGAAGGAGGTATAAGGGGAATATATGTAACCCTACAAGATGGAGTTTAATTAAGGAAAATAATTCATAGTTTTTGAATCATTAAATTTATATACTGAATCTAATGGCCTATGAAGAAAATTGGAAATCTTTATGTCTACTATGAGAACCAATTCTACTTAACACTTCATATAGACCGAAAGTAAGGTAAAATATCTCATTTTAAAGAGAAAGAATTGTTTAATATAAAAATGTCTGTCTTTCCTTGTATTGTCCGTCTGTCTTGTAGTTGTTTCCTAAATACTATTAAAATTTGTTGCCTTTATGTCTGTCTGCCGGTCTGTTCTCTCATCGATCCATCCATCCGCTCATTCATATTTCTGCATATTTATTTTTTTGATATCAATACTTTTTTCCATCTTTTTTTTTTTTTTTTGACCGCCCCTCTTGCGTCCTGCCAACCTTTCTTTTTCACTATACGTGAAAGAATAAAATGAAGAAGAACATGACAAACGTATTATTAAATTCACACAAAAAGCGTTCGTTTTTGCACCGTTTTCTGTCGCATTGAATGTCGCCTTCTTAGTACACCTAAAACAATAACAACATATGAAGAAGTATATATAAAATGTACAATCGTTTTATGTATGAAATGATTTTTTTGTATTTTACCAAAAAAAAAACTATATATCAACCGTCCATCCGTTAAAGCATATGAATATGTTTTTCTTGTCATTGCATGTTTTGCTCTTAAACGCCAAAGAACATTTTGGCGTTTTCAAAAGTTTTGTTTTTGTGGTGTAATAGAATTTTGGGTGTATTAAGTTCTTCAATATTTATGACGTAGAACTTTATTTTTAGCCGAAATCTCTTGATTTCCGAGGGAGTGAGCTGAAAATTGGTTCATTCCCAAAGGGTTTATAGCTATAAGATTTTTCTTCAAATTTGCTATTATTTTTCTCGAAATTGTCAAACTTTGGATAGAGAGATAGAGATAGAAAAAAACACTCCAAATTAGAAAGTCGCACTCTAATTCTCCGAACTGCTGGTGAATTGCACTCCTACAAATGAACTCGAAATCACTTTGTCTCTAAAAAATGTGAAATTTTATTAATTTATCTTCCACAGTTCGGAAGTTTTTAAATTATAATAAAAATTAGGTTTGGAACTGCTAATAATACAGAATTCCAGACTCGAGTGATTAGACATCAAATTCTGCTAACTTCACTTGTACATAAACCTATAAACGACTGCCGCTCTATCATTATACTGAGTAGTGCAGGCCTGTATTTAATGTAATTTTTTCTGCTTCACCTACATTTAATGTAAATATCGTCCATTGAAATATGATTCGATAAACTTGAAATTCTGAGTCGAATATATTATTTCTACATTTTTCAGAGTTTTATTTCGGAAAAGATCCTCGTGTTGAAGCTAGTTTAGACAATGGTCCCATTCTGATTTTTGGGGTATCTTCTTACACTAAAACAAACTTGTGTGAAAATTCAAAAATTTGGCCTTTTGTACAGACACTAACATGACATTCCATTTAGATGAGTTATGGTATGATGTAGTTCGGTTAAATTCTGTCTTAGATATGAGTCTATAACTGCTTAGAACAATAATAATCAAACTGGCAAAATGTAGTAAATGATTCTTTGATTCCTTCTACATATAAAAATCTTTTTCCGAAAAATTTCCGGGATTTACAAAAATAAGTTTCCCGGGATAATTCTGAAAGCGTTCCTCCGTGAAGAAATCGTTTTCTAAACCTTTACATCATAGGAATTTCGAGCACTTGGCGAAAGCCAAACGAAAATGCGTATAAATTCTGTTTTAAATCTTTTGATGTGGTCCGTTTAAGGTATGAAAGCTAAAGGTAAAATTACTAAATCATATGGCCATTCAAAATGACATTTGAAAGATAGAGATCATAAGATCCATCAATAAAATTATGTTGCAACTAATAAAAGGAATATATCTGTAATTATTCGGCTGTATCTGATTGTTCTCCCTTATGGATAAAACATCCGATTGATATAGCTGTCACTGACAATCTTTGGCCGACTGTTACTCGGTTTTTTCCGGAACGGAGATGCGATATGTATTGGATATGGTGATGTTGGTATTATGACTTATATTTTTCAATATTGAATTAAATGAAGTTGGCTTAATTTTTTTGAGCGATATTATTATTTGTTTGTTCGTATTGCGCAGTGCAGGCTCTCAGAAAATTTTAAAAGGAAATTATGTGCTCCATTTCATTTCAACTTTGCAACTCAGTTTACCTTCGGTTCCCTACGCAAAATGGAATAAGTACATAACCGGAAAAGTTTCTCGAAAATGGACCGGTGATTTTCATTTTAGAAGGATATTATCAGTCACTTTAACATAGGCTGTTATGAACTAGTTCCAAAATAACAATTTAGTGTATAACAAAGTTTTAATTATTGATCGCGGAGTTTGGATACTATTCCATATACCATTTTTTGACAGCCTTTAAAAGGTTGAGGGTGGTGGTTAGAACTCGAACCTCTTAATTTTATTACAGTTTGCAGTGGCACAAGGTGATCGCCTAACCACATTATCTGCTACTTTCAATCACCAATTCCGGACGGAAAAGTTAACACTCCAATAATTTTCGATCGACTTCAAGTGCCTGTAACAAATAACTACGTTCTATCCCCACTAAACACAAGGAATATGATTAACAATTTTCATATATCGATTTACATCAGGTGAGAAAAATAATATTTTAATATAATTTATCTAAGTGTATGCAAATGTTTGGAAAGAGCGTTTTGGAAGAGATTGTGATCCTTTGTATATGTCAGAAACAACCAACATTTCCGCTAAACAGCAATTACTTATTGTACCGCTCGTTTTATTTATTATGTCATCCCCTCCAAAATTCTTACGTGTTATACATTACAAGTACTCATACATTTTTTTAAAAGCTTTAACAATATGCTCTTCTTCTTTCATACTCTAGAGTAAGTAACGAAATCAAGTGAACAGATTATGTTTGATGTGGTGCTAAAGTACTCACCATGTAAACTGTCATGTTAAATTTTCTCATTCATGGCAGTGATTCTTTTCACATTTCATTCTTACATTTTCTTAGTTTACGTTTCTGTTCTTTTTTTTTTTTGGGGTTTGATACGTGAAATACAGACACACATTTATTTCATACATGAAGTGTCCCGTTGAAGAGGAACTAAAAGGACAGTCATGAAAACATCATTTTCGTTTTATCAATAAAAGTGCGTTTTGTTTCTTGTAAAAGCTAAAACGAGGTACTAAAAATAAACGAACATGCTAAAGTACTTGCTGTAATTTACATAAGAAGGAAATCATAATTTGTAAAATCACAACAATAAAATATATTTTCTTATTTCTTTCAACAGTTTATATTTTCTTTTGTCCTTTTTTAGGAAACCTGGTTTGAGAGGGATGTCACTGATGCTGAGAGAAAAAGGTGAAATGTGTGTTATAGGTTAAGGAAATCTTCTTCTTCGAAAATGGCAAGGATGTCAGGGGAAGATGTTGTTTCAAAAAAATCGAAGTGTGGATATGGAATATTATTTTACTTTGCAGTGGTACAAATACGTGAAGTTGAAATTATTAAATTTAATTCTCGTTATATTAGTCACTTTTAACCATACTTTTTTCAAGACAATTTTATTTTTAAGGCGTTCCCGATAAATTTTAAATTTCTCTTATAAAAACAAATGTTTTGTTTCCCCACTCCGGAGCATATGATTTCCATCATGCATATCCTTTTTATATAGTTTTTGTTTGCGTCCACCTACTGAAAAAATGCACAGTCCTAGATTTTGCAGTATCGAATGTTTCCTTCTTGCTCCTTACGGATTCTCATATTCTCTTTTCTACTTACTTTACATTTGTGCGATAGCGATTTCGTCATTGATAATGTTCCGGCATTCTCTCAAAGTCTTTCAAATTTTACTAACATGTTATATATCTTATACGAGAGAACATAAGTATTTGAGTAATCCAAATCCTTATGTTGACGAAAGAGGCCCCATGTAATGGACTGGCATTCCCTCATGAATAGCTCTGATGATTTGTATTTTCTTACGACATTGTTTCTTTGAAGCCTTCGGAATCTGCGAGGAATAAAAACAGACCACTCCAAGAGATTTTTCTATTACAATGATTATAGGGCTGGCCTGGTTTACAAAGCATTTGTTTGCCCGGGAAACTGCCTCCTTATTTCATAAATTTTTTCCTGTTTGGCTTTAAAGTGTTCACTACATGACGAAGGCAAGAATTTTATATATATTTTATATATGTAGTGTTAAACAGAGTAACTCCTCTCCAACTAATACAATCTACCAAGTCTGCGGCAATAAAACGACGATGTCTTTCTTCTTTCTAAAGGAAATATGGACATTGGGAGTATCTGACAGAAAACATATAATGAAAAACTCCTAAATTCTATTATGCAATTTATTGATCGGTAATCACAGAAAACTCCCCTTTGTTTGCATAAATTATGAAAAGATCCAGTCACTTGTATTCTCAATTTTTCATTCCTGTCAAAAATCATATAATTAGAAGGAACAACAAAAGTTTAAATAATCTAATATTGACATTTGAAATTACACAAATCAACTTGCAATGTTTACTGTAAAGAAAAGTGGATAATCAAGAAGACACAAGCAGCAACGCTAACAAAATAAGGACACATTTGAACAGATCATCACCAAGGTATTCGATATTATTAACAACATCAACTAATAGTAGATTATTAACGCGTAAATGTTTCACTTGAAAATAAGAAGAAAAAACTTCTCTTTTATTTAAAATCCATCGACATCAATTGAAAACGTGAATGTGCACCTGCTGTGCGTGAGGCCACAACACAAGCATGACGCGCGAAACAAATACATTTGCAACTCAAACTTCGAGGATAAAAAAAAACAACAAAACTAATGCCACAAAATTACGCAAAAATCCTTAAATACATATTTAAACTTGACCAATACGATTTTGATACTAAGGATGAGCATAAATACTCACTCAAACTAGAGGTTTTTCTCTGAAGGAAATGAAACCTTAAAGATACACCTGCAACTTTTAAAGTAAAAATCCAACAAAAAAGGACTTTGGTTTTATATGAGCAAAGGGAAAAATAATAAAAGAGGGATAAATACAAAATTATTTTGAACAGGAAAAATTATAAAACAAACAAAAGGATGTGGCAGGTTATAAGGATATATCAAATAGTGTATTTAATATATAATTTTCAGTTTTTTTCTTATAGTCAATTCCACAGGTCAGAGACATTTGAAATTGTATTTCTTTTTTTTTTGTTAAACAAACAAAATAAATTAAAACTTCATTACAATTTTGTTGCTTCATTGTTTTAATTACTCTGCACTGCACTTGTCGTCATGTGAAGTGACTTCAATTGGTATAAGAGTAACACGATAATGTTTTAGGGCATAAAAGGGCAAATTTAACTACAGGTGGGCGTTAACGTTAAATCAGCCTTCTTGAGTTTACTTCCAGTTCAACAATTCATTCTAAATAGTTGTTTAGTAGTTTTTTTGATTTTTAGAATGTTAACGCCTTTTCAATGTCCAAAACAATTATTTACCTTAATTTATGATTTTGTTTTTGTTTAGCAATTTTTGACATGTAAGCAATTTCTCACTCCTTATCAGAGATTTCACACGACATTTTGGTGACAATTTTATGGTTTTTAAAAGAAAAATCTTCCTTTTTGTGAAGAAAGCGATACTTTTGCACTTGTCGTTATGTGATTTCTTTTTGTGTTAGAATTTTCACCTGATCTCTCTATTTGCGGTTGACATTAAAGATAAGAAAATTTTTTGTATATTTAATTTGTGTTTAATTTTGTTTGGTATGAAAATCATGAGAAAAAATAGAATGACGATAGGTATACGCCTCCGATCGGACAGAATTTTCAAGAACAAAATTTTAATTTATTAAATTATTTTGTATTTGTATCGAGCAGTATCGCAAATAGGCAAAGTAAAAGTAGTAAAGGATTGCGAACATATATATAGAAATCAATTATTGAACGTAAAGGCGATTTCTTATGATAGATTCTTATAAAAAATTATTCAGAAATCAGGGAGCGCCATATTTAACCGGGTTTTGAGTCACGTGTTTGGTATAAGATACATTGTAAATTCTGCGCAAATTTCGACGAGTCTAATAACAGTTTTAATCAATTAAAATAAGCTCATGAAGTGTCTACTAAAAATATACATGAAGTGTTGAATACGTTGTATGCGTGAATGTTTAGAGAAAAACTTCACCTGGTTTTATTCTCATACATTTTTTCAGTTTATTATGAATTTTAATGGGACTTATTTCCGATTTTGTTTGTACTTAATTTTATCTCACTCAGCCATCTCTTATTGTTCACTCTACCGTCTATTTGTCTGTCGGTTGTCCGCACGCTCACATCCCCAATAATTGTCAAAGCTCAGTTAAATTTTGCTTAGGTATGTGTTATTGCTCTGAGAAGTTTTCCTATATAATATCGGGTAAATCGATTTAGTAGAAGAGATATTATTGATCGATATTTTAGGAAACCTTCTAAAACTAAAAAAAATTATGACCAAACGGTTAATTCAATTTTCATTATATCTGGCACGGTGTTATTGAATTTAGTGAAAAATGTTACCTGGCTGTGTCAAACAATCAAATACCTGAAAGGTAAAACAGTGATCGTAAGTTAAATTTCCAAAGAGAGAGTGGTACCTCAAAGAGTGCTCTTTCTAACTCTCCTAGTACTGAATAAGCATAAGAAGGTGGAAAACATTCTCCTCTTCTGCCTCAGTACGGTAACTTCCACAGAAGTCATTACAGGCAGGACCCATCCTTCATTATGGTTGCCTTAAGCACAGTGTTCATTTAGTACCCAAACCAAAAATAACTACTGAAGCCAAAAATTTCATTTGTTCAGTTGGCATTGTACGAGGGCCAGCTAATACGAGCAATCCGACAAAAGGCCTCATTATTCCATCTACTCTGTGAAATTTCGTATAGCTACCAATGCTACCCTTGATTTCTGTCAAAGGTAATCCTATCAGAGAATCAACAAAGTTCTATTCTCCACCTCGACAATTCACAGTAATATAATTGCAAAGGTCTCAATACAATAGTCAGTCACTCGTGGTAAAACGCAGGATACGGGAGTGACCATAGCCCCATTTGTTTCATAGAATACTATCACGAAGCCAAACTGGAGGAAAAAAGAGGTTACCCGGCGTCTCAAGCAGCGTACCCGTGATTTGAATGGACATCAATAACAGAACGTGCAGTAGGATTGGCGCTCCACCACATGTCACCATTCTAGGGACCCATACAGAACTGTAGGTTTTACAATAAAACAAAATACTCCTCTTATGTGCTTTGGATTTAAGCACCACAAAAATAGGGCGCGAGAGTGGGGAATCCCTCAATAAATAAAACTTCAAATTTATCGAGGTGGACAAAACTGAATCTGGCTTTTTACCAGTAGGAGAGTTGTTGGGACTTTTTAACACTCTTGCTGTAGTTTCTTCTTTCAGAAACTGACTGTGATAAGATAATAAAATGGATCCTGCCCAAAAATTCGCTGCATTAAGTTTGTTAGATATTTAATCATGAATTTATCTATATAATTTAAGAAGATTTTGAAATCACTTTACGAAAATTCCCTGAAAAGCTTTTGTCAATTCCTGACATGTCCTAAACATACCAATTTAAACATCTACGAATTTTTTATATATATTTAGAACACCCATAGAAGAGGCATTAAAGAAAAAATCCTTGTAATACTTTTGTTTAATTGAATGCCACCCGTATAATTTCGTTTGTAGCTGAAACTTACCAAAAGGATTAAAACTAAATTTTAATCAATATTTATTGGAAAAATAACAAAATTTAGAAATTACCACCCAGACTAGAAAAAAAATCAAGAAAAATGTAAGCAACTTTTTCCTTCAAAGGGGAAAACGAAATAATAATTAATATGGAGACAAATATTAAGAGCAACAAGTTGGTCGATAAAGTAAATATCTTTTTCAATATCTCTCTTTATAGATAAGTACACAAGAAAAATATCATATAATCGGATTAATTTAATTCAATTTCTAGACAAAAAGAAATAAATATAAATTTTATTGAAAAAAGCACTTGAATCCGAAGAAAGAATGAAATCTTAAAGAGGAAGAAATAAATACTTTATTGAGAGAAGTAGGCTATTGTGAATGAACAGCATGAATGAAATGGATGTGCAGCAAATCGGATCAGAAACAGAAAAAAGAAAAACTAAATTATTTAATTACAGAAAATGAATTTAATATAAAGTGACAAACATACGCACTTAAATTTTATGTTTAAAAATTAATCTGGTCATTAATATAAATTATGGGTTCAATATAAGATTCAATAAAATTTTTTGAAGAATAAAAAGAAAAATAAAACGCATTTATGCAAGTAATTCTAGGACACATACACTTGTTATTTAAGGATACTCACTTACAAACTAGAAACGCCTAGAATTTTTGATTTTTTTTACTTTTGCTGTTAAATCTACCTTCATTTTTCACTCATAAAGTGCGTGAGTGTTATGCTAGATTTAATACAAAAAACTAACGTTATCATCAATTGCAACAATATTGTAAAAGAAAGGACGTGTCAGGACAATAGCTTAAATGCACCATGTCATATCGATCACTATAAAACAATAACACTAAGCTGATAATATCCTTTAGGCATTAAAGAGAGATTGTTTTCTTTTTTCTATTTCGGCTATTTTCATGATTTCACATTTTCTGTTTTAGTATAACAAGCGGCAATTTTTCCTTTGGACTTCAAAAAACAAAGACACTTTGTTTTCTAGCACGTATTTGGGGAGTTGTATGATTTGCCCAAAGATTGAAATAAAATTTAATAGTTTCTTAGAAAAACGCCTTAATTTTAGCGTTTTTTTATAAAAATTAAAAAAAAAAGAAATCTCAAAATACATATTAAAGCAAACAAACCACCTTAATTTCTTTTTTACATAGGAAATTTTCATTATTTGTTTTCTTCTTTTCACTTTCCTCCCTGAATTATGGCCTTCGGTACCAAATGATTACGGTTGTTGGGGCAATTTTATGAAACTTTCTCACATTAAAGTAAAATAAACTTTCATTGTTGAAAGTCATCAGGTTTATTTACTTTACTCCTCTCATTGTTCTCTATATTTGTACTCCCAAGGTTGTTTTCATGATCGTGAAGACCGTCAGACATGTGCCGCATATGAAATTCACATTAGCAATACACTTGTTATTTAAAAAGAAAATTGCAAAAAGGAGTTGAATATTAAAAATTAATGATATTGAAATCACAGGATTTAGATAAAATTATTATATAGAAATTCTTATTTTAAAAAGAGAGTTATTCATAAAATACATTGAGATTAAAGGAGTTTATATTGATTATGTGGTTCTTATTCCAAAGATTCGATTCTTGATTCCGCATTACGACTCCAAATTACTTGTTAAAAGTCTCTCGTAATATTGATACATATAAAAATGTTTACTTTAAAACTTATTAAAAAATCTAAGTTTTCGAGAAATCTTCCTCTGATTAGATCTGTATTCAAAATGCCCTTGTATTCTATTTATTTATCTCAACGGAATGTGCAACGGTCGAAAACTGGTTGGTAATTGATTCCAAGCATTAGAAAGATTCATTTGAAATAATATCACATGTAGGTAGGAGCATAGCATTAATAGTGTGGGAAGGGATTGGTTCAGCATTGGACGGCATAATAAGTCTTTGTCACCGATCCAATTTCAATAGAGATGATTCATCATGTTTCCGTATTACAAATTCCGTTTGTAATGCAACACCTATTCCATTATATTATGCTCCATCCACGTGCCAAATTTCATTCAATTTCTGTTACAGTTTCAAAATTATGCGATATTAAAAATTTGGTTTGTAAGGGAGATACCAGCACTCCCCCATGACCTCCATCCAAAATTTTTTTTTAAAGTTTTGTTTATTAGAGTCAAACAATTCCGTCGTGCACGACCCCACATTTTTGTAGCATCGAATATTAAATGTTTCGTTTGTATTGAGGATGCCATGCCACTCGCCATTGCTCTATTCACAAATTATAAAGTGAAACATTTTTATGAAATAAATATCAGTGTGAAAGATTTCATGAAAATTTAATATATCGTCATTAAAATTTTTCAGTTTTTGTAGATTGTCTCAGATATTGGTTTGTTATAGTGAACTTATATAGCCGATTTGCCAGAATAAAGAAATGAAGAAATTTAATTCATTTTTTTAACATCTTAAATATTTTTTTGAAATGTATTCAAACCTAATTATTTTCTGATATGTTTCTGCTCATAAATAGATCATATTTCGAATCCGTAGAGACACTCTCGAATTTTTACTTTTACCTTATTTTTTGCTATTATCTACGTGTTTTAAAGTTGAAAGCAAAATCTTCTTTTGAAATCTTAATTAATAAACCGGCAATGAATTGATGCTTTAGGAATGTCGAAGGTGTTAATAGACACCTTCAATTAAAGTGGCTTGCCTCCTCTATATAAAGTGTTTAGAATAACGAAAAAGCTAGTCAATGAAAGGATTTGTGACCTTTCATTTCTCTGAAAGGACATGCCTAATTCCGTTATCTGAACTTATAAAATAATGTGTGAAATGTCAGCTTAATAAAATGCATATGATTCGAAAATAATTTATTCATTGTTTAATTGCACCTTTCGCAAAATTTTATAGGACTGTCACTTATAGGTCTGACACCTATGTTTCTCTATCTAAATCCTAAAGAATACGAGCATGGATTAGACATTTCAATTTTAAGAACAAGTAGTAAAAGAGAAGTAAACTCTAATTTCGTAATGGGAAATAGCGCAGTTATATGTTCACTATTCCTTTAAGATATTTTACTGTGATATCTGACTTATTATACCTTCCACAAGTGATGAACTTTGTAATGTATGGATATACTTGCATCAAAGTCAGTCTGTCTGTTTCTGGCACGCTCACATCTACACTAATCCACAGAACTGAAAAAAATTGTGCCCGAGCATTTTCTATTATTGTTCTTTGTTTAAAACCAGCAAAATAGGTTCAATATATTAAGAAGTATGGGCCGTTGTTTGGGATAACCCCAAAGTTGCCGAACATAAAGTTGTATATACCTCATTACCATTCCAAATTATCAAAATCTGTTCAGTAGTTATAGGCAAAAAAATAACAGAATATATCATTCTCATCATGCAGAACAGACACATAAACAAGAAGCATCATAATACTGTTATATTGTTACCGTAACTAAAACATTTGTTTATTCACTTTGCGTTTTTACATTAATAAAAAAAGTTATTGTTAGAATCACCAAACATATTGTTATACCAATAAAAAATATTGTTATTGTAATAAAAGGTTTGTTTATTTACATTGTAATTTTGCATTAATAAAAATAGTTGTTGTTATCTTCACAAAATTTATTTTTATATCAGTAAAAAATTTGTTTATTTGCATTGAGAACAACAGTTATGTTGTCGCCACTAAAAATATTGTTATTGCTATGAAAAATATTGTTAGCTCAATAAAATATTTGTTTGTTCGCATTATTTTGTTATTGATTTAAAATATTTTCCTAAGACATATTTTAATACATTTCTAATTTTATACCTTTGGAAAATATGTAAACAATATTTGAAATGTCTTCGTCATAAAATTTAATTTATTTTAATTTTCTTATTATTTATTTATAAATAATGAGAATATTAATTCAAATATATAATATGTTTACACAAATTGTAAAAAAAATATTTGTTCATATTCAGTTGTCAGTAAACTGAAAATAATATTTTTACTAATGACAATAGTTATTTTATAACGAGCTGTTTAATAACAATAAAATTGTGAACAGTCAAACATATTTCTAAACATATTGCAACCACAATATTTTTTATTTAATAAAAATAATTTTATTACAGCAACTAAACTGTTATAAAAATAAAAAATTCAACAACTAACATGTTGGTGATAATAATAAATGTTGGCCGCGAACATATTACGAAATGAGGTTTCTCTGCATGTGGTGTGTAGAGTATGCTCTTAAACGGAAGTGAAAATGCATTAAACTGAGTCTTTGATTTAACTGTGAACAAAATATCTGTTCCGTGCCAAATTTTTACTGAAAAGGATCAAAATAGCAAAATATGTTGGAAGTAAAATGTATTTAAATAATACATGTACAGAAAGTGTGTATTTACTTTTACTTCAGTTAGTAAAATTCATTTAACCTCTTTTGATCTCAAGAGTTCTATTACTTTAAAATTTAGATTTTTCAAATATTGTCCTACCAAATAATACAGTTCTCTTTCCAAACTCTCAAAAATATCTATTTCAAATTGAACTTAACAAAATGTTTTGTTAAATTTAAATTATGAAAAATTCTAAAGAATTCTAAAGAATTTTTCATAAAACAATTTTCCTTAAAAATCTAGATTTCGTTTCCGCAAATTTTGTAGAGAACATAAAATTACACACCATCAAAGATTTTCGCATTTACAGCAAACACTTGTTCCAATTTAAACAAGTTTCATTTTGAAACCTAAAAAAAAACAGATTCATTTTATTAAAGTTTTATTTGCGTCAGAAACGCATTAAGTATTGTGGAATTTGCCTGGCGGTGAATGAAATATAAAAAATATATATGAAAATTGCCACTGTAAGTAGTATTTTCGCAGCTAAATGAGTTTTTGGTTGAATTTAGCGTAAGGCGCATATACTAATGAATCGTAATACACTTGAGACATTAATCTATATATATATATATAAATATAGAAATAAAAGAGATACAAAATCATATTACAACTTTTACGTTGTAATCTTTATTGTAGATGAAGTAAATAATAAAACAACATTTCGTGATCATTACAATTATAATAAACAAAATATTAACTTTGTTTTGGAACAATAATTAAAGACACCAAAAAAAGCTTATATTTACAAGAAAAGAAGTGAATATTTAAAAACTACCGCCACCACAATAAAAGTATTAATACACTTTTGATTTCAATTCCATGAAAATTATAGTGAAAAATAAAAATAAGTTAAAAAAATTAAATATGAAATAATAATCTGTGTTAATATTGTGAATACGAAATTGCCAATACACACGCATGAAAATCCTCTTTACCGTTTTAATACAAAAACTTCTTTGATAAATCAAAATAACAAAAATATACGTTACCAACCTTGGAACAGTTATTGACCAGAATGGAAAGTGTAACAGAAAAAGCAAACAGTTGATAATATTTGCCAGAGCAGAAGAATGCAAAGTCCGATCGTGACGAATTTTAAATACCGTTCATTAGATTGCAAAATAATGGTGACTTATACTTTTCACAATATTTAATTAAAAGATTACATGGCAGTCACGTTAAAAGCTTTAAAGATATACGACAAAAATATCAAAAGCTGTCCCACTAGGTTTCTCCTATTCCTTTAAACAGATTTTATAACCAATGCTCTTCTTAAAGGGTAGTGTTTGGACCAGAAAATTAATAAATTTATATCTTTAAGGGCCCGTCAATTGGGAACAAAAAAAGAATATGATAAACACCTTCTATAGGGAAAAATTAATTTTTGTTTATTTTTTACTCATAGTTTTTTTTGGGACATTAATTCATTTCACAAATTTTCACAATTTTATCGCAATATCTCGAAAATTAAAGAGGTTTTCGCCTCTACCAAAAAATGTTTAAATTGCTTACTAACAAGAATATTTAAACAATTCATTTGTAAGGAGATACTACCCCCTGGTACCCTTTCCAAGATTACGTAGTCTATAAAATTTTGCCAATAATTCTTCATCTATAGTTTAACAGTTATACGATATCAAAGTATTCATATGTAAGGGGATACTACTCCCTCACACCCTATTTAGTTTACGTTTTTTTCTACCAAAACTCCCGTAGTGATCTCTGAAAGCTTCGAAAACTAAAAAATTCTTTTGTTAGGGGTGTATCACTCCCCTTGTCCTATCTGTTAATATGTTGTCAAAGCACTATCCCTGTGACAATTCACATAAGATTCCCATATTTCATTTGTAAAGGGAATACTATTCCTCACGCCCTATACGAAAATTGTGTACTGTGCAACGTATTTTACTATAAGATAATATCAGAATGCCAAATTCATGAAAATTTAATAATCCGTTTAATCATAATCGTTGTTATATCTTTTTAGATTTTGAGTGCTATATCAGATATCAGCCTATAACGTTTTTCTACTGAACCGATTTTTTAGGTTTTAAACAGGAAACTTTTTAAAACAAATACTTAGCACAAATTTCTTTGTGCTCTGTCAATTGTTGTAGATGTGAACTTACCAACAACTGATGGAACAAATGTACTAAGCCTTCTGGAGGCTATAGGCATTAATCGAGAGTGGCACCCATATTTATTAAGGCGTTTCAATAAAAACCTATTTCCGCGAGATTTTTTTCAATTTAGTGCCAATAACTTCTCTTTTTAAAACGGGGGAGCAGCCCCTTATATATATCAGTTATATAACTGTACAATTCAGTTTCCAATAATTTCTTCATTTGATATAATTAACTTTTGGATAAGACCATTTGGAAAGGAGCCACCCTTAAAAAGAGCGAATATTAATTATCGAAAGTTTTATTTTTAAACCCATAACTTTTCCTTTAAACTCTTAACAGGAAAAAATATAGAGAAGAAAGTTGCAAGGGGCGAATTATTCCGACATACAATTCATATACAGAGAAATATTATCATTAAGATTTTAAAATTTAGTGCCGAAACTTTCGTTTTAAGCGGTAAAGGTTCCTACTTACAAGTAAATATTATGTATAGATTATTTTCGAACAATTGTAGCGTGAGTTTTAAAACTTATTTTCCTAAAGAACTGATTTAGTTGAAAAGTAGCTTCACCTCCTTTCAGGAATGTTCAGTTCAATATAGAATAGAAATGTATGGACGCCTTTAACATATTAATAAATGGAGGCAAGGACATAGTACTAAAGTAGAATATGCTTTTACTTTGAGAAATTTAATGGAAGAACTTATGACTCCTCCTAAATTCATAAAGTCAATATAAAAGTTTTAGAAATTTGTACAGGTGACAATGCTTCTAATCGGACCAACAATTTTAATTTAGAGGAACTAATCATCATACTCCTATCGAAAACATTGTAACTGTAATGAAAAATTAATGACACATAAACGGCTTTAAGGGAAAATATTTTTTTTTATAATTCCCGATATAGATTTTGAATTGCAGAGTGTGGGTGAATGCTAAACGATTTGTTTTCATGATTTGTAATTCATTGAAGTCGGGTTATGGTATAAGATATTTCTTGCTGTTGCAACCAGAATGACAAACATAACATACCCTTGTCACCGCTTTAGGTTTTATATGATATAAAGAAAAAAACTGAATTAATTTTGATTTGTCTGTTGACTACAAAAACTCAACACTAAAATTTATTTAAATAAATTAATGAATAAATATTAAAAAAAACATATAAAAAATATGCAAAAAATGTATTTCAATAATTTTTATACACTTGTAATTTTACACTTGGATTTTTTTTAATTATACACCCCTGTTTAAGAGTTGCATTTTTATTTTGCCTTGGCCTTATGGAGGATGGAGGCTGAACAGACAAATTGAATTGAAAATGTTTTAAAAATTACAATGTTACTTTAACAAACGTTAAGCCCTGTAATCATTTACAATCATTTTTATTGTTATTTATCATATTCAGCCATGAAGAAGAAGAAGAATAAACCAAAGCAAAGTTTGCATTTATTGCATTTTTTTTAAATAAAGTTTTCTTTATGCAAAAATCCTAAAACTCTTTAGTTAAAAAAAATAACTTACAGAATGGATTAATAAAAGTCATTTTTATTATGGTCTACAACTACCTTTCGCTCTCACTCTCTATCACTCCTGCTCCTCTGTCAGGAGTGATTAATAAAATGTTCAGTTTATATTGTTTGGTGGATTTGTTAGCTTCTCTCTTAAAGGTTTCATTATAGCCTCTGGGTTATTTGCATAAGCAAAGTTTATATTAAATGAAATGTTATGACTTCAGTGACAGTTGAATAATGTTCACCCAGTTTTTAGATGACGTTGCTTCTAGGCTTTTATATATAGTCAGTCAGTCCACCATAGAGAATTTTATTAAACTGAAGTGCTAGAGTTTGCAAATTGTAGACGACGATGATGACGACAAGGTTGTATTTAATTGCTGGATTTCTCTTTATTTTCATTATACTTTTTTTTCTGGAATTTTTATTTAAAGTTTTACAATTTTAATTGTGCCAGCAATTATTGCAATTATAATTCATCATTTTATTTTATTTAAATTAAAAAGCTTTTTAAAAGTTCCATCGAAAGTTGGTTTGCATAATAATGGATGAAAGACTTTAAAAGTACCAGAGTTGCATAATTAGTAAAAAATGGAGGTGAATATATGGATTATTATTTTATTGATTAACAGTTATTTATTGTAGTGTAATTTTTTTGAAATGAGGATATATTAAGAATTAAGTGCATATTTCGTGTAAGCAGACCAATATAAGCTCCAATATAACTCCCCTAAAGTGATCTGTTGAATTTGTTGAATGAAGGGTGAACAGAGAAATTTCTCAATTAAAAAAATGGTTTTATTCCCCTGTCTGGACATTATAATCATTCTGAGAAATCCAACACAAAAACTAAAAACCTATGAAATGTCAGTTGGGACAGTTTCAACAGAATTCCTAGATGAAATTTTAACAAATATTACATATAGAAGTGCAGTCCAGTTATCCAAACCTCCATCTTGTTATTTGCACAGCACTCCCATTATGAAGTAATGTATATTAATGCTCCGCTTTCAGCATATTATAAACGATCTTAGTTTCGTTATGACAAGAGGATTTCTAAATAGGTTTGACACTGGATTAGATAAATTTAAGCTTTATATAGCTTTATGTATCACAGCGGTCGAATGGAATGAATTATCTGGCTTTTAATAACTATCAAATGAGACCTAAATCATGATAATAATTTTCGTATAAGTGGAATGATTCCATTACGTTGCTTCCATTAAGGACCAAAAGGTCTCTATATCAAAATCGATCGATGTCCGAAATATCACCTTTTATAGAGGCTAATTACTGCTTCAAATCTAAATATTAAGCGCAATAACGCCAACGTAAATTAAGTTGGCTCCAGACCTCTTCATAGAAATCAGAAAGTTATGACCATATTAAAATTTAGTTACACTTGACAACTATCAAGCGAGATTGTAATTACCATGAAAGTTAAATTATACTGAACAGAGAAAATTGCAATGATTCCTTGTGCGTTATATTAACTATAATAGAATCCAACACTACACAACCAAAAATGCTGTCAAACAAGGTTTTAATAAAAGTTAATAGGGGCAAAACTATCAAATATACGACGGATCTGAATTAGATCAGAATATACATGTGCAGCGATAAATTTTTGTGTTGGTGGTAAGAATTTGATAGGTTTCAAGAGCAACACCCAAGTCTCTCGTACAAGAAATTAGGCAAACATTGACAAGAGATTAGAGGCACTCACCCAAAGTGTGTCCCAAATACTTATTCCTTAACACACTCCTATATACCCTTTATCAAAAAGAGAGAGGGAGATAGAGAGAGAGTCACTGGATACACATAATCAACACTGAATGCTTTACACTGTCAAAACTTATATCTAGAATTAGAATCGTAAAGAAAATAAAATAGTAGAGAGGCTGGTTGGCTTTGAGTCTCTATTGGATATATCCAGGTTATTCTCAAGGATAAAGTCTAGTAAACACTCATCCCTTATATTGGCATCGCTTAATCTACCCGGAGTATGCATCAGCGGAAATCACAATCGGCACATCGAAGCCCATTTCTCGTTAACTCACCTTATCAGTGAAGACATATAGTCCACCCGCAAGGTCTATGAGAGAGTGGGTATCATCTCTATTTCCTTGTTCGGTGTTACCGACCTCTTTACAATCTCCAGTTTGCTCCATTAAACCCGTCGGTTTAGAGTTGTTTTTCATTTACTTCAATAGATACTTATTAAAGTAGTAGTTAAGCCAAACTAAACCCTCCCCCTGTTTCCTCATTAGTGGCACCAAAGACTTTTGTTTTAGGACAACAACAACTTTTAGCAGGAAAATGCGATCCGGCGATCTGGAAATTCGTCACACTTTTTAGGGGATTAAAAATTATTAATTATAAATTTTACTTAGTCCATACTTAAAAGTAGTTAAGATTTAGAACTCTAATCTATCAATTTACTTATTATTAAATATTTAGCTTTTACCCGGTGAACATAAATTCTTTTTCGACCTAAAATAATTCATAGAATGGAAATTTGGTAAAATCGGCAGATGCTTTTGATATCCGATATTTGTATTAAACAGAGGATACATTTCCCCATACCTTTAAGATTCTAATTTATTTTGTAAGAAAAGGACAACATTTTTAAAGTCTATCTTAAACAGTTCTTAAGATATTCGAGGTAACATCTCCCCCTAAGGGAGTAAAACATTTACTGGGTAAAGAGAATGGAATCAAATTAGCAATATCCTTCTCCCTGATCCTACCGAAACTGCTTATATCCTACGTTACTTTTGGATATATTGGGATCATTCTGTTGCTTCAGAATTTGGTCGTTGTTTTCTTGTTATTAAGCCGATAATGCTGATTACAGATAGAAAACCAGGACGAAATTGGTTGACTTCGGACAGTTAGCATAGCGTGAGAATGTTTCCAATAGACAGACATTTCTATACATTTTCTTCATGGGTCCTTAGATGATTTCTCTTGGTTTTATATACGTAATGACAAACTAATTGTTTTCTCCTCACAACTCGTGATGGAGGATTGTTTAATAAGACAAGATTTTTAATGTTAACTTATTCACAAGAATCATTTTTGACACTCCTCCTCATTTATTGTAGTTACTAATGAAGAATATTTATATTGAGATCGGATTGGAATGACTACAAACCATTCGAAATTTCTGGAATATATTTTTTTTATAAATTAACAAAGGAAGTAAATTATTTAAATTAGATCTTTCTCGGACATTTGGAGCAATTTTCGATGCTAAATTAAAAATTATAGAATAATTTTTATTTCCTTCTTAAAAGAATCCACAAAAGGAGATGCACTTGTTCTGTTAATAAATGATTTGTAAGAAATATTGCGCCGACATTTCTTTTTTTATTAAATAAACAATAAAGTGTGAAAATCTCAATTAAAAATATTATTAATAGATTTATAACAAGAGCGTAACCACAAACCCACATACCAAAAAGAAATGATGGTCATTTTAAGAATAAATAAGGGAAAAAATAATATTCGATTCTTCAAAAATTAAAGCGTGAGAAAGCAAGAAATCTATAATTTTGTGCAAACAAAAGCAAAATTAATATAAAGAAAAATCCCAAATAAATTCAACAATTATTAAAGAAATGTTACAATTTATATAATTTTATAACAAAGAAATGCGATCGTAACATTAAACGGTTTTGGTTTTATTCAATAAAAAAAAAAAACAAGGACATTAAGGATTTTATGCACTTGTTTAAGTGAGACATGAACAAAAGGATCTTAAAGAGCCGACATTTAAGCAACAAACTAGATCATATTCGTAAGTAAATGAGTGTGTATGAACATGTGTGTAAAGAAAGCCGCCGTATACACCTGATTAACACGGTGACTACTTCTTTTATGAATTGTTGCATTTCAACAATTATAACTGCTGCTTAGTGTTTTTCATCGCATTGTTTTCGAACAAGGTGTTAAATGGGGTGTACTAATGAGATTTGTTAACACAATGACATCAATCCAATATTAGATGTAAGCGGCATTTTTTTATTTCATTGTATTTTTTATCATTAAAATTATTTTCATAAAAGAATGTCCTTATTAAAAAAAGAAAGTAATTTAATAAGTGTGTTATCCTTAAGCAACATGAGATTATTGTTTTAAATTTATATGGTTGATAATACAAAAGAAATGAAAATTATTTAATAATTTTTTATAAATTAAAATTATAAAACGATTAAAAATTATGGCAGTTTCGTATTGGTGACTTAAGATGAAAACAGGTGAATTAAATTTAATGCGGTTAAATTTATTTTTAATGGAACAACTAAAGGAATTTAGGGATAATGAAAGAACAACGTTAATTGTTATGCAATTTATAGTGATTTTTATTAATAATTATTATAATTCAAATCTCTTTATTGTTAAAGAATTATAAATTTCTACGAATATCGTCATTATTAAACACTGAATAATTTAAGACCTTTATTTTCGTATTTTATGGTTTCGTTAAAACGACTAAGCGTTTAATTTTTACTAGGCTTCATAGAATTATCGTCACGTTAATTTTTGCGTAATGAACCTATAATGCAATTGGTCCCAAAAAAGATCAGAAGGAAAGAACCTAAATCCTAAACCCGATAATCCGTTAACATGTTCATTGATTAGCCTGGCTACCCACGTAAGGTCCACTGTAATTTGGACCTCAGCTAGAGGTGAACTGAGAGTGACTATAGTTAAAAGCCGGTTTAATTTTCAAAGTATTCGATTCCAAAAAAGAGCAGTAGGAAATAACCTACATCCGATAATTATTTTTACAAAAGACATCTTACGTAAAATCAATTGTAAGTTGATTAACTTAATACTAAAAAATCATTTTGATTAACGAGTACGAGTTACTCTAACCCATTCTAATTGAAAACAAGGAGGACACTGGAACTGCATGATCTAGAAAGAACCCTTTTAATTAGCCAAATGAAAGTTCACTGAAATTGGATGTCAAAATTAGACCAACTTTCGAAAGTTCCGCTTTCTAATTTAGAGACACCTTTCGCCATTCGATCAATATTGACATCCTATAGATACAGATATATATCCTAGGTTCTTCTGCAGTTAGAATTTATTTTCCTAATGAACTGATTTACTGAAAAAATATCTCCCTTATAAGAATATTCAATTAAGTATAGGACACAGAAAAACTGATTGGTAGAAATGATACGTTCAATCAATTTTATTGAGGAACTATGCTAATTGAAGGACTGATAATTATTCCATAGATTTGAACAGGCGACAATGCACCATCTGCTCCTAAGCAATATATTGTAGGGTATAAAATTTCTCTCTCATTAGATAACTGTTATAAATCCAATGCCCTGATTGTTGTCGAAAATAATACAAATAACTCTTCCTTTACTGTTATATCTCAACCAATTGGCAAACCTTTTAATAGCAGGATCGAAATCTAATATGTTAAAAATTTCCTCCAACTCTAACACAATGGCAGGAATCTATAGATCCCACCTAGACATCAGCCTGCAAATGTAATACAATGACAATAGAAATTGCGTTTTAAACTGCGAATTACAAATTTGGAAAGATTTTCAGGATTCGAAAGTATTTGAAATTCCATAAATTTCTTTGATTACCTATAATTAGTTCGATCGTACAATTTCAAGCCGGTACTTGATAAATGAGGGTAATCCGTCTAATATTTGGAAAATGTGCGTTAAAGATTCTTATTCTTATCAATTGTATTCTATCACAATGGAATTAAATTGATACAAGAAGGAAAAATATTTGAATATTTTGACGTTTGGTAAAAAAACCTGTTCGAAACCAAATTAGAGTCCTTAAACTGTTCTTATTTTTTCTAGTAAATCTGATTTCCTCTTTTGAAAACTTGTCTCTACCGGAAAAAAAATAATCTAAATCGGTTAGTTATATTTAAAGATATTTTAGATCATCTGATCAAAATCTTAAACGAACTGCCTCCGTATTTTTTTATTAACTCGACGGAATTTTTTCTGACAATTTGTTTCTCTTTTGATGCTAGTGGGAACGTATTACAACCAATAGGTTTTTCAGAAATAAACTGTACCAAAATGTTCCGAACATTCGCAAAGATTCGATTTACTTTTTCATGTTTGCAATTAAACCAAAAAACAACAGCAGATCCAGGAGCCCCTTTTAAATAAAATTTTATTGCAGAATATCTTTACAGAGAAATGCTGTAACTCCTTAAAATTGGAAAATTTTATAAATTATAACTTATTATTTATTAATTATAACAAGCGTTCTCTTTTTAAGGTCTGCGGCCTAGAAGTATAAGCAATGACTTTAAAAAGTGTTGGCATGTTCCAAACGCTGGCACATTTTCGACTTCCAAATTAGATACTGCATGTAATCATGTAAACTCCAAACATTAACATCTTAGTCTCGTAAATCCTTCCGCAAATCATAATAATTAATAAAAGAAGCCACTGGTAACACTTCGCAGAAATTTTTATTGGGTCAGTCTATAGTTTTAATGATAAGAGATGGAAAGTCCATATTAATAACAAAAAGACCCAGACTAAAAATATACTAGTTTGAATTCGATATTGGTTTGCTTATGTCAGAATTAGTTCTGTTTCCAAATATACGACATTCCAAATCTATTGATTTAGATTAAAGCGCCATCTTTGTTTATTACGGCAAAAATTTATGGTTTGAAAAACACTACAAGCTGTTAGCTTTTACAAAGTTTCTTGCCATTCATATCCAAGTCCGTAAATTATACCTTAAATTTTTCACAAATGCAATCAATGAAAATTTTAATAAAAAGATGAATAAATCACAATAACAATTGACACTTGTACACAAAATTTCTACATGTTATCATAACGATAAACAATTCACAGTAACAGAAACTGATCTTGATAAAATCATAGTCACAAAATATTTCCCATTACAGTTTTTATCCCCATTAAAGTGTAACATATGGCAAATCAATAAAACAAAAGACTTAAACGAGAAACTTTTCAAAATGCAATAAAAATCTAAAAAGAGTTAAAAAATTTGCATAATCTCCTCAACAGAATATACGGAAATCATTAAAACAAAAGGAAACTCATTTTATATTGCAAAAAGAAACTACCTGCAATAAAAAGTAAATCTCTTATAAATGTTTCACAATCTTTCACTCGTAAATTTTAGGATTATGGTTTACTTCTTTTATAATTCGTTCTGCAAAATATTCCCACCAAATGTCAATAAATAAAATCCAAATCGAACGAAATGCATATTGAAATTGATTGGAAAGTAAAACGGAACTCCTACAGATAAAACGGTAAAATCGACATACATGCATATATTTATTTTAGCCAAAACAAATAAATAAATGAAAAAAAAACAACCCCTTCTTATCGCAGAAAGTCATTAATAGAAATTCGATTCAATCATTAATATTTCAATTTAAATTTCTATAAATCCGTAAAAGATTTATATGTGATCTGCTTTACAGCTGCCGTTTGTCTATTTAAAATTAATAGTTTGTAAATAAAATATATGGAAATGAATTTAAAAAATCGATTTTCATATAGTGAAATATTTTTCGTTCTTATTGTAGGGTGGGAGGCTAAAAATCTAGAGAGCAAAATCTCTATTTCCCATTTAAACGCTAAGGATTTTTATAAATGAACTATAGGGAATATACCTGAGTTTAAAGTAGGATCTAGTTTTATTAATATAAAACGGAAATGAATACAATAGAGATGGAAAGCGTAGATTAGATTGGAGGTTGGTGTGAAAAATTGGTGATACTATTTTTATTTTCGCATGTCGATTTATAATTTGGTATTATTTATGGTTTAAATATATAAAATATCATTTACAATTTAGTAATAAGAATATTTTTAATATTACAAAATGTAGTGTATTCTCGACGTTACATGGACAGGCCACCTAGCGAAACTATGGAAACTTTGTAACGAAGTAATTCGTTACATATTTTTTTCTGTTGTAAAATCAGATATGAATTTAACTTGTTAACATGAATTTAAAATGTATTTGCTTATTTTATAATTGTTCTTATGAAATAACTGTTAATTTTTAAGAGTGTAAATATAAGAGAAATTGTTGTAGTATAAGAGAATATAGTAACATATTTAAGTATGAGTACATTACATGCCCAACATACAAAATAGTTGTATCACTACTACGATAATGTTGTATTACCACTAATACTAATAATCAATATCACTACTTCTTCAGTTGGGCTTGTGCTGCCGTTGTGGACGGACAGCTATCGCAAGTTTGTAATAGTTTCGATAGCAGCCGTATACAGGCAAAACAGTCCCAACCTAGTAGTAGTGTTAGGGTTTCTACTGGTATTTACTGCCATAGATCCCAAACAATATAGTAGTGTTAGGGTTTCTACTGGTATTTACTGCCATAGATCCCAAACAATATAGTGTAGCAAAAGGGAATCTACTGGTTTTTTTACAACCATAGATCCTAGGCAATGTAATAGTGATAGGTATGGTAGTAGAACTACTAATACAATTAAAAAATAATATTCTATATAAGGGCCGGATCTAGATTTAATCGAGGAGTCTGGTCTGGAAATCTGGAGGTCACGGTGTTTAAATTAACAACTAAATAATTAAGTGCTGTTATAATAATTAGTGTATAAGAAAAAATAATAAATTTTGAATAAACAATAAAAATAAACTTAAAATACAAAGTATCCTGGGTATCCTGGCAAACATCCTTATAACTTAGAGTTAAAAATATACAGAAATTTTGTATACTTCATAACTACCCTCAGCGGGATCAGATCTAGGTGACCCTTGTAAATACAATTTTATTGCAAAATAACTTTATAGAGAGATGTAATTGGAACTGATAACTACTGGAGGGACTATTTCGAAAATTTCCATCATATTATGACAACTTTTTTTGACATTTGTAAAATATTTTCCATCTCTATACGTCGCATAATTCTAAAAGGTTTAGGATTTATAATAGAAATTATCCACGAGAACAGTTGTTGAGATATTTAACAAATAATGCTTGTATAGGAGGACACTTTTCCACTGGCCTTTCCTGAACAGTTATTCCAGTTATAATTTTTTCTTTTTTTAAACATACGATGAAAGTTCTTTAGATTTTGAATAGTAAATGTTTACTTTTAAAGGGTGTTTAATGCCCTTAACTCTATTCTACATTCTTCAGTTAAGTTATAGAGATTAAATTTTAAAACACTCACAATATAATATTTACTTTGTTTGGTAGTAACACATCTATTAGCCCTATTCTCCTCGTTTTCCCACACATTCCACATATTTGGATCGATCTAATCCCAAAGAAATTGAGTTGGCACTGTTTACAAGAAAAAATGCAGATTTTAGGCTTTCGATTACCATGGATAGGTAACTGCGAAAGGCCTTTTTTGAAGAGCATGATATAGTTAGGTGCTATCCTAGACTCAAAATGTTCATAGAAACTGAACACGAAATACAGGGTAAATAAGATAATGGTAGTCTATTACACGTGTCGTAAGATGTTTAGAACGAGATGGGGACTTTGTCGCAACATTGTTAAATGCGTGTATACTGATATATTACGTCCTATTCTTATAATGATGGACTGTTTCAAAGAAAATATATATATTTTCACATATCTGTGAACAGTTTTCGGAGGCTCTAAATGCTGTACTGCATCTTGTTTCTTGTCACTTTTGATGGCCACACTTGCAAGAAGCGCATTAAGGCTCAAAAAGTTTATTGCTAGAAATCACCAATATATAATCTTATTATATCTTCAAATTATAATACACACACATGAACTAGGATCTATATGATAGTTTCAAAATTAGCTGTGCCTTAGGAAGGTTCTTAAAATATGCATTTCATATCGACTTCCTGAGAATGCAGGGTATTTCAGACTAAAATATTTGCCTTTCTGCTATAGAACCCGCAAGTAACTCAATCCCTATTAGTTCCTCAATGCCAAGAAATGTTGACTAAGCAATCTGACATTACATCAGTTCGAATCTCTACGCATAGAGACCACTTCCTAGCAGTATTTCCAAACACATTCTTAAACAGGCTGAGAATAAATGGTGTAGAGTTGCAAGGTACATCTACCTTTTGCTTTCAACTTGGGACGTTTATAGGTTGATCCCAGTTATCATTTGTCACTACAAATTAGGAACATTTGGAGAAAGTGTCTTATATCCTATGAGAAAGCCCTGGCTTGGCAATCAAAAGAAATAGATTCCTGGGAAACAACATAATAGAATTTGTTTGTAAAGTAGAGAGACAGGATGGAACTAGTAACAGACTTTCACTCAATCTAAATTTTCGTTATTCAAATTCTACTTGACAGTTTATGAACTTTGCATTGCCATAGAAACCTAATCTAAGTTACATCTGGGGGTATTGGGAACATCGGTAAAGTGGTTTTGCTGTCCAATGGAAAATTCAAGAAATTATTGTTTTATTAGGGTTTCTCCTAATTTGCTCTTCGTCTAAAATTATATAAAAATCAAGGTTCCTAATCTGAGAGATTAGGAATCCTGTGAGATTTTTTTTGGGGATTTCAAACTTCATGATATCAGTGAAAAATTAGGGAGGTTGCATAAATACTAATGTTGTAATATATCCCCAAATGCCTCCCAAATGGTAGTATTTAAAAAATTATCCAAAAATCGTTGATTTAACGGCATATAAAAACGTTTGTTTTAGTATTACTGTCATACTGAGTAAAAATATTGCTGGAATATCTCGAAACAATTTCATCTAAAACTTTCTTTTAAAATCAATTGCAAAAAATCATTAATCACCTAAAAACTGTTTTTCTAAATATTAAACACCTTTTTTTTTTAAAATAAGAATTCTACTTATGTTTAATATAAAAGTCTTTACAAATCGCTTCCCTTTCTTCTATTTTTCCTTCATTGTGTCATAATGTTTTCTTATGTCAAATGACATAAATGACAACTTACGCATGCCAAAAACAAAAACATCAAATAATAATAATAAATTACAATTTAACAAGAATTTAATTCCCTCTAACAAAACCACCATACGAAATTCACAATAACAAACAACGACTAGAAAGAACAAGGAACAATGCATAGAAGAATATGGAAAGAAAAGGATAATATGACACACTTTCCTTTCATTACAGTAAAAATTGTATGCATTTTCTTTTTGCAATCTTTTGTAAGGAAAATTTTGCAACTATTGTTATTTCATAACAACAATTCACGCCTCAAATAAATTTACCTACGATGTTTGGCCCTTGTTTAAGGCAGCATAAAACCATACAATATACATTACGGACATAACAAGCTATGCATGATATCCTTAAGTTCCTTACAATCTTTATGCAATTTACATTGTTTTATATGGCGCATGCTGGGTGTTGTAATATTTATAAATCCTTTTGAATTTGGACTTTAGGTATTATTGTAAAGAATATAATAAGATCATATTCAGAGTTGAAATCGAGTAAGGGGCAAAAAAAAAAAACATCTGTTAGGTAATATTTGCAATAGAAATTCCACGTTCGGTAGCCTTTGACACGTTAGTTAACTCAGTGGCCAGTTTTATGAGGAAAAAACTGTGGTTGGTATTTATTGCATCAATAGCCAACAGAAAGAGGAGCCTTAAAGAAAAAAAACAGAAGGCTGACAAACAATTGGACAATACTAATGAGGAAACTATCAAATGTTAAGTAAATAAGTTTGATTTGCCGAAAAACTTCCTGGAAGTAAATAATTTTCGCATACAATACGACTAATGAAAATATAGAGGAACATTTTTATATTAACATTCAACTTACCATTCAAACATTTAACCGATTTTGTGATCTGTAAATAAAAAGAAAGAAAACTCATTAAAAAATCTATTCGAAATTTTAGTAATTTTTTATATTTGTTAATCTAAACTTATGCAAAATTCATATTTTCAAATTCCTTCCAGATCCAATCAAAATATTTTCAATATCCAACCAGTTTATTAGCATAACTGGCAGCAAATCATAAACCTCAGAATTCCATAAAAAAATAAAAAGCCAATTAAGAAAATTGCATCAGAATTTCATATGGGAAGACAAACCACAGGAGGAATATATTTATTTATTTATTTTCAAAAAACCCACACACATACACACATTACACATTTTCAAAAGGAAAAACGAAAACTTTGATTGAATTAATCCAGGCTCGTGTGGTCTTATATTTTGTTAGCATTTTATTTTAATCTAAAACATTTATGTTAATTATAAAATGATGACAGATATTGATGATCAAATGTCAAAGTGATTAACTCTAAAACTGAGAAAACGAACCAAAATCATTTAATTATTTTACCAAAAATACTTTATTTGGCATAAAATCAATGAAATTTATGTAAACAAATCAAAATTTGAGAGAAAAATACTTTTCAGATATAAATAAATGATCAGAACTCTTTTTTTCCAAATGTAAACAAATAAATAAATCGAATAAAGAAAAAATAATGTTGTGAAGTACTCGTAAGTAAAAAATGAAGGTATAAAAAATAATGTCTTAATCAACTAGAACTTTTGTTTATGCTTAATGTATGTGGAAAAAGTACGTGTAGTTAGCTTTATTATGATCAGGATTTGAAGGAATTAAATGATAAAGATAACGAATGCTAAAATTAAAATGGAGAAGAATGGTGTAAGGAAATCCAAGAGAGTGGATATCTTGGGAACAAATACGGTTGTAAACTCCCATATACTCCCATGAGATTGTTGATATTATACAAATTAATTTTTAAGGACATTTACCTCCTCTTTGCCCTATTGAGAAACTTGTCAGCCATGTTATCCCCCCATTTCATGTTACAAGAAATCGAGTGATCAATAACATTTTCCATTAAGCGGTCTGCCTCAAATGACATAAATTTTGAAATTTTGCGGTAGTTTTCCTAAAATCCAAATATCGGTCTACAACTTTATTTGGAAACTCCTGAGAGTTTACAGTGTAAAGCATAAATCTTGGTACTTTAATTTTTTTCTCAAATTGGGGTACCAAGACTTAATCAGTTTTAAATGAGAATATTAAAAATTATTTTATTATTCTTTCCAAATAATAAAACAATGCACTTGTTCAACCAAATTAAATACAAATAAGGAAATTTGTGTAGTAACTTTATATTTATACCCTACACCAGCATAGGTGGTTGGGGTATAAAGGGTTTCTGCTTAAGTTTGTAACGCACAGAAAATATATCACTTTCACCACTTTTAAGTCACTGTCTGAGTCGAAACTTGGTACGTGTCATTATTTAGGCCCAAGGACGATACCTATTGAAATTGGTGATGATGGGGTCATTATTTCAACTTGTTCCCACATAAATGTTCCTTCCGGAATGGAATTTTAAGATCATAAAAGTGCTGAATATAAAGCAATTTTTACGAAATTTGGCACACATAAGTCTAATAATATTATAAAACGATGTGTCAAATTATACGAGGATCGGCCCATACAACACCCTCAAAAATAACACTTTTTAGGGCATAAATCCTCAAATAACGCTGTGATAAGAATTGGTAAAAATAAGATAAATATAACCAAAAATCTATGTACGAAAATTTACGAGGGTTAGTCCATAATTTCCTCTAGCTTCGGTCATATAATCCCCAGAAAAAAGTCCTTTCAAGGCGCACAAATTCTACATATATGTTATTAACACGCGGGGGTCGATCATTAATTTTTGATAGACACCATCAATAACCATTAAATAGTCGGGCTTGACCGACTATAACTTTTAGTTGTTTTATACTGCAAAAGTGAAGATGCCTTCCAAAAAGAAAATAAAATAATATTTAAAATATCTTAAGCTTACATGACATTTGCTGTCTTTCACTCACAAGTTATTTTTTCATTTCCACATATTCTCAATTAGATTCATATCGGGACTTTATGGAGGAGTATTGAGCATAAGAAACTTGAAACAAAATCAACATTGAACGTAGTTGATTTGAAGATTGAATAAATTTTTTTAATTTAGATTAAATTAAAAGTTTTTACTTTGGTGGTTGACATATTAGAATCTTTCGATATTAATATATATAATTATATAATTAATAATTTTTTTATAGTTAATTTTAAATGGTAAGATTTCAAGTACATTCTTAAGAAACTAAGAAACAATGTTAAATTAACATTTTTTATTATTATGAAGCAAAATTATAACTGAAAAAAGTTAATTATTTCTATTTTAATTAATTTTACATTGATTTTTTCTCTGTGTGTAAGAACTGCTAATTTTTAAGCACTTTGGATGCGGTTGTTCTTAAGAATATATAAATAGACTGTCTTACTCAATATTTCCTCAATAGATTCCAAATTGCCAACTCCTTTTGCCGATATAAATCTCCATCCATGTTTTACAAGTTTTCTCTCCATTAAAATACATCCGTCCGATCCAAAAATGTAATATTTTCTTTCGTCTGCAAAATTATTTTATCCGTTCGTTTTTTCTATTTGATTGGAATATGTAGGACCTCTTGCAAGCTGTACAAGCATTGCAATCGGCTTTGCTTATAGTTCTGCATACAGTTTAATTCTGCAGACGTTTCCTTTAACTCTGTAGCAATCTTTGGAGCACTTTTAATTTAATAAATTTTCATTATCTAAACTCGGTAATTGCACACTATTTGTACAATTATTTGCACAAATATCGAATCTAATTTAAAGTTATTAATTGTAATATTTCCCCCTTTAATAGACAATTCTTTTTGATTCATTATTAATGAGTTTTAAATTTACTAATGAATTATATTTAACTCATTTTTAATTTATTACCAGTTTTTATAATAATTGCGAAGTTGACAATGCGTTTTCGTAAAATGTTTTGAGGGTACTACACTTTTGCAGTTCAAAAAACACAGAATTACAAAAACCTCTACTTATATTATTTAAATCTTGCTTTACACTCTATATACATCACTGGCTCTTAAATGTTTTTTATAGTTACAAAGCCAATATATCCATTTTTTAGTTGAGCTGTTGGAGGGTATACAAATTTTAGATGTCAGAAGTGGAACAAGAAAATTTCAGCCAATATTGTGGACTACATTTCATACCAGAATGAATAGTCTCAGTCCTGTCAGACAGTTGTAAAATACTCTTTCAAAATTTGTATCAAATATTATACATATTCAAAGATTTCATTCCTTTTAGTACTTCCTGAAGGGGAGTTAAACACTGTGATTTTATGCTCATATACAAAATTGGTGATCCCCTTTTCCTATATTTATTCACATTCACTTATTGCCTGCATATTGTTTATTTATGAATGTCGTTCAATTTATTATGATATCTGTATTTGTTTGCTTTTACTTTACCTTGTCATCTTTTTGTAGTCTTCCTGTATGCTGTATGGATTGTTTGTTTGTCCGGTCCATTTTCTTGTCTTGTATATTTATTTAAGAGGGAAATGATCTTATTTAGGCATCATCAAGAAAACAATTCTTTCTTCTCTATGGGGAGAACAAACAATTCTTTCATTCATTCATTCATTCATTCATTCATTCATTCATTCATTTTTATATTAAATAATATTTCCTTGTCATCATCATCATCATCAACATTTAGTTAGTTGGTCGGACGGTTGATCTTATGAGATATACACATATATATTTGCATTGGTTTGGAATGAAGAAAATATTGTATTTAGAACATATTTATAGGAATGATTTGATTTTGTAAATTTTTCTCTTGTTAACTGACCAAAAAATGTTTTCTTAACAAGTTGAATGTTTTAAGTAATAACCTACGCACAATTTAAGCTTCTTTGATTTGAAATATGTTACAATATCTCAGCTAAAGTATAATTGTGAATCAGTGGGTAGGAAGTTATCATATCTCTTTTATTAAGGAATCAATGTACTTGCATGTTCATTTCGAGGTTTATATTCTTTTTCTTGAGATTTTCCTTTGGTGGCTGCTGCTTTGACAAAACGTTTATTATGTGGTTGCATAAGCATAATTTTGAGTTTTTTCTTTAAGATTTGGTTGTTGGAGCTTTTAGGATAATTGGCTCGTCTTAGTTGGGCAGTTTCATCGTTGGTTTCTTATTATAGTTGTTGCTGTTTATTTCGATTTATGCATCCGCGTCATTTTTAAATATTTCTTATTGATGTGAATATATTTTTATGATTGGCTTAATGGAAATAATACACTCTGAAAATAATTTAATAATTTTACAAGAGGTAAAAATTCAAATTATGTTAATAGTTTATAGCCAACTCCTACTTATTTCAAACCAGTTAATAACACAATTTTCAGATCGTGTAATTAGATACTGTTTCCGCAAAGAACATACGGAATGATATCAAAAGTTTGACATACCTTCTGGCAATGTTCCCCACAGATCTTCTTTAGTAAAACTCAGTTTTTTATGCGCAAATATGAGGAAAAGGTACAGGCTTCTTACCAGTATTAGGAGAAACCAAACTCCAGTAGATCCGCAACAGATTTATCGGACAATAGGTCACCATATCTTTAAAGAGTTTTATCGGACGGGGGATTCTATTAACACGGTGAATTTTTTCCTTAATCGTATTTAAAACACCGCTTACTTGAGGAAATTTAATAATCTGAATCATAAGTAATGTTCTGGGATATCGAACACACGTTTTTCACCAAAACTTCAAGTTACTTTTGTAAAATAGGTCTGCTATAATGTTTAGTGTCAAATATTAAATATTTTCAACAAAACCCAACTTGGTCCCAGAATATGTTAGCCAATCGTTCAAAGGTCTGTCATACAATTGTTTCTAATGTTTTTAAACAGTATCGGGATAACTTGTGCGTTTATAGAAAACCAGGTTCAAACAGAGGGATTGTTCTACATGAAGCTTCTAAAGCCAAAAGCATTTTCAAAATAGCTCCCAACACATCCGGTATTAAGTCAGCACAGTTTGCTCAGAACTCGTACTATTTGGTACGATATAAGTTTCACAAACTTTCTGACATGAACGGATTTTGAAGTCAAGTATTGTCAAAAAAATATTTTTGAAGCATAGTGGATGACAAAATGTATGGCAGATTTTTCGCAAATTTATGTTGCTTATGGTCGAGAGAACCTCGAAGAAAAGTTTAGGGCCTAAAAGCAATCAAAATTTTCCCAAATAGTTCTTGGTGTGGCAGACAGTTGCAGCAAAAGAACCCAATCATTTGTTACAACGTTCTATAATTACCGTAACTTACATCAAAGAATGTTTACAAAAAAGGCTTCAGTTCATAAGACTTCATAATGAGTCCACTTATTTTTGAACTGACTTGGCATCCTATCACTTTAGTTAACACGCCCTTGAATGGTGTAAGAACAATTATCTGATACTTATCCAAACTGCCAAGAGCTAAGGGCAGGGAAGAGATATTAGGATACTGTTAATAGAGATTTGTAAGAGCACAAAAAAGGTGTTCAAAAGTGTGGTAGATTTTTAATGTAGATGGACTAGCTGTTCGAGCAAAGGGTTCCCGAAGTTTTATAACTAGAGGTTAAAACTTTAAGATTTTTTTTGTAAATTGTAAAAATAGTTTGTCAAATAAAAAAATTATAAATGTTAGTTTAGTGGCTTCGTTTTTATTAACATATACATATGTATGTTAAGAATTTTTTGATCTTACTCCATAAGCAATCGCATTTATTCAAACTTATAAATAGAGTCTATTAACATAAGAATAAAATTTGCAAGCGTTTTGACGATTTTTGACGATTTTCAAAAACATGACTTAGTAGACACCACTTCTATGACCGTGAGTCGAATTAGGTTGCAATTGATAAGATCAACCGGGTAATTTGAATTGAAAGGATCGGGTGCTTAATCTTATCACTTTTTTTCTTACCATCACTTTCCTTAAACATTTAAACCCTTTTGACTCTTTAAAACTTTGCGTTTTTTACCCATTTCTTTCTCTCTGTGTACTTAAGTATTTTGAAATTCAAAACTCAAAACCAGTAGTTCACATAACCCTATTTTCTGTTACCTTTTTTGTTAACATCTTGTCAATTTAAATCAAAATTTACTGTTTAACTTCTTTACAAAAACACAAACAAAAAATATCTCAACTAAAATAATGATGTATGAAATTGTAATTTTTGTGTATGTTTGTATGTGTTCATTTTATCTTTAAATTCATGCAATCAAAATTTTGCAAATAATATAAAATTAAGTTGTTGCTCACTTTTATTCGGTATGAGAAATTAAGTTTATACTCCTTTATTACTTATGCTGCAGATTTAACAACCAAATAAAATTATAATCAGGGGATTTGCTTACATACGCAGACCTCTTTTTTGGGGTGATTTGTGATTGAAATTGATTATGAATGACATATTATTGTAATAATTTTACTAAAAAAGGGAATTTAAAAGCAATTAATGAATGAATTATACGATCTGATAAAAATGGTGAATTTGCAATAGTAACCGGTTAATGAAACAAAAGTGCGTGTACTGAAGAAGGGCAGAAAAAAAGTGCAAGTGATATGAAGGAGATGCTTTAAAATAAATTGCAATTTTTAAATTGAATGTGGGAAACTACTAAATTAGTTAAAGTGAATTAATAATAATGAAGTCCTATGAAGCAATTAAAGAACGAAAAAGGATATAATTAAATCTAAAATTTGCATTCATACAGTTATAGATACTTATAATCGAGTGAATTTATATTATTACTAGCATACACTACAAACATCGTTTTGCCAAAAGAAATTTTTAGAGCGTTGCTGATCCTATAAGTCCTATATTTTCTTCACTGATGGTGCCTCACAGTAGCGTAATTGATGCAAAATTTTAAAACTCCCGCTGTTATAGTTCTTTAAATTCGAAAATCAAGATTTGCTTTGTATAAGGGGTACCTCTTGAACCTATCTACCCTACATTTTGTCCAGTAAAGCATTTCCTTGAGGAAGTTGTTGTGACCAAATATGAAAACTCTCGCTGTTATAGTCCTTTAGATATTCGATTACCAATATTTGTTTTGTTTGGGGGATAACTTTTTCCCCGGCACAGTCGTTTTGAATTTGTTACATACATACATACATACATACATACATACATACATACATACATACATACATACATATATTCATACAAACATACATACATACATACAAACATACATACATACATACATACATACATACATACATACATACATACATACATATATACATACAAACATCCTATTTTATATACATTTGTATATATATTAAAAATTTTTTGGATCTGATCGTTTGCTTTGTTCGGTCCCGCTTTCGTCAATCTTAAGGATTACACAGCAGAGTCTGCCTAGTTGTATTAACAGGATCTCTGATTCCTATAATAAATTCCACGTCATCTGATTCCAAAGCACTTGTAAATGAATACCTGAAAATTTCTATTGATGGTGGATTCTAAACATATTTCAAGTCTGTACAACAGAGTTGATTTTACAATAATCTTCGGCTGTTTAATATCACGACTGCATGGATTGGATTCGTATTATAATAATGTAGTCAATTCCCATAGATTCCTTATTACTTATCTGAAGTTCTTTCTAAGTTTTAAATATTTTGAATATCTAAGGTAATAAGGTGAACTCCTATTATTACATAATTTATCTGGAATGTTTGATCCTTATTGACGTTGTGAAAAGCCAAAAATTTCACATTCTTGTAAAGGACTCTGTTGATCTAATGCTTTCCATATGACTCCACGTCTTAAGGTCTACAAGACATTCATCGGAGAACAGTAACTGTAAATACTCAAGGGATTGTTTTATTGTTCATATAGTGTCTCCTCTGTCTATTTGGATCACAGATAGTTCCCTATTTTTCTGTGAAAACATCCCTGTATGATTATTTTCTATAATACTTAAAGTTACTTAAGATACTTAAAATACTTAAAGTTGTAGCGACTTTAAGTTACGTTAACTTGCAACACGAAGAAAGGTCTGCTTTCTACATTAACTGAGAAAATAGCTTCGAAATCTACCCTTAGAATTTCATTTTGGACTATTGACTTTTGGATTCTTTATTCTCCAACTGTGCCATTTATCTGAATTATAATGGAGGTGTTGCAAAATGTCATGTATCCTCAGTAAGATAGGTTTTGTTAATTTCATCGAGTACAGTTGCCTGGATACCGATTTTCGCGAAGTATTCGCATCGATAAGGACTTTTTCCTTATTCGATTGTTTTCACCAATTTGTTTTAACATTTTTAAGACTAAAAAGAGATATCAAATCATCTAGAAGAATATTAACAATAGTATTTGAATGAAAAGTTTTTGAAGATATATGTGTGTGCATCACATAGATGGCGCTGTAGTGAAAATGCCTTAAAATTAGCTAAAGGACAGATAGATTGGCATGCTCCTAGAAAATTTACAAACAGAAATCTAAAATGTGTAAGGAACCTTCACCATTATAAATAATTTTTTTTTTGCATCACATAGATGGCGCTATAGTTGAAATTACAAAACCCAAAATAAGAAATATAAGAGGGAAAAACTCAATGACGGGTAATAGCAAGATTAACTTTAATATAACGCTAATGTATTATAGAAATCAGACTGCTTCTGTTTAGAGAAATAAGGGATCTTACTCACTTTTCGGCAGTAGTGGCGCTATATTAAATTTATTATAACTTCTAATGATTTTCTCTCCAGACAACCATAGCAAATGTCTCCCCAGGACTTTTCCGATTTTTTGCTACGTAAGTGTTAAAAAACAATTTTATTTTAACTAAATTCCATAAAATTATAACACATTTAAAACGATAATTTTTATTCTTCATTTATTTTATTTTATTTTATTTTATTTTATTTTTTTCTATTTTCAAAAAAAAAAAAAAATAGCATGAGTTTGCACCTTAATAAGGTGCGAAAATTAGTTAAACGTATAAAAATCTAAAACATTTCAATTTATAGCGAAACACAATAACAAAGCGATGAAAACATCATAAATATGTTTCTGGTAGCTGAAGTTATAAAAACACTTGTTGGATGTAGAGTTTGCGGTTTGTTGTTTCAACTAGACGTCAAATACAAACAACGTTAACAAGTCTTCGTTAACCGTGGCCAAAATGATACAACAAAAAATTCTAAAAAGGCGGCTAAAAACAAAAAGGCATAAATCCTTGGGACGTGTGTAGGTGCAACAAAAAAACAAGTGTATTTTATTTTTTTCTAATAAACTCGTAAGATCATAAAAAAGGGGTATGAATTTCAGGAATTCATAAATACGAAATAATCGCGTGATTATCGCTTAATAAATGCATTTTTAGATTTTTTTTCGCTTTCTTTTCTAATGTTGCTCAATATTTTCGAAATAAATTTTATGATTTTATATGATTTTTCAACAAAAAACAAATTCTTAGAATGAAACGTCATGTTTTTCGGTTACTTTAAATCGAAAAAAAGAAACCCTTTCAAAAGATTTCAATCTACCGCTATAACGTAATATTATCGAATAAGGAAGACAAATAAGAAAGAAACATATTTTAGAAAGGCGTTACAATTGATGTTGTCATGTTCTTGGGACGTTTTTAAATGCTCTACTATACGCGAGTAGTAAATGAAGGGCATATTAAGTTTGTTATTTCATGTGTAATACTAAGGAATTAAATTATGTTTAAGATCTGTTACTTCTTTTGGAGCATATAAAAATCAATGACATCGACGATTATATGCCATTTGAAACCAGAAGTAACCTCAAAATTAAAAAAAAAAATATGAAGTGATGTTGGGGAAGTAGTAGGGTTTCTCCACGGAAAACGTTTCCGTTTCATGGTTGAAAATACCCAGAAATTTCTGTCGGAAATTTTATTTATATTTGTTTTCAAAAACCGAAAACGAAAACCAGTTAACCGGTTTTTTTTTTATTTCAGAAAACTTCCTGGTTTCGAATAATTTCTATTGTCAAATTATTCGACAAGCTGGTTTTTTCAGTCGGTTAACCGGGTGTAATTAAAGGCATATCAGCTGCATTTTTGTAAATTCCGCCATTAACCAGAATATATCAAATTTTTCGTTCCATGTGGAACACGAGCAAAATATTGTATGCATTCTTAGACATCATATTCTTAATCGATTTTGCTAGGTCCGTCTGTTTTAGACACCATCGCATCCATAATAAAAAAAATATCCATTTTTAGGCAAAAAGGTATAGACCTATGACCTAGAAAAATTCAGTAACTAAAGATTTTCTATAAATGTATAAGAAAAATAATCGATTTACTTTTTAACCCACCTATTTAGGACATTAAAGAGTGCAAGGATAACTTACATACACATTTTGATTGAAATGGAATCATTATTTAATCTTCATGCCATTTCACGATATGAGTTTTTATTGGTTGGTCTTAATTTCTTAGAAATAATATTTTTTCTATAAATTTATAAAAATCAAACAAAAACCGGTAAACCGGTTTTTTTACACAAAACCCTTTTCGAAAATGGTTTTATGAAAAGTCCGTTTTTCAAATAACTCGAAACCCGGATTTCTGAAAATGTCACTATGCAAAAGGAATCTTTTAAATAAGTGAAATTTGTTCAGAATGTTTGCTATTGTTCTAAGCACATTCCTGCTTAAAACCAGCTATATCGTTCCAATAGAAAAATAGTTAGAGACTGATATCTGAGACTGAATTCAATCGTACTATATCATCATACAAAAACTCATCTAAATCGGATTAATAGAAACAATTTGAAAGATGATTTTCTGATTTTTTTCGCATATATTTATCTTAGTAAAATTGTATAACCTCAAAAATTTTTGGTTGTTTTATTTAGCTCCAATATAAAGAACTTATTCGGGATAAGCTTTTAAGCTTTCCCACATTAGACATTAAAGGCACACTCCTTAGTGTGAAATTATTCCATCTTAAGTTCAACATAAGATTTAATTAATTGTCTTAAATATAATAATTTAATGAATATCGGCTCTAATAAGGTTATAGCGCATATATTATTCCATTTTCAGAAATATTAAGGTGATAAATTCTAGATAAATTAGTACTTCAATTCAGCTAAAATAACTTTAGGAACATTAGCTCACTTTGTACTAAAGCTCCCGTGTGAGTAAAAATCCGGAAATAAAATATTCGAATCGGAATTTCATAAATATCGAATCATGTTTAACTGTTCGCAGTTTATTTGGAATTCCTAATTTATCATCACTTTGGATGACGATGATCTTAAAAGAATTTAAATAGACCGTGTTGTTCAAGGCATCATCAATAGATGCCAAATGGCCACACACGTCTTTGTATATAAACATGAATCTGAGTTTGTTTGTTGGGGACAAACAAATTCAGACCGATTTTGCTGAAATTTTCACAGAATGATCCACATATACCCAAAACTAACATAGGCTATAAAAAATTTCGATAGGACCAGGGGGAGAAATACACTCTATACAAAGCAAATATTGATCATCGAATATCTAAAGAACCATTTCATCAAAAAATATTAAATAACTTTTTCAAGGAACAATTTTACAAAACAACATGTAGGGCGGATAAAATCAGTGGGAGTGGCAGCCCCCATGCAAAACAAATATAGGAGTGTTAGGATCAAGGTAGGAGGAAGCTTTTAAGCAATGTATATATTAAATGAAATTTTAGAAAGGACAGGGCCATTTGAAAAATGTCCATTGCATAACATTTCTTAACACATGTTGCGATTTGTGAAATTTCTTACGCAATCTTGGACTGTGGAGAATGTTTGTGCAGCAAAACGCAATGGGCTAAAAACTAGTTATAATATATTTCATTCTTCAATAGCAAATTTTTTAATAAATTTACGAATATTTGGACTAAAATTATAGTTTTACTATTCTGACCAATAATAATGATTTAAATTTATGGTTTTAAATTTTTATAAAAATTGCAAAGTTGGTCGGTCCATCATGTTACTCTGAAGTAAATGTAGAGTCCGTTCAAAGTACATATTAACTAACGATTTTATTAAAGTTTCCCTGAATTTAGAAATGTTCGTACCAATAGCTTTTCAATTGAAATGTTAAATAATATTAAATTTGGGGATTTAAGGTTAAGAGGAGAGTTTTTCCATATGCATAGGAAAGATGAACCGGGAGAGATTTCTACTTTAGAACGAATAATTTCTTGCTGAAATATTTTACTGACACAATGTAAGACAAAAGGTGCGATCGGATAGGGTAACAAAGAGCACTGGATGTATGCTTGTACACACCGAAAAAAAATTTGAATCAAAATCAAAAATTGAACATAAACACAGAAAAAATAAATTTTAAAATCAATTAAAATTGAAATAATTTAACTTTTTTCAGTTATGATTTTGCTTCATAGACAAAAAATGTTAATTTAACATTGTTTCAGAGTAAAAAGAATTTGGTGAAAATATTTTTGAAATTCTACTACTTAAAAGTCATTTGAAAAATTTATTGTTGTATAATTTTATATATTAATATGGAAAGATTTTAATATGTACAATATTATTTCTCCACAAACGTAAAAACGTTCAATTTAAACTGAATGAGCAAAACATTATTTAATCTTAAATCAACTATGTTCAACGTTGATTTTACTTCATGTTTTTTTCTGTGTGTAGGGACTTGAGATTAAAAAATTGTTTTTATTTAGTTTAAATTAAACAATTTCACGTTTAAGGAATCTTTCGATATTAATATATAAAATTTTGTAACGATAAATTTATGAAATCACTTCTAAATAATAAAATTTCAAGAATATTCTCAACAAACTGTATTTACTCAGAAACAATGTTAAATTAACATTTTTTATTTATAAGCAAAATCATAACAAGAAAATGTTAAATTATTTCTATCAAATTACATTGATTTTTTCTGTGTGTAGAGTATCTTAAATTTCATCATTGCCGAATCTAGAATATTCTCTCAATTCTTTCATCCAACATGTAGAAAAATTTCTTTCCCAAAAATACAACGCAAAATTTCATATAATTCGTTTTAAATAACCCGCTGTTAATCCTTTGAAGACATTTCTTCTATCTCTTGGTCTTTCTCCTTCAATGATTATAAACTAAGTAATAAATTCTCTTAATAACACAATCAACTAAATATAGTTTAATACAGGCTTTAACAGAAATATATAACAAAACTATGTTTTATTTATCTTATAATAATCGTATTCTGTTTCAACCAACAAATTGACCATAAATTTTCATTTTCATTAAGATTTTTATCTTAATATAACACGTAGTGTGTGTATCTGGTAATACTGTCGCCGTACCTCTTTATGTCCCCTCTCACACCCCTTTTTCTTCTTCGAATCAATTGTTAAGTGCTATAATTTTTATTTGTTTTTGATTACAAAATCTCACTTGATTTAGTTTGTGTGTTTGTTGTATACTTTCGTACATTGAAACTCATATTTTTGCTCTTCTAACTGATAAAGTAATAAATTTTCCTCATTATCACAGGACAAAACAGCGGTTTTGTTAAATCTTTCAATGTGGGCGTTACTTAGTTTAGCGGCAAATAAAAACGCCTGCTTTTCTTTTCAACAGTATTCGTCTTCTCCATCTTTAGACTTTATCATTTGTGACCAGTTTTTACAGCGATAAAAAGTAAAAGTTGTCTTATATTTTGTTATGTGAAAGATAAAAAAGTGTTCGTGGAAATCATTGCGGGATATAATTTATTATTTAATTAGTGAAAAATAAGGTTAATATTTTTACAAAAATATTTGGAATACAGTTTTTTTGGAAAAAGAGAAAATAATTATGACTAAAAATTAGTAAATATTGATTTTAAACTCCTTCAGTCGGTGGCTGTAAGTCATACTGTGATAAAGGTTATTTTGTTAGAGTCTGGGAATTTGCTTAAAAGGCGAATTTAAAGAGATTTATAACGAATAATCTAACGAATAAAAAATTTAATTATTTCCCAAAAAAACATTAAAAATATAAAATTGTGTTCGATGAGAATCTTCAGAATTCTTTTGTCCTAAACGAGTGTTTCTTAGTAGAGAATCTAATGTAATGATAGAGCATGAAAATGGACGTAATAGTCTGTTTCTATAAAAGAGGAGAATTGAACCTCTGCCCCTATTGAAATGTGTTTCAATCTCTAATCTTCTTCTTATGTGATCGACCCTCTAAATAAAATAGATTAATTTTTATTAAGTTCTACAATAAAATGTGGACCAAAAGAACTAACAAAACTAAAATTTCCGATTGGAACTTTAAGTGAAATTTTTTGAAAAATATTATATTTTTATATATTTTATTTATTTATTACTAATTTATAATCAAAAACAATTAAGAATGTTATATTCGGCGATGCCGAATTTTCAGGTCCCTTCTTATCTTTAGGAATCATTTATTCTTCGGGTCCTACCGAAAAATTTTATGTTCCCAAGATATAGAGTAAGAATTTTAAAATGAAGGGACAATGGACAATAGGACCAATCACTTCCATAGATAACTCTTTTAATGGAAAAAGGCGGATAGAATTTGGCGAAAAATCGCCTCCTTATAAAGTAAATACAAAATACAGGAGCGAGGATTTGAATTTTAGTGCCTACACGCAGAGAAACGTCATTTCGCAATATGTTCGTCGCATACACTAATATATTCGCATCAAACATTTATTGTTATCACCAACATGTTAATTGTTAAATATTATTTTTATAACAGTTTAGTTTTATAACAATTTAGTTGTAATAAAATTATTTTTATTAAATAACAAAAAAATTTTTGGTCGTATTGTGGTTTGGAAATATATTTCACTAATCACAATTTTATTGTAATTAAACAGCCCGTTATAAAAAACTATTGTTATTAGGACAAAATATTGTTTTCAGTTAACTGACAACTGAAGACGAACAAATATTTTTTGAAACTTTTTACAATTTGTGTTAACATGGAAAATAATAAATATTTGAATTAATATTCTTATTATTAATAAATAAAAAATTAGAAAATAAAAATAAATAAAATTATATGACGAGAACATTTTAATATTTTTAGTGGCGATAACAATATTTTTATTGGCGATAACAATATTTTTAGTGACTACTTTTATTAATTCAAAATCTTAATGTGAATAAACAAATATTTTAGTTTCGGTAACAATATCTAACAACAATAATATGTTGCTTTTCGTTTATGGTTACAGCAAACATAGTTTTTTCTCTGCGTTTATAATTATTTAAGTGGAAAAACAGAATTCGATGAAATAATACTAAAATTGTATCAACATTTTGATCATAATATTTATAAACAATTTTTGGCTTCTGACTAGATAAACAGAATCTTTACAGTGATCTTAGTTAGCGTTTAATTTTAAAGGTCTTTAGTATAATATATTTTATCAAGCAGCTTATAAAATTAATAATTTTTCATTTCCCAGTTGTGAAGAGTCTCCTACATTTTCCGTTTCTTAGCAAACACAAACAATCGCCTTTTGCAACAAACCACAACATCAAATTTGACTCTGTCAACCAGGATTATCACAAGAAAATAAGATTAAAGAAAACTAAAAACTTAAGATAAACATTGAAAACAGTAGTCCAACAGATTACGTGAATAAGATAATGCTAAAACTTAAATCTTTAAGAATTATATGGGCTGATTTTTAAAAACTTATTTAAAGAAAATGAAACTATGAAAATGAATGGAAATTATGTATTTCAGAATGAAATAAAGGAGAACATAAAAGAAAGTTGACAAGGCGTGTTGTCACTTAAACTAGACCACAAGTCTAACAAAAAAGTAGATTAAAGTATTAAAAATTACAAAATTTTAGCATGCAAGTCTCCATTAAGGTGAGTGAAAAGATTAGGTGACATGTGCTTAAGGGGATTTAAAATGTTGTATGAATTCCAAAATGAAGATACATGTAGAGATTAAGTTATTAAATATTTTTGGACAAGAAGAGAATTTTATATATTTAATTTCCATTTTCAGACTCCTGTTATTAAGTCTGTTAAAGTGTTAACGGTCTGACAGTTTGAATAATATTCATAATCAATTTGAAAACTATTTGTTTCAATTCTCAAGCAACCTTTTTTGAAACTGTAGCTTCTGTATGTGATGAACTACTGATGAGTTCATATTCAAAGGACTGTACATTGACTGTGTATATTTTTTGATGCGACTGGTGCTGAAATGGCTGACAGTTTAAGGAAATTCTTTAAGTTTCTCATAAGATTTTATTATATAAAATGACATTAAATAATTAACATTTGTTATATTGGCCTAAAGCAAACTAAAATATTAATTTTTAACCAAAAAAAAACTTATATAAGTTTATTTCTACTAAAAAGTGAGATAAAAAAATCTTAACACAAGTTTTTCAATAAATCTTTTAAGTCAAGTATTATTTGATATTTTTTGGTCAAGTTACCTTTGTCAAACATGTTAGTTATTATGTTTTACTTTTACTCGTTGCGCTTTGCTGATCTCGAAATAAATTTAACAAATCGCAACGTGTATAAAAAATATGCAACGAATATTTTTCCAAATGCCCTTGGCCCTGTCCGTCTTAAAATTGTATTTAATATTTGTTTTGCGGTTTACAATTTGTCCAGTAAAACTGTTTGGAAACAAATTTTAGTTGTTTAGATATTCGACAATCATTATTTCCTTTGTATAGTTGTATCCCTTCCCCTGGTCCTATTGCTACCATTTTTTTTCACTAAAATAGTTCCTTGAGGACCAAATTTGAAAACTCTCACTGTTATAGTTCTTTAGATATTTGATAATCATTATTTGTTTTGTTTGGGGGGGGAATTCTTCCCCTTCAAACAAACCCGTCCTAAATTTTGTTTGGAGTCAAATTTGAGAACTTTTGAGGTTATAGTTCTTGAGATATTCGATGATCAAGATTTGCTTTGTATGGGGGCTACTTCTCCCCCTGATCCTATCCGTCCTACATTTTGACAAGTAAAACAGTTTCTTGAAGAAAATATGAAACAAAATATGAAAATTATATTTATATATATTTCTTTAGATATTCGATAATTAATATTTGTTTTGGATGCAGGGTACATCTCTCATGGTCCTATCGAAATTTTTTTAAATTATGGGACATGGTAAATTCTGTGAAAATGTTAGCAAAATCGGTCCAGCAGTTTAGCTGTCTATAAGTCCCAAACAAACAGACAAACATTAAATATCTTTACCAAAACCCAATTTGGTTTTACACACATTCACAAATCTGTCGTAAAACTGTTCAAATGTTATTGAACAGTACCGGTAGAACTTGCCCGTTCATAGAAAATTTCAGGAAGTATTAATAATTTATATGATGTTTCTAAAGCCAAAAAATAGAACACATTTTCAGAAGAGCTTCAAAGACATCCGGAATGAAAGCAGTCAAGCTTAGTGCTTGAACTATTTGGTACGAGAAGTTAAAAGTAATTTGGTTATTATAACATGCAAGGATCAAAAAGTGCCTGTAAGGAATGCTAGTAAAAATTTAGAGGCCAAAATCAGAACATCGATAAAACGTATGTTCTGGCAGATTTTTCGCAATTTCATGGTAAAAAATTTGAAGTTGCTGATGCTCGAGGTAATCCCAAAGAGTTCTTCGTATGGCAAGCAATATGCAGTTGCAGAAAAAAGACTATCATTTTTTACAATGGGCTCTATAAATATCGAAATTTACATATAAAATGATGCTTCCGTTTATAAGACTTCATAGTGTATCTACTTATTTTTGGGCTGACTTGTCATTCTGTCACTAAGGTAAATAAGCCCTTGAGTGGCATAAGAACAATTGTGTCGTATTTGTTTAAAGAGACGTAAATCCTTGAAATTGTGCGGAACTAAGTCTAATAGAGAGATATTGATTTTCTTATTAAAAGAGAATTAAAGAGCTCAAAAAAGATGTCCATAAGTTTGGTAGAAGAACTCCGAAGAAGTGACAAAAGGCACTATAAAAATGTGGAATAGAAGGGTTTTCGAAAAAGATTCAAAATTTCATCACTAGTGAATACAACTATAAAAATCATTTTATTCTGTGAATTGTTACAAAATTTCAAAAAAATAAAAAAAAACTGTATGTAAAGAATTTTTCAATCTCACTCCTTCCAACACAACTACTCAAGGATTTGTTGCTATAACTTCTGTATAAAATCAAAGTCATATCAGTAGTTGTTTATGCCATTGTTAAATTCATTACCGGTACAATATTTTTATATGCCTTTTAGGCTTTCCAAGCTCAGTATGATCGCTCTGCCATACACTTAAAGGAAATGTGTGGCGGCAAAGGCTTGTCGTCAACTTAAATCTTTTTCAGTAGCAAATGAAAAAATACTTTAATGCAAAAATTCATACAGAAGTTATTTATATTTATTTTGATTCAAGGTTTTTTTTCTTTGAGACCACATAACATCCATTCTATAGAAAAGAAACCAAGAATGACAGTGGGCTGTGCCAACTGTTTATAAAATATATCTCAGTTTTTTTCTCTTTGCAATTAAGTCGTTTGCGTAACAATTAAATAATATCTACAGCCTTCTTTATATGTTGTTTCTCTCACTCTTTTCAGATTATGCGGAACTAAGTGATGCCTGTGAACATTGTTGAATTTTTGTTTAAATGTCAATTTGACATAAGAATATTTAAGTCAAAAAATCTCAAGCGTAAGAAAAGTTATTTATCTTCTTTTTCTTTCTTTCTTTCTACTTATTTAAGAAGAAGAAATTCATTCATAATTTCTCATTAATCTCTAGAGCGCTTACTTTTATGCATCAAAATTTGTTGCATTTTTGATGTGTTCAGTTTTGAATTCAGTTCAGTGTTGTATGTGTGGGGTGGACATATAGTAATTTGTTTAATTGCTTTTTTGCCTTAAGCGACACATTAACGTACGACACCATTCCCGTTGTTAAAAATAAGTGCGGACTTTGTTTTAACATACGAGGGAGAGGAGAGGGAGGAGAAGAATGAGTGAATTAAGTTTTAAATACCGTATTTAGGTTGTTCATTTAAAGTTGACATGCGGAATGTTTAGACCGACCAGTCGAAGCAACAAGTGCATTTTGAATATTAAAGTAATTTAGTTCGGAACTTAAAATATAAAATAAAATACAAGAATATATCATAAATTAGAGTGCTGCAAAAAGAAGTGAGAAAATAATAATATTTTTCATGTATCTAAGAACCTTAAATGTATATAATATTTTAAATTTTTTTGATACCCTAATGAACTTTTTCACTACGTAAGGAGGAAGAACAAAACCACTAAACTTACAGTTTTAATTATTTATTTGACTGGAATTATTTTAGAATCTGCATTTGAACCCTTTCCGAAAACAATTAACGGTTTGATAGTGCAATCGTTAACTTTGCTCGAACAGGCAGCCCATCTCAATTTAAAATCTAAAACACGATTTTGTGCTCTTCAATTCTCTTTTAATAGCAGCCCAATATCTCTTTCCTGTTCTTAGTTCCGGACAGTTTGTATGATTTAATTCTTTTGGCGCAAATACCATATTATTTGACAGGAAAGACAAAAATTGAGTGGACGCATTGTGAAGTGTTATGAATAAAAACAGCCTTTTTTGTAAACATTCCCTGATGTAAACTTCTGTATTTATAGAGTCCGTTGTAATAAATGATTGACCTCTTTTGCTGCAACTGCCATACCTAGAACAGTTTTGTAAATTTTTACTACTTTTGTGTCATAAACTTTTCTTCAACATTCCCACAAGTACCAGCAACATAAAATTTTACAAGAAAGCTGCGAAAAGTCTAGCAGAATATAGGCTTTGTCATCCATTACGCAGCAAAAATATTTTTTTTTTCGAAAACTTGACTTCAATTCTTGTGCCCTGTTTTTGGCCTCCGTTCCCGGCAGTAACAATTTTGAGCTAACTTGACTGCATTTCTGCAGGATATTTTTGATACCTCTTTTAAAAATGCTTCCTATATGCTAAGTCGTTTAAATGAAGTATATGACTTTTAGGGACATCTTAGTAAGTATTAGATAAAATTTTAATTTATTTTTCTTTTTAGATGGTACCTATACTTTTGCAGTGCAAAAATATAGTTACAAATTACAAATAAATAGACTTTACACTGTACATATTCTCTTATACAGTTCTATAGAAAAGTAATTATGATTTAATTTTGAACGTGTAGGAGGGTCGTTCATTTTTTTTTGGAGCTACCATTTACAAACCACAATGTGGTGCAGGATATTAAATAGCCTGGCTAGGGGAAGAGTCTCTCTCACCAGAAAGTGATTAAGACTATTTTCCATTTTCTCTCGCTAATATTTGTATAAATAATAACAACTAAATATATCGAAAATATAGTTCATATTATTTATTAATCCTGTACATATTTCATAAATATCAGCTAGAATTAGCTGTATATGGGACTTATATGGGGCTATTTTGAATTACTAAAATCCGCTTGTCTTAAATATATGATCTGATAATAATTAAAATGAAACGTGATCACGTTTTTTTCTTAATAAAAATATTCTCTTCCTCTCTCTGTCTAGCAGTTAGATTTAGATAGAAAACTCCACCCTGCTCCTAAGGAAATATATATTTGGTATATTGGAGTCATTAATATATTCACTGAAGCAGTCTAATATATCATAACTAGCAAAATACAATGTATTTTTATGTAAAGCTTAACTCAGTGGCAGCTAATAATTTACGATTATCGTTAATTGGAATTAAAAAGCGGCTCAATTTTATATAAAAATATTTAATATTTTATCTAAATTTAAAAAACTATGAAATAAATAAAATATTTATAATTTCATTATTCATATTTTATAGAGGTTAATAAAAATGGACTCAGTTATGTAGAGGTGGATTAAAAGATCCATTTGATTTATAAATATAAACATTTGTCATATGCTATTTACCAAGATTTTTGGCAATACTTTCAAAGATGATAATGTTTTACTGAAAATTAGAAATTTCTATAAAAGTGGAACCAATAAGTCTATAAGTCTACACTGAACAAAATATAATAATAAATATAAGTATAAAATAAAGGTGTTGAACAAACAGATTTTTAATCCAATTAACAGTTTGTAAAAACAGCAGTAACGCATCGTAAGTAAAATAATACACAAATTAATTCAATTCTACGCACTAAAAGGACGTTAATTTGAATAAAATTTTTGTTTATTTAACTATTTTTTCGTCAAATAATTTTGCTTATTTTCTAAAATATGTAATGACTGTCAACTGAATATAGATATGTAAAGAGGAAAATATATAGTATAATTCCTATAAATGAAATTAAAGGTATATTTTGCATAAATTCATGAAAATTAAATGGAGGATCAGCTGATCAACAAATATGTTCACAACTATTCATCATAAATACAAGCCGGTCGGCTAAACGACGTCCTATTGATATTGGACTACTTTCAGTTGTCTATTATGTTTTCTAAACATATATTATTATCTAATCCTAGCTTTTATCCCAGTGCGCTTTGCTGCACAAAAATGTTTCGTAGTCCTAGAGCCGGAAATTCACAAACCACATTAATCAATAAATTTTATTTACTACAACAATTTAATATAATTCTCTTCTTAATTTAACTCAATTTTTCCAAATTTAACTTAAATATCTTATTTAAATGGAATAATATTAATCAATATAAAGAATTTATTTTGATCAATTTAAATAATTTATTATTCAAATTGAGTCATTTTTTAATTGCATTTTTATTAACGAATACATATAGAAATATTGACAATTTTTCGTCAACTTGAAGAATTTACGAAAACTTAAATAAAATTTTCATTATGATGAATAAAGGTTTCGATGGTTAATATATAACCTAATTTTCTTCAATTCTACACCTTTTTTCGTTGTATTTTTGTTTCATTGTAGTTACAAAATTTTAATTAAGAACCTCGAGCAATTGTTCTTACTAAACATTTTCTTTGTTTCAATTTCAGAATCTTCAAATTCATTACTATGTCCTTTGAAATTCTTAATAGTTCTCCAAATTGTGAGTCGGTCTTAAAATCAATAGTTTCGCCTTCCTTTTAGTCTAATATGAATCTAATGATTTTTTTCACTTCAAAGATGCCTGTGGTTTCCTAAGTATTAGCAAAAAATAAAAAAAGAAGCAACTGACCATTGTGTGACATTTTAGTCCTTCTAAGCGCCAAAATCTTACAATGACAAACATTAAATAAAATAAGGAGTTTTATGTCAAATAACAGTAGTTAATATAGTAAAGGCGTGAATCTATATCAAGAAATCCTCTATAGAGCAAAATGCAAGACAGACAAATTTAAACAATACAAAATCTACTTAAAACTCTACGCCGCAAAATTTTCAAGAACTACTTGAAGCAGAACTGCTGCTGCTGCGCTGCATAAAAAAGGAAACAATTGTATTCATTGTTAAAAGACAATGAGTCTTAGCTAAAACAGAAGGCCAAGACAATCAACATTTTTGAAGTGTCTCTTTTGTTAGAGAGGATGACAATAACAATAGAATTCTCTTTTGTCACCTTCAAATATTGTCCATTTGGCAGTTTTGTGGGTGGGGGCTGTAAACTAGAAAGAATTAAGGTTTCCTTAAGTACATTTGTATATTTTCATTTGAAATAAAATGGTCAGTTTCTCATTATTTCTTTACTGGTTTTTAAGAAAACACATCAACGCAATTAATATTTGACGTTATTTGCTAGAGGAGTGAGTGACATTTTTTCTCTATGAAGTGAGTTCCTTTTTTAATTGTAATTTTCTAGAAGTGAAGCACGCGTTTAGTTTATGTTTTTTTTAATAAAAGTATTTGAGGTTTTTATGAACATGTAAATGCAACAATTAAGTGTCTTTCATCCGATTGGCTATTGGACACAAGGTGTATTTTTCAGTTTTTCATTTACGTAAATATAGGCACGTACACGTATGCGAGTGATATAAAACATCCCTTAGTTTTAAAATTTATTATACGCATTTTATTATCAGTCTGAAGTTATAATAATTTTATTGCGGTTTTTAAATTAAATTTGAAGAATCTTCAAAAATTCAGTTATTCCAATTGTTCGATTGGATCAGGGAATGAGATAGTCCTCATTCTTATAATTAAGTCCTTATCACATCCTTATCAAATCAGACAAGCATAATAAGAATGTATACATTGACGAATATTTGAAGAACTAATAAATAAAAATTACATAGGAGTGGAGATCCTCTCCATAAAAGTTTCTGTTTCTTCTGCAAGGAGCACTGTAAGTTACAAAAACTTTTGGACATAAATCCATGTATCTTGAATTAACACATTTAACCGTTACTACCCATATATTTCTCCACGTTCGTGCTAGGCGTCCGTCCCCTTTTCCCTTGTAATTGAAAGTTCATTGGTTAGAGATAATAAAACAGAATAAAACTAAAGTATAAAATGCGAGTTTGGAACTGATATATTTTGAGAACATTTAAGCTATTGGAAGGAGCAGACTATTATTGAATTGTGGCCATATAGATTCTAAAAGTGTCTGATGATCAGCCATTTTGCCAACATTGCAGTACTAAGCTAGAGCTGATATCTTTCAGTTCAAAAGCTCTTTATGAATTATATAGAATTTCTTATCTACGGGAATATTCAGTCCAGCCGGCAAATTTAAAATATGTTTCCATTCAGATTTACATTTTTTTCTTACTATTATTATGGGCATCACGGCATAAAACCGCAAACCAAAATATAAAATAACTTCCCTAAAATTTTATTTCGTCTTGTGAATAATTATTTTATTTTTAAATTGAAGACTTATTTTAATAAGAAATAATGCCCAAACTATTGTGAATGAAATAACTAAAATAGCTTCCTTAGAACACTGAACTGAACGCAAAAACAATGATAACTGGGGATTTTCGTCGTTTAAGGACTTATTACATTTTTATATTGGTGATTAATACCTTCATGAAACTATTGTGAATGAAATATAATATTAAGGGAATTTTATTTCAATAAGAAATAGTGTCCAAACTATTGTGAATGTAATAAATAACTTCTTTAGAATTTAGTATTGAACGCAAAAACAATGATAATTAATTAATAATAACTTGGTGATTGATTTCATCATGAAACAACTTCCGAACTATTGTGAATGAAATAACTATCCAAAATAATATTTAGGTAGAGTTTTATTTTTATTCCAAATACTTACATTATAGAGAAAATATTAATGAAATTATTACCATCGGGATAAAACCACGAAGATGCTCAACCGGTCTTCGGTCACACCTGTGTCATTTAAAATGCTGGCTCTTTGGCATAATATGTTTTTCTGGATAATAAAATCAAATGTAAGGAATACTTTTTACCGAAGCCGGCTTTGTAATTATTACAGGGGGGAAAGTGACGCAGTTCAATCAAATCTAACCTTTTCAGGAACAACCAGTCATGATAAAATGAGGTTTTATTTTATTTTTCTACTGTCGAAATGAAACTCCTCTAATATAGAGTTTTTTGCATTTCTGATTTGGAGAGTTCTTTCGTGAGTGGTTTTGAAGTGACGCCCTAACTATGTAAAGGGAAAATCTTTGAACAATTGGCAAATTTTTCCAGCAGAATAAATTAAAATCATTAATTCGACAAACAAAAAATAACTAACAATAATTTCATTTAACTTTTCTAATTAGGAAATTTCTCCTATTTATATTACAATAAACTCTAATGACCACTCCTATTCGTCGTTTTTAAAGCATACAAATATTGAAACAGGGAAAATTGCAGGATCATTATGAAGGTGAGTCCTTTATATTGAGAGGTATTAACAAACACTTAATACGTGTGCCACAAAACATCTGCCCTCTATATACTTTCATACTCTATTGATATCAAATTCCTTTTTTATTCTTATTTTATTTTTTTTAATACAAATAAAAACTTATGATGACCCTACATGATGAACATGTATATATATGTATAGAAGTACTTGTATGTGTCAGGTTTTAAACAGGAACCATACATTTTATTTGATCATCATGGTTGTATTTAGTTCCTGTGTCTTGTCTTATTTTTCGTCGTTCCGTTTTCTTTTCGATGCATTTTGTATGCAATTCATTTAATATTTAGCAATTCATCTATGTATTTTTGCCTGAATTTTGATGTTTTAAATAATTTCTTCCTTTTTTTTCGTTTGAGTCCTTTTTTGCTGGGGTTTTTGAGTCACATACGTTTTTAACAAAAATATAGGGGAGACCTTTATTTTTATTTTTAACGATGTTGAGCTGTATAGTGGTTAGTGGATTTTGAGCCACTCATTATTTGCTACAAAAACAAAATTTTATAAAATGCATCTGTTTTTTTTTTCTCGTTGATGTGTATGTAAGTCTGTCCGCTTGTCTGTCGCTCGATCCTTGTTTATAGTAGAAATTGCTCCTTTAGCACAAGGAATCGTGGTAAGTAGATTGTAGTCAGAAAAAGGTGCTTTTTTCCCTCTATACCATTGCATTTTGTTGATCCTCCAGTTACGAGTTTATCAAGGAATTATTTAGTTAATTTTTGTGAGAGTGTGTGTGTGTATGTGTATACGTGTGCAGGTTTGTTTTTTTTTTTGTTATTATTGTTACAACCACGTTAATGTTTCTCGTTCGATGGATTACTTTACACATTCGCTGCTTGAATATTTCTTTGATTACATTTTGTATTTCATATAGTTTTTCTTATTTATTTTTTCTGTCTCTGAACTCTCATCATTAATTTACCTTTTAAAATGCACCTGAAATTATTTTCTGTTGATTGTTTTTCCTTTATGCCACAAACAACTTAAGCACAATTCTTGTGTATTTTTTTAAGAGATCTAGTAGCTGTAAATAGTTTATGCAGGAATTCTAGGAATTTCTTATTTTCCTTTCAGTTTTAGTTTAAACGGTTTATAGTATTTACATGTTGTTAAATAATAAACTATAATTTGTCTTAGTAGACGCTAAAAATCAACTGCTTTTTTAATTAAATAAATATTATTGGTTTAAATATCTAGATAAAGTGCTTTAATGCAAAATAAGTAAATACGAATTATTAAGGTTTATGATTGTAGAAACCAGACCAGTAGCTGAAGGGTATCTAAAAATGTAGACTTTAAGCACAAAATAACTTGTTAAACTATAGTTTTAAAGTTTTTAAATGCAGAAAAAATATGGTAATAAATAATTTTATGGTTATGTGAATGGCTCTGCTATTAGAACATTTTAATTCAGAAATGATAAAGTAAAAAAAAACATCTTCTACCACACTTTAGATACATTTGTCATTTTATGCATTATTTGGACTCCAAAATTCGTTAAAATCTCTTAAATGGATTTAGAAATAAAAATATGAATGATATAATTAATATTTTGGGGAAGATTGTTTTTCAGCCTTAATAGAAAAATCTTATTCTCTGCCTATCACAATGTACATCAAATTGTAAATGATTTCGGTTTAATTGACGTATATATAAAACTGAAAAATATATAAATATAAAGGGTGTAATATTTCCCCGTGCCCTATCTGACAATATTGTAGTCTTTAATATTTAGTTATAAGGATGATTTCATCTATATGCTGATTTTATAGGTATTTGTAATAGGCCATAGCCAATCCATTATTTTTCATTCTGTAATATCTTGCTGTTTAAGTTAAACATTTTTGAAATTTACTGCAAAAGTTTTGAATACGCGATTTACATATATTTTTTTATTCACAATATATACTAAAATTTTTCTGTTATTAGAGGTCGCCAAATCGGTCTATAATTCTTTTTTATTAAACCGATTTTATATAAAAAAAATTTTCAGGATAATAACATGTACTTTGGCCAAATTTTACTGTCCACTGTCTACTATTGTGAACGTGACAGACAAATACGCGAACATAGCTAAATCGATTCAAACTTTTAAAAGCAATTGTGGTGGATGTAATAAAAAGTGGCTTAAAAGGAGCGTATGCAGGACCTATTAAGTGGCAGATTATTAAAAATGTAGTACATAGTTTATCTCTTGAGAAGAGAGTGATTATTTATATGAATATGAATTTGTCACTAGAAGGTTAATTGAAAGGCCAACAGATCTTTCCAAAAGCACCAATTCAGAAAATATTACTAATGTCAATTTAATATAGCTATATCTGGCGATCCGTCTTACAATCTTACGTTCTTAATATTTTCAAATTTAGTCAGAATATTATTTTATTAGAAATTTTTTGAAGTAAAATATTATAGTTATATGGGTCATCTGAAAAAAATTGAACATCTGCAATATAGGGCACACGCTACGATAGGAAAATTATAAATAAATATATAAATATCGCCAATCTCTACAAATATTGAATAAAGTTTTAAACGTAGATCGATTTTTCGTTACGGAAGGGGAAGTAGTATCTTCCGTTGATATTAAATGTTTATTATGCGAATGGAATTAGGATAATGGTGAAGTTCAGCCTTAAAAATTAATAATGCCAGAACTACTTGTTCTTATACATAGATGGAGCGTTGCACTCCCCATATCTACTGGCAATTTCGACTGTATCAGTCAGATGTTTTGCAGTTCTGTGCATTAAAAAACAGTGATCCCCATTTGATTTTAATGGTCCTTGTGGGTAATAACGTCAATCTTATCTTGATAAGATTTTGAAACGTAATAATCGTTGGATACAAAATTTTGCTATGCAGCTATATGATACTTAAGGAATAGAATAGTTTTGCAGTCCATAAGATCCAGAATAGATACACGATATCTGTCAAATAAGAAGTGTATCACAAAATGTTTAGATAACAAAACTGCTGTAGAAGCTAAAAATATTTAAAAATCCTTTAGAAACTGGAAGATTTACTTCAAAGCTACACAATTTATATCAAATCAAATAATGAAACTACATTAACGACACTAAATTCCTTATAGACTTTTATTCTAAAGCAATAACAACAATAAATTGATTTCTTCATCAACATCATCTGAAACTAAAGTTCCTTAGTAACATTATTTAATCTTCCCCATAATTAACGATTAAATCAATTTCAAAAAAATTCCAATCTTCTCGCTCTCTAAAAATTATTTTAAATGAATTCATTATACCAACATATTTATTAAAATTAATTAAAGTTTATTTAAATAGATACCACATTTAGTGTAGACAACAACTAGGTATCTAGCTGTGAAAAGAACCTATATTTAACACTTTGCATACATTAAATTTAATAATAAAATAAAATTTTTATAACCCAATTTTTATGTAACTCTCAACATTAAACCAAAATAATGACCTTGCTCCTGAGTGAATACGAACATAAATTTAGAATTCATCATAAAACGCCACAAGTGCAAAAACAAAGCTACTTGTAGCCGGGCACGGTTCACTTAACGTGTTCAATCAATTTAAATAGCTAAAATGGAATAAAAAAGCAAAGAACAGAACAGAAAAAAATTGATCAGAACACAGAACATAAGAAAATAACTAAATAATTATTTTAAAATAATCGCAGAGAGCTTGAAAAGCATTTACCGCGCTCACTCTAAACGTTTAACACAATCAATAACCTGTAATGTCAAAGTGTTTAAAATTGGTGGTAATTATATTGAATTGTTTTATTAAATCTTCGATGAGTACTAGAACCAATTTCAACTAGTACTTAATTTCATGCTGTAGCTTTAGCTATCATTTACTAACAGTGGGTAATAATAACTTAAAAAATATGGGATCCAGTTATAGAGAATTTTAAATACCCTCCACGGGTGACAATTTTAAAATAGTTGCACAATGAGAACAATTTGAAAATATTCAATAACCTTGTTGGTGCGCACATTTACTGCTGTTTCGGAGAGTGATTACATCCATTATTTTTTGTTATTAAGATTCCATCTTGATATGTCAACACATTTACTACTGTTCCAGGGAGTGATTGTCCGCCATTGTGACTGTTGTCTGTCATCGGTATTGGGGAATGTCGTAGATGGATCTTTGTCATCATATGTTGTTGTTGGCCCTCGAGATTAACGGGTAGTAGCCGATTGATTATGAAATCAGCCCCGATAACTTAAATTTTATCAGGTGAGTCCCGAAATTTAATTCCAGTCTGACCGTTTGTGCGACCGTCACATATTTAGGCTCGGAAAGATTTGCATTTTTCAATCGAATGCCGTAACCCAAAAGCTACGCTGCTAGAATACGCATTTAGGAACGTAAGTGGACACATTGTACTCACCGTATATAAAGAGTCTACAATAACCTGTATTCACGTTAACACATCGATGTTCACATGTACCTCTACTTCTGATTGACTAGATTGATCAAGATGTTACGTGCTGAAACCAAAAGGTTTCAACCACGATGTGCTAATCACGATGTGTCAACCAGAAGAGTGTGAAAAAATTTCTCCATCGAAGCAGATACTTGTCTTAGCAAAATACAATGTGCTATAAAAGTTTATCTATAAAAGAACTAGGGAATTTAATGGATTAACCTTTTTCTGGTTATTCGATTCATTCTGATCGATTAACTATTCGATAAATTTGAAATTTCGAATAACGAATAAATCGAAAAACTTTTTTCAAATAACCTTTAAACTTTTTTGTGACGGCGAATAAAATTCAGAATTCTTTGAGAACGTAAAAAGTTATTTTCTTTATAAGAATTGAAAATAATGATTGCATTATTCGATTAATCGGATAATATCAAATTAACTGATTATTAGTTTTAACTCTTGTCTTTGAATAAAAACAATGTTCTCGGTAATACTCTCCCTGTTCCACATTTAAGAGTAGATTATGAACAATACTATCAATTCAGATTAATTCGTTTGATGCGATAATGTGTCATACAGACAGATAAAGCTGCAATAATATATCTATTTTTCTTGGTATTTCAAATACATGTCAAACTTAATACTTCCCCATTTACTCTTAGTTTTAATGTAGGGCATCGAAATTATACAACATCCCAAAGCGTAAAGTAGAAGCAGCTATAATGTATTTTAACAGGTTGATTGGCTAAAGTTGCCGACAGACGCATATTCATACGTGTATAACCAATATTTCCTTAATGAAAATTCGACTTATTTTAAACATTTAAAATAGTTAACATAAAAATCTTCCTCATGGTTTCTAAACATATTGTTTAATTTTTTTTCACTTGCTATAAACCATGGTGGAAATCATTTACTCAACCCAAAATGATATGACCCTATAACACGCACATTTAAGCAGGGATACATGTTGTATGTCATACTCGCTAAACGCTTAGAATCGCTAGTGTAAAGTGTATGTAGTATCAATGTCATCGTTACGCTTATCTTGCTGTTTCTTTTTTTTTTGTTTTTTGTTGTTGCAACATAAAAATTCCACTTTACTATAATATTAATTACATTGTCCTATACAAATTATTCAACATTCAATACAAATTACTTTTAGTTTATAGAATGTAACCATGTGTAGTTTCGTTTTTATTCGTATCTTTTGGTGTTTTTAACAAAAGCAATTTGTTTTGGCTGAAACAAGCGGCATTTTTATTAATCATTAATCGTTTTGGGGTGATTAAGAAATTTTTCAAATTTGCCTCACATGTTGCTAATTTGTCAAGTTATGTTTAAAATTATTTCTCTGTATCTTTTTTTTCATTATCATTTTTAGTCATTTTTTCATTTTAACAGAAAGTTCAAGTTCAAAGTAAAGCATTGATCATAATTAAAGTTTATTGTAAGGTTTATGGTCAAGGCTATGAGAATATTGTATATTCTATTTTTGAGTATCACTAGTTATATTTAAAGTAAGAAGGAGTAAGATCAAACAATTCTTAACACACGTTTTTCATTAAAACTTTTAAACCAAGTATTATATATTGTTGATCAAGTTACCTTTGTAAAACATGTCAATTATTATCAGTGTTGCCAATTTAGCCATTAGCTTTTCGCCCTGTTCCTATGCGATTTTTTTATAGTATATGTCACTTTCCGATATTTTGGGTTCATTCTGTGGAAATTTTATCAAATTTGGCCCATACATGTATACACATGTCCTATTTTATTTTTTCTTAAATATGAATTTATAATTTATGGAAAATTTAAAGTATTTTTGTTTAAATAGTTCAATTAATAACCTCTTTTCAACAAGGGATTGGCAACACTGGTTATTATGTTTAATGTCAAAGAAATGAAAATTCATTAAGTGAATTAATAGGGGTGGTACTAAAAAAGTTGGTCAAGCATTAAAAGGTCTGCCCTACCTGGAAAACTTGATTGGTTTACATGATGTTTCTAGAGCATTTTCATAGGGACTTCAAAACATCCAGTAGGAAAGCAGATCGGTAGTTCAGTATTCGGACTATTTGGTACGTTTAGGTTTAAAACTATACAAGGTTCAACAAGTTCCTAACAGGATCGTTACTTAAAATTTAGAGGCCAAAACCAGAACATGGAAATGGAAGAAAAGTTTTCTAAAAACATATGTTTTCTGCATAATGAATGCATAACGAATCATGTTACACTGGCAGATTTTTTGCAACTATCTGGTCAAAAATTTTATGCTACTGATGCTCGAGAGTATGTTGAAGAAAAGCTTAAGACCCAAAAGCAGTCAAACTTTTCCAAAAACTTCTTGATATAGTCAGCAATATACTGTTGCCGCAAACGAAGTCAAACATTTGTTACAACGGAATCTATAAACACCGAAATTTACATTTAGAATTGCTTACAGCAAAGGCTGCTTCCATTCATAAAACTTCATAATGGGCCCACATATGATAAACAAGATTGGTACAAGAACTATGATATGGTGATTGTATCAGGAGAGGCAAATTTTGATTTACATATATCTATTGTAATAATACTTCGATCTCACTCTTTATTGGCACATAAAGAAAATTTATTAACACAAGAATTTCTTGTAAACGTGTATTCACTTTCAAATTCAGAATACAGTGCAGTTCGCTGTCCTGACTAAGTTTATGAAAAAGACCGCTATTTCCATCAAATAAAAATAGTAATCGAACGGCACAAAATCTATGGAATTCTCGTCATTTCTGGCATATGACTTTCTGTTAACCATAAAGCGATTTTGAACTTCAGCTTTTTACGCCCCATATTTCCAAAAAGCACATTTTCTAACTACCAAAACATTAATTTTGAACATCATCAATCGCTGCTCCAAAAAATTTTCAACACCTCCACCTTTATTATCAATCGAATGCCTATTTTTTCATCTTCTGAAATTTATGTTAAACCATAAACAACAAGTGGCACACAAACAAAAGTTTAATCCAATTTGTAGCAAAGGAAATATTGAATTTTACATAACCAGGAAAAAAGGTAACAAATGGTAAAATATTAAATAACACAAACATAATCAAATACAATATAAATATTTGTTTGTCAGACTTTTTCAAAATCAAATGCTTTGAGGGCTTAAAACAATGAATTACCAATTTTGTTTAATACAGCGATCGTATTTGAATGGAGTACTAAACATATTAAATAACTGATTGAAATCTTTTCTTTTTTTCTAAAAATATGTTTTAAGAAGGAGGTGCATAAGTGAAAGGAAAATTTAAATGTCTTCTTTTTAAAAAACAATGGAAGCGTTTACACTGACTAATAAAAGCTCTTCCCCTGATCTTCCCAGTTAGTCTCCAAAATTGTAAAACTAAAGGACAGGTAATTGTCCCATGGTTCTTTATCTCTTATATTCATTACTCTTTAACAGTTACATTGAATAGTTATCGGAGTTAACTTTACAAAATTTCACTGTAATAGGCCTATTTCTGTGAGTCCAATTTCCAGTATATTTAATTGAGCAAATCTAATCGAGAAGGCAGTAAGTAGATCTCACAACTATACAGGGCAAACATAAGTCTAGGTACCCTAATAAAAACAAGGGACATTTTCTTGAAACCATATATATGCAAAAGTGGAGGTACCCCCATCGGAGATGGCAGTATATTTCAACTAAATTGCTATGTACTAGACCTTTAAAATTTTGTTTCTACACAAACAAATATTTGTAGAGCTGGAGAAGAGTGAAGATTGAGAAGTATTGTAAATTGAAAAGGTGTGTAAAGGAAGTATTTTCAGGTGAAAGAAAATAAAACATTTTTGTCTTGGATCAACGCATTAGAGTGAAGATCTATATGGCACAAAGTGTGGGCAAATTGAAATTAATTGAGAAAACAAGACAAGACAATCTATTTAAAAAATCTTAAGTAGAACTTCAACCGAAGTGCCAAAAATTTTGGAAGTCTTAAGTTAGGAATACTCATCCACAAAGTCTCGACATTCAAGTGAGCTTTTATGGGGTCATGTAGAAAAACCAATTGCCACAAAGTTGTTTACAGTTTATAAACTGTAAATAAATAACCAAAAAATTTGCTTGAAAATAAATGGCTGCAAATATCACCGGAATAAGTATTTAAAAAGATTTGTACTTTCGGTTAAATAAAGTTATTAATTATTGTAGGACGAAAGCGCAGAGAATTAGTGAAGAATTAAACTACTGAAATTTTCTTTCGTTAGATATTTCAAGAATGAGAAAACCGTGTCAGTGATAAAGGCTAGTAGTCCAGTTCCCTAATAATCCTATGTCCATCACTAAATACTTTTCCTAACAAAAATCTTTAAATGTCTAGAGTAGAAATATTTTTCAGGAATTAATGATGATATTCCTCGAAGATCTAAATCACAATTCCTCACTGCTAGTGTAAACACCTGCCATTACTTGGGCAATACTTGTTCATACGAATGAAGCTAACGTGTTAATTATGTTGAAAGCTTTTGGGCAAATATTTGTCTATATCCAATAATGTACAAATACTAACTTCAAACAAAAACACTTGCAAATATTTAAATAATGAATTATAGTAAATTTATTTGATAACCATACACAATAAGTCCAAGGATATATAAAGCTATTGAAGACAGAATAAGAGAACAAAAGTAGGAGTATAAATAAACGTTTTTCAAATAAAATTATAAAAACAAAACGAAATGCGTGGGTTTCATTTCAAATTTGTTAAAAAAATGCGTTTGTTGATTTTGATTTCATATAAAAGTGTTAAGATTAGGTGTGAAAAATGTGTGACCCCCGGGTTATTGGAATTATATGTGTGGTTATGCATTAAACAAGATGTTATGCTGGTAAAAGTAGTTTATGACCTCCTCAATACATAAAGTCAATATTATTTTTAAGCTTAAATGAAAAAAATTATATGAAAACTTTATTAAATTAAAATTTAAACAAGTTAGAATACTATATTCGGCTGTGCCGAATCTTAAATACCATCCACAAATAATTGGGAAGTATTTCAATAGAATTCTTTCATGGTTAAAAGTTTAAAGCTTTTTTCCGAGAATGAGACTTAATCGGCAGTTGCAGCAAAACATGGACCGATATCTACTACAAAAGTACCATATTTTCAAGACAGTTAAAAAAATAATCGTGACGTATTTAAAATAAATTGATTCATATGCACAAAATAGTTTTCCGGAAGGGGCGTTATATGAGAACTATATGAAATAGGGATCTTTATTATTAAAATTAATCAAGACAATTAGAAAATTGGTTCACATTTAAGAGTTATAAGAGCTATAAACAATATTCCGGGAAGGTTCGAGGTCAAATAATAACCCAAGAATACTCTTGCTTCACTGGATTTGTTATTGTATCAAAGTAGATGTTATATTTTGAGGTGTATCAAAATTTTGCGTATATCTGCCTATAACTTTTTCAACTAATCCGATTTGGATGATTGTTTGCATGATGATAAAGAACATAGAGTTGTTATATTTATAGTGGAATTTTTCTTTAGATTCATTTACCTTTTGGTTTATAATAAAAGGTTTTTTTTCGGAATTTTGAGGTTGCCTCAGATATCGGTCTATAACTTTAGTACATTTTAAATGAAACCCTGATTAGAACAATAAAAAATGGGGTCGAATTTAATTAAATTTTTCTAGACGTGAGAATGTTTCCAACCGACAGACAGACAAACAGACAGACATAGCTAAATCGCCTAAGATTTGGATTTGGTGCAAGAATATATATGGCAAATTTTTATGGAGTCTGATGTGATTGTTTCTTGGTCTTACACGCGGAATGACAAAGTTATTAAAACCTCATCATTACAAGTGGTGGTGAAGGGTATAAAAATGGATAAAGAAATAAAGTTACAAATTATTTGCTTTTTTTAATCATGACTTTTTTGTTGGCATTGCCAGACAGAATTGATTTATGGTATTGATTTTCTCTTTTTTTCAAAATCTACTTTCTATTCATCTAGAATTCTTGTTTTATGTCTCAAAAACATTTTAATTGCTAAATATTGGAGGATCTAACATCAAAAAATTTGAGCGCTTTTTGGTTGATATTTTCAGTAATTTCTTTTTTTTAGTTTTGGCTCAAACATGTACAAGTAGTGTGTTTTAAGAAACATAAAACAAGTAAGAATGCTACAGTCTGCTATGCCGAATCTTAATTACCTCCACCAAATATACGCTTTGTACATACACACACAAACGTATACAGTTTTTCTTAAGTACAACACAGGACATTTAAGGAGTCGTAAAATTAGTTATATTTTTAGCTATAACTTCTTTTCAACTGAACGGATTTTGATAATTTTTGGAAGGGCAATGAAGTACATACAGCTTATATTATGGCAACATTTCATTCTAATTTGTCGATTTATAATTGACAATTTTCGGTCATACCTAAACCGACTCTGATTTGAATTTGATGCATGAATATATATCTGCTTTTTCGCGTTACACACGGAATGACAAAGTTAATATACCCTCTTCGCCACTTGTGTTGGTGGAGGGTATAATAATGTTTTTTTTTCATCTTCTTGTTTTGGGTAGACGACAGTCATGCTATGTGTCATTTTTAAGTTTACGAAAAGTAAATCAACCTTTAGCTTGTGCTAATGTCTTTGATGTTTTTTTTTCTTTTGAAAATTTCATTTTAAATTGACATTTTAACATTAAGATATTTATTATGTGTGGTCGTTGAATAATATGAATTGGAACATAAATCAATCAAATTCAAATTAAAATAGACTAATTAAGTGGTTGGGAATATAATTGAATTTAGGAAAGGTAAAGCAAACACAAGTAAGCCTCTAGGTAAAGTGAGTTTTTACAGGAAGTTGAGTTTTTAAAGAAACCTTTAAGGTTTAAATTAATTATTTTCAAGGGAAATGAAATTAAAAATACAGTTAAGGGTAAAACTGCAAATACGCTTATATACAGGAAAGTAAAGAAATGTCACATTGGTTCGCTAGGATCATGCGGTCTTAATGCAAATATTAATTATTGATTAACATAATACATTTTACAGCGACATTTTAAAGATGTTTTCCCTAAAACTCTCTCTACCCTATAACGGTATCATAATATTTTGTGCTAACATCACACAAATGAATTTAATTTAGTCCATAAGACTAAAAAACTGTTAAAATAACTGAATTTTATTCATGGGAAAATCTTGGGCATGAAGTGATACCACTCCCCTTAACTCTTTTCGCCCTTAACATATTTATATTATTTAATATCTAAATAACTTTACAATTTTCTTTTAGTAAATACGCTTTAATTTTCTACAAACATTTTCATTTTTTTGAAATTTGCTTTTATGTTTTCAGTGTTATAAAATGTTATAAATTTTGATTCCATGGGGATAATTGATGATTTCAGAATAATAAAGTAATAAAATGAAAATGAAATTGTTTAAGATATTATGAATTCGAATAATCTTACGCCTCTGAGGAGCCGATTAATTTTTGTTCACCACCACAAGAGGTGAAGTGTCATTCCGTATGTAACGCAAAGATGAAATATTCCAGCATCAAAACAAAATCTTAGTATCTTTATCTATGTTCGTCTATCTGTCACTCTTCCGTCTGTCTGTTTGTTGTTGGCACGCTCACTCCCACAATAATTGATAGAACCTTAATGAAATTTGTTCTGAAAAGTTACAAATGAAATCGGTTCAGTATATAAATAGATAAAGATCGATATCTGAGGCAACCTCCAAATTCAAGCATAAAAGTTTCGTAAAATTTTTAATTTTAAATCAAAAGATTAGAATAAAATTTTGCCACAATATTAATAACTTAATTCTCTATGTCGAACAAAAACTCAATCAAACGAAAGCCACTCACTCGAATTCGTGTAAAATTCGGTATCTCTATCTACGAAGCTTTCGTTCGCATAGACTTACGTTATTTGTTACGTTTTCTTTATGAAATTTAGTAAAAATTGTTATTTGTTTGAGCAAATATACAAAATGTTGAAACATATAAATTATATAAAAAAATTACAATATGAAAAACATTAACAATTTGAGGAAGAAACATTTTTTATTAAAATTATTGACAAATATGAAGAAATCGGTCAGAAACTCCAATCAGGATTATTCGAACAAAAGCTTTTGTTTTTTAGTATGGTGCTAAGTAACTGTACTTGTATGTGTGTCAATGTATTTCAGATGCATTTGTGGTGGAAGTTATTGAAGATTCGGCAAAGCCGAAAAACAAAAAACGAAAAAAATTTAGGAAAAATCTTACACTTTCAAATTATGAATCTCTAACTGTAAAAGCTCTTTATACAATCATCAATTAATAATTTAACTTATTAATAAGCCCAATTCCCATTACATTTGCTAGTTAAGTAGTTTAAGAGAATGTTATTAAAACTGTAAATAATTATAATTAATATCGGATTTGTGCGAAGGGTGTCCTCTCCTTGTCCTTGTCCTACAATTCCTCAAATAGAGAACTAATTAGGAATAAATTTTGCAAAATTTGGTTTAAAAAATCCTATAGATAACATATATGAATTTGATTTTTTGTTTTGTGGGAAGTAACGAGGGGGAAACCCTTGTCCTATTCAGCCAAACTTTTAGTTAATCAATTCCATAAGAAAGCGATATAGATAAAAATGTATAATTTTTCCCCAAAATGTTTACAGCATATGCTACTTCTAGATAATAACCGTATATACGATATTTTAAATTTGCGTCTTTAAAATTAATTGGTTCACTGTCTTGCAATTTATTTCCGTATATTTTTATTAACTTTCAAATGTCTATAAAATTTAGGACATCATTACATTTTAGTTGGATAAAACCAATCATCTGTTAAATAAAATACGCATACAGTAGCATAAGTTAATTTTGTACTCATATACCTTTTTAAATTCTAAAAAGAGAAACATTACAAAAAAATCTCATTATAAAATTAACAAAATATAGACGATAATAATTCATATCATATCAACCTTGTTTCTTAAGTCTTTTGTTTCAAGTCAACACTTGTTTAATATTGTCCCCATCACAATATCATGTTTATTATTATAATTCCTTGAATATATACAAACACACATAATATAGTTTTCTTTTATTTTCTTAAAGTATTATTAAAGCTGATTACTTTTTGCCAAATATTTGCACTTGTGTTCTTACGGTTTTAAAAACATCCATAACGATTTAAAGTCAATTAATATTAACGACAAATCAGCTTAGCAATATCAATAAGCGATTAATAAAAATATAAGAAAAATACAAAAAATACTACACCAAAATATAATCAGTTCTGAAAGAAACGGTTATAAACTCTCATAAATAAGCAACAAGTATTAAAAACAAAAACTGGGTCACTGCAGGAAGTCATATAAGAAGAAGAGCGAAAAAAGTAATCAACACGCAAGTGAATTTTTTTTCTTCTTATATTTGTGGTAACAGAAAATAAGGCATGTGCCACAGATTGGTTTTTGCAACAACTTTCATTTGAATTTATACCTATAAACGAGGGTATTTCCAATTTGTTATTCGGTTTATATCAAAATTATTGAAAGTTAAATAAAAATAAATTTTTAAACGCTAAAAAATTAAAATCCTTTCAGTATCTAAATTAAGACTGATTAGGCGAAAAATGTAAGTACACAATTTAATTTAGGAAAATTTATTGTGAATCCATTATACATGTCTATTGTGAATTATCGTTATTATGAAGGGCATTTGCAATTCGTTGTTTTGAATTTTTATTACTTTCTTTCAATTTTTTATAAGATTTGATTATCTTTTTCATCATATTTGATATTTGCTCTTATTTTTTCACTTCTGTAAATAATAATATTAATAAAATTGTGCGTAATGTACATGCGATTATATGGCCCTTTAAGAGTGTAGTACAACACGCAACAAATGTTTTACTTTTTCATCAAATGCACCATATAGAAAAGTTTGAAGTTTAGTTTGTTTTATCATAATGTTGGAAACACTTCAAAATTTTTATTCGTTTTTGTACAATTAATGGAGGCCTGAAATTAAAAATCCCTAAGAAAAAAATATGATAAGTTAAGAACGAGTCACTGGGTGTTAGGCAAGCATTTAAGCGAGGACTATGGAAATTAAGGTGATAGTTTAGAAGGTCAAATATGAAGCGATTCTAAAGCAATTATATTTCACGCCCTCCTAGTTTCTTATTAGAAACAAAACGAATATAACGAATTATACTAAGTCACATCCACAAAAAAATTTAATACACCTTAACGGTCAACGTGACTGTTAAGGTGTATACACCCTGACTTTCAGTGACTTGCCACTGGGTATGTGAAATCTCAGTCATATTCTCTTTAGGCAGATAAAAAATCAAGTTCTGTTAGTGAGATCAATAGTATTTCTTCTAAAATTATAAATATTGACATTCTAAAATCTTAATTTATCACCAAAGACAATAACTAGGTTTACTTCGCTCGAAAGGTTTCATTGTCAGTAAAAAAATCGACATTAAATCTGAATTTAAGCTTAAAACTGCATTCGATGCTAATCTTTTGAAAATTGTAACTTCATTTGTCACCTCATTATTTAAATTCAAAACGTCACAATAGAAAAATTTATTCGAGCTCTAAATAAGTAATCACATTTGTTAAAACCTCACCTCATAGCATCAAATGTTATCACCCAAAGACCTCACCTATCTAAACGTAATTGTTTGCAATCTAAGCACCAAACAGTCTTCTAAACGAATGTGACTTTCCGAAGATGCGCTACTCAATATAAGAACACTTTTTCCGTTAAGTTCAAATAAAATCAAATATTAATTACAATGTGACTTTTAAATATTCACTAATTTCGCAAAAAGCTAAATCGCTAGAAAAATCTAAGTTCCGCTCCATAAGAAGAAAATTTTTATTTTTTGAATATCTGAAAACCGTTTTTATTAATTTATTGAAGAATATAAAATTTATTCCAAACAACTTTCTTAAGGAACTGGTTTATTGGACAGAAGGTAAAACGGAGAAGACCAGGCGGAGGGGTATCGCCCATACAAAGCATATGTTTATTGTCGAATATCTAAAGAGCTATAATAGCGATAGTTCTCAAATTTGGTTCTAATTATTTTCTAATGGATCTGTTTTACCAGGCAAACCCTAGAAAGGACAAGACCAGGGGAAGAAGTACCCCCATAAAAGGCAAATTTAAATTACTAATAATCTATTTAAATCGTATAATAATTCACCACTAATGTTTGCCTAGGACCAGCAACAAGCAAGTAATATAAAAATGCCGAAATTTAACTCAAGGAATGCTACAAAAAAGGCTGCTTTCATTCATAGGACTCCATGGTAAACAAGCCATTCAATGGTGTGGCTTTTGGTATATTACCAAAAGGTATATCCACCAAACTGTCATATTTCCATATAAGTATGTTAAAAAATTTTCTTTCTCACTCTTTACATATTCCTGCATCAAAATCTAAGTACCTTTGTCTGGCGGTTGTTCCACGCTTACTAACACAATAACTGACTTGTGTGTGTTTGGAGTTGTCCTACAAAGATTGCTATTTTTAAATTGGTAAAAGTTATAGAAAGTTAAAGATCGATATCTAAGACAACCTAATAAAACTAAAAAATTAATATCGATTCTGACTAAGCGGCATATTAAATTTTCAATAAATTCGGCAGGCTGATATTTCCTTAAGTAAAAAATGGTACGCACTATAAAATTTTCAGATAGGGCATAGGGCAGTGATATTCCACTAATAAACGAAACATTTATTATACTTCTAGAATTTTCGAAGATGGTTTCTTATGATAACAAAACACTTCAAATATGTTTGGATAGGGTACGGGGCAGTGGTAACATCATACAAGCGAAATTTTTAGTAATTTCTATAATTAGTTGCTTGTTTAAAAAAATCTCATTTAAAATTATTTCCTTTTAACTTAAGTTCTTTTTATTACAATATTTTTCCAAGATTTTAGAGATAGTGAATTTCATATTCGGTTTCACCACACTTAGGCACTTTCTAGTGAAATGTAAAGAAGAGAATTGATGCAAGTTTATTTGAACTTAATAATTAGTCTCTCTTAATAATCATATGTAAATTTGTATTGATTTAATACAACGCATAATTTCTTTTTCAATTAAAATGACACAGTATTAATTTTATACATAATGACACTTTTTAAGAACTTTTACGTTGCCCGATTTTCTTTGTTTACAATTTTGTATTAATTTAAAGTCATAAATTAATTGAAAATATTTACTTATACAGAAAGTCACACAAACATTATTATATCCAAAAATAAAGGAAAAAAATACATAAAAATACCAGTTTGTACCCTTGAAAATATAAAATAAATAACTTCCCTATGGTGCTGTTGGATTTAATCATATCAATTTGTGACGATACAAAGATACAAAGTTAACTTAAGGTGTTGATGATGATGACGAACTGTATGAATGACTGTTTTGCATGCATCCGAATGAAAAATATAAAAAAAACTAAGTGAATAAAATGATATGGACAGTAAGAAGCTCCCTCACATGGTAAACCAGTTAATGGTTATATTGTGATTGAAAAATAGGAATATATTTTACATTTAAATATGACAGTTATTATGCGATGCTAAACGAAGGTTATGAATTGATTCTTTTTGAATTAGGGAAAATTTGTATTAAATTCTTAAGATTTTGAATTGTAATTTCAATTAATACTATTGTGAATGAATGAAGGCAGGAATTCCACTTTGAAATCATGCAATTGTGAATGAATGAAAATGGGAAACTTTTATAAAAGTGGTTGTAATCAAAAATTAAGTAATTTGTTCTAATTTGCTTTTAATTCATTATAATTAACATATAAGGTAGAAAAGCAGCCCGTTTGGCTCAGTGCTCAGCCTATTTGGTAAGAAAAATTAAAGCTTAAAAAGGTCATAAAGGAACTAAAATTTGCAAGTCAAGTTTTAAAAAACAAGCAAGAGCTTATTAGTGGTAGCTTTTTATATTTTTGGTACTTATATATGAAGGATTCTGCGCTTTAAACGATTATGTGAATAAGAGAGCTAAAGAAATTTGCGAATTTTGTCATCGATATTGTTTATAATTTCTTGGCTAGATGAATGGGCCACATACCATCTCAAAAGGCATCATTCTGGCTCAATATAAGCTGGCACTTCTAAAATTGCATTTTGTTACGAAGGTTTCTGGACGACTATATAGACGGACATGTGTAAATGGCTCAGAAATTGATCTGATCGTATATTAAATTAGTGTTACAATTTTTTTTCCATGTCGCTTTTTAAAGTTAGACTTATACCAATTATGGTATGGGACAAAATGCAGTTTAATATTCTGGCTCTTTTTAAATACTGAAATTACGATGGACGACAGTAGACGGACATCGTTAAATCGGCTCAAAAGTGATTTCTGATCGGATACTTAGCAGAGAATCGTTAACAATATTTTTTCTGTTGCGTTTTTTGGAAGTTTAGGGACTTTAAAATCAGTCAAAATTTTCCAAAAAGTTGCTTGTATAACAAGCAATATACAGTTATAATGGACTCTATAAATATCGAAATTTACATCAGGAAATATTTGCAAAAAGGATGCTTCCAATCATAAGACTTCATAATGTGTCCACTTATTGTTGGCCTGACTTGACATACTGTCACTATAGTAAACAAGTTTTCAAATCGTACATAAACAAAACAACAAAGTGGCATTTGTTCCAAGAGAGGCATATCCTCCAAACTGCCCGGAGTTTAAGGCCGGTATATATTTTTTTTTGTAAATTATAATAATAATGTAATCAAATAAAACTGTATGATTAGTGCTTTTATATGTATTAACATATATGTATGTTAAGAGTTTTCTATCTCACACTATATTTTCGTTTATTCACCATTTAGAAAAAATCATCTTCCCTCTGTTATAAATGATTTATAATGCTTCGATAAAATATTACATAAGTGTCATTTAAATTAATTAAGAATATTTTATGCGGTAAAAGAACCCAAAATCTTATTGTGACTTAAATTACCAAAAGTCACCAAACAAAATATTCTTTTATCGCCTTTCTTTTATTAGTGAATATCTGTCGGTAAATGTAACGTTTTTCCTTTTTCAATTAAAAAATCTTTATACATAAATATACAATAATTTAACTTTTTTAATATATAGTATAATACCGATATAATTAAAAATTTCCATACCACAAGTTATGGCATGCTTTATGGAATACCATGGATTCATGACAAGCCACGCGAATGATGAAGGCGATTGTTGGTAGAGGTATGGCTCAGATCATACATATTTATTTTAATAGAGCTTAAAATTACACTTTGTGAAATCATTGTGAATGAATGTATATGGAACAGAAAACTTGATCTACATACATAAAATTTACAATTTAATTTAAATTTTATTTTTTATTTTATTTTATTTTATTATTTTTCCATTATTAATCTTGATTGTGTTAATGTTTTTATTTTGTTGTGAAGATGAAGAGAGAAAAAAATTAATTTTCAGAATTTATTAAAATGCAATTTAAAGAGTTGTTTTTATTCAGTAGTTTTCAACCCGTCCCCAAGATGACTGTATCTGTATCACCACAGTATTGTTTTGTTTTTTTTTTATCCGTAAAATGATGTCTACAATGGCATCATTTAAACTCTCATTACAGTTAACTGCTTATAAAGATCAAAATCTTAGCTGAAATACATAAAAAATATCCAACGAAAAGCTTTAACATTATAGCAGAAAAATCGCCTATAAAAAGTGTTTAAATCGGTTTTTAGCTTTTATTTGTGGCTTAAGACAATCAAGTTAGTTTGGAGTTGATTTTTGTTTTCGCTTAATCCAGCGCTTTTTGTAGAGTTTTAATCTTAAACAACAATTTAATTAAATTAAACAAAAAATAAAATATATACGTATATATTTTATAAACATATATATTTACATACAGTTATGTACATATGAAGATAATTTTCATATAAGTAATAAACTGAAATATTTTCTTTAATGAAAATGTAAGACTTGATTTTAACGTAATATATACAGTGAAAGAAAATCACTAGTTAGTTTGCTCTTTGGGCGCCATCAAAATTTGACATTTATGCAATAACTTTAACCCGTGGAATTTGTGAAATCTCCGTGAATGTCGTACAAAGCTGTCATATATGAATCTCGATCAAATGGACCATGTACATACCTCTTTAACATGTCTCAGGGGAAATTCCACTTATGTTGTGGAAGAAGGTACTGTATATAAAAAATTATACAGCCTGACATAGATCTTAAGGCCGCATCGTTGAACATTTTTCATTGTTTATTATTAGTGTTGGAAACTACGCTGGAGATCCATAATTAATCAGTTTCTTTATACCCGACTTGTGCCTTGAAAACCTTATTCCTTTTTCTCTGACTTTGTGTGGCTGTAGTAGCATGAGCTGAAGACGTAAATATGCTTTCAAATGTATGATTCATCGACTATGATTCCTTAATTCGGCTTTATCTCTTTATCTCCAGGCGGTAAAGTGTGTTTAGCTCAACTTTTGGTGGAGGCGCTGGGAGTTTCGAAATGTAGAAATTAAACAGAAGTGGTGACAGGGTCTTCTAGAACTTCTTGTTTTAATCTGCAATGTTTTGATTTATGATCCTGAAACTCAACAAGTTAGAGACGGCTACTCAAATAATTCACAATCCGTCCCTTCAAATTGTTTGTTAAAGAGGACTGAAGAATGTCTTAGAAAAGGCATAGATTTCGGTGAACTCCTAGTAGAGGAGTTTCGAGAAGTAGAAATTAAACAAAAGTGATGATACTATTCCACCCTGCAAAACTTCATTTTACGCTACGTAGTTTTGATTTATAGCCACGAAACTCAAAAAGTAACTGAAGGCTACTGAAATTATTCACAATCCGTCTTTTTAATTGTTCGGTAAAGAGGAATAAGAAGAAGGAAGGCTGAAACTTTAAACAAGTCTAGTGCCACAAGGATCGTGGCTTCACATAAGTATGTGGTTCAAAACATGTGCGCTGGGAATGATAAGGGCTGTCAATGATGGAGTTCAAATGTGCAAATTTGTAAAATCTAGCAGGTATGATGTGACAGTTTAGCTGCGGGAGGTGAGTCTCTTATTCTCATGTTTCAACAGCCGTTTTCAATTGGGAATTATCAGACTCATTACTCGCCATGGTTCTTCATGTTCGATTGTAAGTTTCCCATTAGAACACATTTAGGCGTTTGTCAATTAAGACATGATTTTAATGATAGAACTCTCTCCCTGATCTTATTCGCCATTAAATTTTTCGAGTACAACGGTTGTATAGGAAAGTGACTATATTTAGACATTTCGATTCCTTTGAGATGTTCGATATAGTGTTATCCATTCTTATCTAGCATTCAAATAAGCCCACATTTTTTCTTTCAGTTTATTAAATAATAAAAATTAAACAAAAAATACAAGACAAAATGTCTTGTTATCTTTTTCTACTTTATTTCAAGAAAATTACTTTATAAAAAGCATCAAAAGCGGCATTTTCTTTAATTTCTTCTCACTTCTCCAAGCCAGAGGAGATCTTTAACATTATCTGGTGAGTATTTATAAATAAGAGAAAAAATCTAAATGCCTTTAAAAAGAAACAGTAATACATCACACCTTATAGGGCGAAAAGAAACAAAGATTTACACTTGCAAGTTGCTGGGCCTACCAAATGATAGTGATAGTAAGGTAATGCCACACCATACTACTGCTGCCCATCCCATGATCAATGATCTTGTAATATTGTCTGTATTATGTGTGTGATCTTGATTGCATTAAATAAGTTTTTTTTCGTTTTATTTTAGTTTTGCAGTTAAGGCCTTAAGTTTTGCCTTTGAATATTTTGTACTTGGTGCCAAACATTACACTTGTTAAGTTTTGTTTTTCTGTTTACGGAGTTTTTTTTTTGTATTCCTGACTTTTAACTGGACTTAATACAAAATTTTCATTACTTGAACGATCGCAGAGCTAAAATTTTTGTATTTGTATTGGTATGAGTGTGTATGTCAAAAAGCTTATATATGGATTACTGGCTATTTGTGTTATCTGGAGCTGTCATCAATCGATTGAAGGTGTCAAATGTGGATTATTAATTGGTAGTAGATAGTTTTACATGATTAATGTTTGTTGGTCAGCAAGCAAGTCAACCAGCCAACCAGCCAGCAATAATAACCAGACAATACACTAGAGACTCCATATTATTGCTCTTTAATATAGTCATGGGTATATATTGCACCTTACAATTCATGTACAATTTCAAGACAAAATACAATTGTAATGTCATGTTACCTGAAATAAGAATGAAACAAGAAAATAACGAAAAACGAGGTGACATTGTGTACAAGATTTTACAAATTAACATGATTATTATGCAAGATTTATGAGGGGCTCCATACAAAATAATTGTGAAATATAAGAATTTAAAGAAAAAAAAAAAAGAATAATTTTTATAGAGCAAGAATCTCTTTACAATAATAAAGTGGAAAATGTGGTTCAACAATATTATATGATGAATTATTAATATACCGCTGATAGTTATAAATTGGTTGCGTATGTTCATCTAGACAATATTTTATCGTACACGCAAAACTTAGATTAGATTTAGATCAAAGTAAAATAATACAATTAACGTATTCATATCAGTTAGAAAAATAAAATTATTATTTTAGTACAAAGTAATTGGTGCATATTTTTTGAAATGTTGTTTTTAAATGTTAAGATTTTTATCGTAATCGATCGATATAATGTATTCGATACAAATTTAACTGTTGTATATCAAGTGTCACCTCGTACGTCTAACATTTTCAATTTAAACAAGTAAATTTGTTAAATTCGGCTATGTCGAATTTTCTATACCCTTCACCTTTGCTTATATGGGTTTTTAAGGCAATGAACCTAACATTTAACGTTAAGCCCCTGTTAAAAATAGGCTTTCATAATATTATCACTTGCAGAAGGATGTAATAACAGTTATAACTATAGCCCTTATATGAGTCAACATAGATTCTCTCAGAGCACTCAATATGCATGAAAAATTTTATTCACGAGTAATTTTCGCTTTCTATAACTCGGAAACTAATCAAACGATTACTGTGATATTTTCAACTCAAAAATTCTCCTAATTATTTCCCTTCTAGCTTTAATAGAACGCTCAAGAAGTCGAAAACATATCTCGGTGTTTTGTGAACCGATTTTGAAAAATAAAAAAGATTAAATTCTGGAAAAAAAAATCTGAAATCAATCATCAATAGGTTTATATGTCTCGTAGGGGGTTCAAAATATAGGAAAATAAGTTGTTTTCTTTAACTCAGGAACTAATAGTCCGATTCATAAATCCGCTAAATTAATTATAATCCATTTATAAAAAAATTAAGTCTCTAACTCTTGTAGATTTTTCAAAAAGAAAAACCCTAAAAAAGATTGCAGTACGTTCAGTTTTTTGCTAATATCTGAACCATTTATGAACCAATTTCCCTGGTTTTCAACAGAAAAAATCTAGAAAGTATTTCCAAGCGTTTCATATAAATATAATATATGATAACTACAGGTCGGCTTCATAAACTACTTCATCCGATACACGGACGAACGATCGGACAGGCGGACAAAACTCAATCAATTTCTTTTTGCATACCGACCCAAAATATATGTACTTTTGGGGGTCTTAGCTGATTGTGGAAATTACAAACGGAATGACAAATCTTTCTGACCTAGTCAGGTGGAGAGAAGTAAAAATAAATTCGCCGATACACGGACGAACTTTACTGTAAAACAAGAAAGAGTTTGGCTAAGCCGAACCTTCAATATCCTTTAACACTACCAATTTTAAAATATTTAGTTTTATAAAAAAGCTTAGTTTAAGGTGTTAAAAATGAATCTGTAATATCTTTAATAATACGTGGTATTTAAAGCTTTCCAATGTCATATCCAAAACCTTTTCCAAATGCCAATTTTCATGAAAATCGATGTTATAGTTTCAGGAATATGCGGTATAAAGCATTTCGTAGGCAAATTGAATACCGCTGCCTCATTCCCTATCAAAAAAAAAAACAGTTGTCTGCAATGAGGATTGAAATCGAAAAATTATTAACTTAGGTTTTCCATTTAAAGTATTATATGATCTCTTTGATCAAGTAAACTTTGTAAAATATGTCAAACAAATGAATCAATTGATAATCTGACCAGAAAAGTATGCGTACCAAAATTGATAAATATTGTTAATAGCACAGTTAGCTCAACGAAAGTTTAAAGCTAATGCAGGTTTACAAACATACAAGGCTCAAACAATTCCTGACAGGAAGGCTGCTAAAAGTTAAGCTGCCAAAAACAGAGCACAGCAACTGAAATCAAATTTTGTAGAATAATATTCTTCCGGGATAATTGATGACGAATCATTCATTGTGGCAGATTTTTCGCACCTTCCTGGTCAAACATTTTATATTGCTGATGCTCGAGGGTATATTGGAGAAAAGTTAAGGGCCCAATAGTAGTCAAAATTTCCACAAAATTTTCTTGGTATGACAAAAGAAGCCCATTTTTTGTTGCAACGGGCTCTATAAATATCGAAATTTACTTTAAGGAATGTTTACAAAAAATTATGCTTCCATTCATGACGTGTCCGCTTATTTTTGGGTTGACTCGGCTAACAAGCCAACAGGAACAAAAATATGGTAATTGTACCAATTGAGGCAAATTCTCCAAATGCTCAGAGATAAGGCCAGTGGCGAAAGTAGACTTCTTAACAGTCAGTGTAATTTATTCAGCAAGACATTGAAAATTATAAGTATTTGAGCGAATAACTGTCTGGAATGTGTAGATAACTTGCTCACAGATCATTCTAAACCTTTAATAGAAGAAGAGCATATATGGGTCCAAATACACCTAATGAAACTAAAATCCCCTTAATTTGTTATATGATTTAATACTTAATAATGTCCCATTTGAAACCAACCTACACATTACAACAATATAGAACGTAATATATTCCACATAAGTTAAAATGAAATCAAGTAACCCAGAATATTTTATTCTAAAAATTCCAATGAGCCGACCAAAAATTATACTGTCAAATATTAAATTAAAATTATGATTTATGAAATTCTGCAAAATACATTTTAAATAAATACATAACTCTATACAAACTATAACATTTAACATACAATGTAATTTCTCAATAATAAAATGTTTAAAGCAAAAAAAATTGGAAGAAAAAACTTCTTATAAATTTCCAATGAAGACATCAATGGAGGCAAACGGCATCAGGAAAGGCACAAAAATATCAAAAAATCAACGTATCAAAGTCAACTTTGTTACGATTGCATGCTTGAGACATTGACACAAAACAACTTCTTCATTTCACTTATTGACAAGCGTAGACATGCAACACTTTATTGAACATCATGTTGCACAAAAATCCTTTAGTGTTAAAATAAAAGCATCACCTTAACATCTATTTTTAAAGATGACCAAAACTTAAATAAAAGAAAAGAAAAATCAATGGAACACATCATAAATCAAGTCCAAAAAAAAAAAAAAACGAAATCAAAACCTGCATACATTCTTTTCCAATGGATGGACAGACAAAAAAGTCATTCAAAAAGTAAATACAACAATGCAACAATACCAACAACAATAACAAGCTTAAATCGGACATAGTTTTTTTTCGGGCTTTTTGGCTCCCCATCGTCATTGTTGCAATGTCACGTAATGTCCCTTGTGACGAAGTTGTTTTGGTTTGTTTAGCATTTTTACACTTGTCACTCTGTTTATTTCACCAAAGAAATGATTTTCATTGAATTAAATAAATAAATGAATGAAATGAGTTGTATTCAATTGGTGTAACTCAATGAATGAATGAATGAATGGAAGTTGAATTTTAAGATTGTTTTTTTATTCAATCAAATCATGATGTTGCATGATGCTTTAAACATTCGTATTTACAATGAATTTTATATAATGGGAATATTTACAAGTTGTTGTTGTTGATTTCTTCTGTATTGTTGTTAAAATTGGCGTTTAAAAATGTTTATTGTTGTAAATATCATTGTGGGAAGGTGAGTGTTGAAGTAACAAGTCACAAGAGCCTTTTCATTTCCGCAACTATATATTCCATGCAAGTTAGCAATATTGCAATGAAAATGATAATATTTACAATTTTATTATAAAGTAATTTATTGAAATGGAAACTACGTCATCAAAGCGATGTATACAATGTCAAAAACAAATAATTCCCCCAAAATTTTAAGACATTAGTAAATGTTGCTGATTCATGGTTTACTATTACCTTTCACGCTATTCAGTAAACTCCAGTCTTAAAGAAATCTTACTAATAAAATTTGAAGACTTTAACAATGACAGTACTTTAGAGGCAGTAAACAAATATATGGCTCATATCTACTGAACACGCACCACAGGGTAAATAAGGCTACGATGGCATTTTTATACGTGTAGCAAGATGTTTGGAATTAAATAGAGGCTTTGTCCAAGAATCATGCAATGAATGTACAATGCTATAGTACTTCTTATTCTTACTTATAGAACTTTGGTATAGCGCACACAATATAGCGCCACAAGGAAAAGATATGTAGTAGATCAACTTTATAAGGAACAGAGGCTTTGAAATCCGTGATGCATCTTATCCCTATTGAACTATATAAGGGCCACATCTGCGAGCAGCACAGTGAGGCTCAAAGCGGTGAATTGCTAGAAATCCACATGCGAGGATTTTGGACACTCTGCGGGATAATCTCATTATGGCATCTGATTATGTTTCGCCATATTTGAACTTTGGTAGGACCTTCAAAATTCAAATATCCTCCAGAAGTGAGTGGAATGGGAGTAACCCAATTGGAGACCATAGCACTGGGATATACAAGGGTGGTTCGAAAGTAATCTGTGGTGTAGAAGCTGAAGTTTTTTCGGAAGATATTGGTAAACGCACTTCATATCGGCTTCCTGATGAATGCAGTGTATTTCACTATGGAATTTTTGCTATCTCCATGCGAACTTCTCGAGGAAAAGAGAGTTTCCGGAAGTATTGGAATATTTGTCAACAATCACTGTCACTGAAAGCTTACGTGACTAAATCCCTATTGGTCGGTCGGTGCAGGGAAAAGTTGACAAGGCTATCTCGGACATCTGATATTACACTACTTTGGCTCCCAGCGCATTGGGACCACTTCAGTAATGAGCAGGCGATGAGCTAGCATTTTAAAATACTTTCTCGATCAGGCTGGGCACATAAAAATTCGCCAAGGAGATGAGGCCTGTTTTCAACCTAGGACGCTCCTGATTTCAGCAAGCGCGGGTCACTGTGTGCCAGGAAGACATGCAAGCAGACTTGGATTATATTCTAATGGACATTGCCGCAGTTGTGATAATTTAAAGACAAAGGAAATTGTTTATCACCTCCTTGGTGAATGTCTGGCATTGGCGATCAGTAGGAATAGATTTCTGGGCAACTACATACTGGACTCTTCTTGTGAGGTATCACAAGTCAAATTGAATGACCTTCTTAGATACCCTACAGGATCGGTCTAGTACTTCCACCTAGTGACGAGCAAACATTAGGTTTAATTTTCTTGCGTGTTGTATGGTTAGGTCAAAACGGAGTCATTCAATAGCTAATATCTTCGCAGAGAACTTCTAAAACATATTTTACTCAAATATTCTCATGACTTCCATATGTTCCACGGCTTTTCAAGTAGCATGATTTCAATTTACAAACAAATATTTCAAAAACACTTAAAAATGTTTTCTTAATTTGGATACCCGATTCTAATTTCCACAACATGTGACTTAACCCCTATTAGTCGATCGATCAAGTTTGTATCTGGGCATTAAGCGACCACCTCTGTAATGAGCTAGCCAGAGAAAGTTCTGGTCATATTAGGATCGGTATTTTTAAATACTTTCTCAAACAGGCCGAAGATAGATGGTCTGAATTAGGTACATACAGAGTCGCCAAGGAGATGTGGTCGGCTTTTAACCTGGACGAGACAACTTCTAATTCATAGTCGCAGGAATGTTCACAGTAATCACGGGTCACTGCATGTTAGGAAGGCATGCAAGTAGACTTGAATTACCCTTTAACGAACATTTTTGCAGTTGTGATAACTAAGAAAGGATGAAAGCGTCATTCATCTCCTTTGTGATTGGCCAAAAGGAATAGATTCTTGGGCAACTGAAGCTAATCGTCGTTAGACCTTAGAGAGATGGGATGGCATCTTACGTGTTTTATGGTCATGCCATAATGGGATCATTCCGTCCCTACTAATCTAATTGTTCCTTTACCTTCATATTTCAAAAAATACCACGTTTTAAAAATATATCGATTAATATTAACGATCATAACTCAAAATACAGAAACTGCTATTTATAATCTTTTAATATATCATTTTCTACATTTTCCAAGCTTGAATTTGATAACTTGAGAATAGACAAATAATCCGAATTTGGTTTGCATGCATTCTCCTTAAAATTTCTTTCATAAACAATAAAAATCTATAAAGTATAGTTATAAAAAGGAATAGACTTTGCCACCTTTATTGAACAAAAAAACTTCAAAAATGTTCACAAATTAATTTTTAGCTATTTTTTTTAATCGACATATAAGGTGTCCAAATTTGTAAGGTCACAGATTGCGCCCTTGGCGTTATAGGGACCAATACTCTTTCAAATTAATTCGAAAGCACCAGAGGCCTAGCCATGTGAAATTTCACTAAAATACCTAACGATTCAAAAGTTACAGAATTATTTGAAGAAATTGATTGTGACCAAATTGGAGTTATTTTGCGGCTGCTGAAAACAAAAAGACTCCAATAATAATAAATCCTGTGTAATAAAGGGATTTAAAATATGGGAAGAAACTAACATCATTTCCTTTTCGTTATAACGCCTCAGATAAATTTAACTTTAACTGAAGCTTTTAGAATTGAACAAATAATTTGTCACAGTTCCTTTTCTAAAAAAAAGACTAAATTACGGCGAGTATTTTTAAATATATTCTGAATAATTGACAGAAAAAAATATAAAAAATCTTATTTTGTATTAGCATTTTGACTAGAAAGTTATATTCCGATTTAAATAAAATTCGCATATTTGGTCTTATATCTGTGCTGAATCAAAAAACATTTACCTTTTCTAGATTCTTATATATACATTAGATTCATTAAAATTTCTTGACGTTTAAACGTTATCCCATAATTTGGACAACTACAAGATAATAGATTGCGTAATTTAAACAACCGAAAATGTTGAGCATTTCTTACCGCTTTGAACTTTCGTTGTTTTCTGTACTACAATTCCAATAGCTTCGCTTTATAATTCACCAGATTCTCCGAAGTGATTTTCACGTTCAGTATTTGTGTTTTAAATCCCAGAATTATTCACATCACATTTTATTTTTCTTTTTATCAAAATTATTGCAAATAGGAAATTTATTGTGCTTTAATTTGAAGGAAAATTTGCAGTTTAGTGATGAGGACCCCGCCGTTATAGTTCGCAGATATTCGTTTAATAATTTTCGATTCGTGAGAGTATCTCCTTCTCTATGGAAAATGAAATGATTCTAAAATCATTTTTGTATAAACTAAATCCGAACGCTTGTTTACCAGCGTTAATCTGATATTCGATTTATTCTGGATGATTAACTGCTCGATTAATATATAAAAAAAATTCAAATATCAAATAGACCGAAATACCACCGTGAGTGACTAAAACACATTTGTGATAATGCTGCGTCGTCTTTTATGTTTTTCATTGAACTGCACGAATCTTTTCTCGTTTAAATAATTCACCAGAAAAAACGCAAATAAATGAAAAGATATTCGCGTTTAATATTTGTGCTTCTTTATTCTAGAAAGTTTATTTTTATATCACATTATTTTTTATTGCCATTAAAATTTAAAATTTTTTTAATAAAAACTCAAAACTATATTGATCTCCTTTTTTCATGTGAGTTATTAGGTAAAGTATATTTGTTATAAATTTTGTTATACCAGTCCCATGCTAAGGAAATTTTACAATATACTTTGAAGTATTTAATTGTAAGAGCTTTTCCGTAACAGTTTTTATATATGCGAAAATATTCGATACATGAGGGTATCATTTTCCCTCGGATCTTTTCAATTGTAAAATAATTTTTTTGTAAACAAAATGCATAGATATTATGATCCTTGCGTTAATCAGATATTCGACAATTATCTGCTCAATTAATATATTACAAAATTCAAACTACTAGACCGAAATATCACCGTGAGTCACCGTGATTTTCCGAAAAGAATGAATGTATTTTCGTTTATTTTAGAATTTTAATTTTTAATATTTGATTATTATATTCTGACAAGCAGAACCGTCAAACTTCGTTTTGTCCAAAAAAATGTTGCTTTGTATGGGAGATAACCCTCCCCCTAGTTTTATCCATCCTTTGTTTTGTCCAGTAAAACAGTACCTTGAGAAAGTTGTCGGGAACAAATTGGAGAACTCTCGTTGTTATAGTTCTTTAGTTCTTCTCAACAAATGACAGTTCGATTTATATAATTGCAAATATTTAAATAACGAATATACCGAAATGTCACCACGAATGAGAGCACACTTTTGTGCTGTCATTTACAAATTAGACAATTTGTGAAAATGTTCATTCAAAATTCTTACACTTTTGCTTTAATATTGGCACTGTTGAAGTATTTTTAATAATTCACCAGATCTTTCAAACAGAAATGAAGAAATATCGAGTTTAATATTTATGTTTTTTTATTCCCGAATTTTTATTTTAATATCACAAATTTTCAATATTTTAAAAACTTAAAATGAAAAAATGATAACTGTATTGACCCTTTTTTCTCTTGTGAGTTCTTGGATAAGTTATATTTTATCATATACCAGGTCCGTGCAACAAAAAATTTACAGTGTAGTTTTTATTATTTAATTGTAAAGGGCTCTACGTATTAGTTCATAAACAGTGAGATCGAAAAACTCTTAAAACATATATGTTAATAAAAACGAAACTATAAAAGTTACATTTTTTACAAAAATAATTTATACTTTTATAGTATTTTTTAACATTTTTGAAGTGCCGTCTGTCACTTTGCATAAACAGATAGGCCGGCCATCTCAGTTTAAAATTGACTACAATTTTATACATCGTTTTTGTGCTCTTCACTTCCCCATTAACAAGAGTCAAATATCTTTCCACTATTCTTAGCTCCGAGAAGTTTGGAGGATTTACCTCTCTGAGCTCAAAAACCACATTATTGTTCTTGTGCCACTCAAGGCCTTGTTTACTATAAAGACACGATTGCACCTTTTTTGTAAACATTACTTTATGAACGTTTCGGTATTTATAGAATCCTTTGTAACAAATGTTTGGCTGCTTCTGCCGGAATTGCTTATTGCTTGCGTTAGACATTTTTGGGAAATGTTGACTACATTTTTGTCCTAAAATTTTCTTCAACATTCCCTCGAGCATCAGCAATATAAAATTTGTGCCCAAGAAATGCGAAAAATTAACCGGAACATACGTGTCGTCAACCATTATGTAGCAAGAATATTTTTTTAGGAAAGTTAATTTCAATTTCCGTGCTCTATAGTACCCATTTTTAAATATACCGTTACAATAAGAATCGCTTTCTGAGTCGATTTAACGATGTCCGCCCGTCTGCCTGTGAACACCCTATGGTCGCAATTTTTTTTAGTAATTTTTATGAAATTTGGTATGTGTCATTTTTTGACTCATTGACGAAGTTTATTGAAATTGGAATTGGTTCGATATTTCTGGTAGCTCCCATAGACTGGGTATTTAAAGTCAAAATAGTCTTAAAAACAAAACAATTACAGCGAATTTTACCAAAAATAATTAATTGGTGTGCCAAATTATACGACTTATTATCTCCCATTTAAGCCGTTCATATATTTTTCATAGCTGTCATTTACAACCAACAATGTATTACAAACTCAGGCTTGATCGACTATAACACTTTTACCACTTCAACCTGCTTTAACTTGTCTTACCAAATAGTTAGAGCACTAAACTAACCCGGCTAATTTACTACCGGAAGTCCTGGGAGTTATTTTGAAAATAATTTTTATTTATTTTACTTTAAAAACATAATTTGATTCATTTATTTAACTTGAACCAAGTTTTCTTTCAACGAAATTGTTCATCCGTTACAGTTTAATAACATTGGAAACAGTTGAACTGCAGACCTTTGAATGCTTGTCCAACATTTTGTAGAACCTTGACAAAGGACATGATTTACAAAGGTAACTTGATAAAAAAATCATATAGTAGTTGTGTTAGAGGAAGGATTGTCCATGAAAACAAATTAACCGTGTTTTTTATATGAAATCGTATTCGAAACCGGTTTTTCCTAAAAGTCAATTTTACGAATAACTCGAATATCAGTGTCCGAAAATTTCGAATTTTAAAATACCCTGCTCAATTAATTATTTTCATACTCATACGGATCATCTTTAAACGCATCTCGAGCATTTCGAAAACTGTTATCTTAAATGTTCTCTTCAATTACTGAAGTCTCATCCCATGTTTGGACGCTTCACTTCTTCTATACATACCCAATTTGTAAAAATGTCCATAAATCTCATAATAAAGCTACATTCTTTATAATAATTCATTCATAATTCTTACATATTGAGCTTTAAATTAAATAATTTAGAATTCAATTTCGGTTAATAATATTCCATTAGCACAAACAGCGCGTATTAGTGGACAACTTAAATTTTATTAAAAAATATACTTTCAACTAATGTTATAATGAATTAATTTAGGAAAACAACTTTAAAAAACACACAGGTATTTAAATTTTAGCTTTAATGAAAAAAAGAAATGTTTAACTGAGAATTTTTACCGCCAATTACCAACATAATTCAATCAATTTGTAGTGGTTAAAAAAATAAAAACAAAAATCTTTGTCCTCGAACTTTATTTGGGTTTTGTAAAATGGGAGATATTGGAAGAATCCTTAATACACACTAAAGCAAAAATGAGCTCAATTTATGTGTATAAGATCCAAAGAATGGTCAAGTGATTTTGGTGGCGGTATTTGGACGGTGAACGGACTTTTTATTTAACAAAGACGCCATACAAACGACACAAATATTATAATGAAAAAAAGTATACAGCAATCACTTAATCTGCTGAAAACGATCTTTAAAGATATAGATATAGTTTTTGTTGTAGTTGGAGTTTTTTGGGGCGATAAACGAATTTATTGCAACAACGCTAAACAATAATTGAGCACAAATATGTATAGACGAGGAAGATTTTCAAGGGCTATTGTGCGTTTGTGTGTATTGCTCCAGCTACTTGGATTTTCATGTAGGATGAGACTCAATATAGTAGTCTTCCGATTGCTTCTTTTTTTCTATATTGGAACACACAACGTTTTTGCCGGTTGGTGGTCATGCCAAATTAAGTTGCTGCAGAGTTTTTTTTCATACGTTATTTTGGGAAATTGAAACAATTGTTCGTAAACAAAATTTTACTTTGACAATAAACTAAATTGTGTCCAATCTTCTCCATTATATTTAAAATTGCCACCACGAAGATTTTAAATCACATTGAAGTAGTAGTAGGTAGTTTGTCTTCAAGACACAATTGTACATTTTAGTAAAATATGGTAGCTGCAAAGATTGGCTGTAATTTGCAGTATGAGTCAGTGTGCAAACTACACATGAAGATGTCAAGCCGAAATAGGGTTGCCAGAATGGAGGAGATAAAATTTAGGAAACTTTAATGTCACATATCTTGCACGCAGCCGGAAAAACATGATTGTTGAAACCGTAACCAGGAGACAGCAACTTCACTGTTATTCCGTCTGTTTTTTGAGTTATTGCCGCCCCATATAGATTTAAATTGAACATATTGGAGCTCTTTTTTATAAACCTGTTGCTTTAGCCAAAAAAAATTGTGCCTGTTATTTATGACTGTTGCGGCGTCATAGAAGCTCTACAGCATGATGGTGGGTACACTCACAAGGTTTAATGTCCTAGCATGAATAGGTGCTAACTGCACGTCAACGCTTATAGGATACGCGTTGAGGAAGAACTCTATGCTAAAGTTCAACACCCCTAGATTAACGAGCCGCCGTGTTAGATGGGGCAAGGACATCATTCCTTCTCAACATCTCGAAAACTCTCTTTAGAATCACAGTTGTTGCAGTACCTAGACACTGAGGGTTCATTCATTAAAAACGGGGCTTCATTTGAATAACTTTTGCAGGAGCTGTTTGGATGAATAGGAGAAGGAAACTATTATCCATTTTCTCTGCCAATGTCCTGTGTTTAGTGGCTTACGGACGCTAAACCCAGGAAGTGAAAGTGGCTCGCTGCAGTCTTTAAGGAATTTGACGACTGTTGATATGCGGGATATTTGCTGCCAACATAACTAAATTAACTCGGATTTTGATGCAAGAACATATATACATTACAGGGTCTGAGATGATTCTTTCTTAACGTTACACAAGGAATGACAAAAGTTAATATACCCTTAAAACCACTTGTGTGTAATAAACACTTTTATTCCATTCTCCTTCATTCCACAAATGGGTATTATGCTTCTCTGGCAACTCCAATAACACGTTAATGTAATTTTTGTGCAAAAATTAATCTTGTCTTAAGCAGGTTTCTTTCGTATGAATACGATAATCGATTAACTGTCTTTTTATTTGAACACACCACCAATAATAAGTTATAAAAACAAATAAACTTAAGTTTATTTATTTAAGTTTTTTTGACCAGAATTTGTAGGTTGTTTATTCCGTATATCCGTTCATCCATATGTACGTCTGTCCATACTATGGCCTGTCTGTCTGTATCTCTGTGAATATTTTAAAGCTTTTTCTCTCAAAACTGCTCAATCCCAAAACGTATCACGTTTCGTAAATTAGCTTATGTCATGTTATTGCTAAAGATTTGGTCAGATATTGTCAGTTAGAGGTTTAAACGACTTAATTGAATAAAAAACAATATTTTAATCTTGTAGTTATAAACAAAAAATAAATAAATAATGAACAACAAAAGAGATTTGTTATTTAAGTGTGTATTTTTTAAGAAAACCCGCTTTTACATCAAAATGGAAAATAAAAGTCTTAAATTTTTTATCACATAAAATTTTTCTTATAAAAGATTTGTAACGCTAATTTCAGTTTTCACACCTTCTCTATTGTTATCATTGTAATACTTAATGTTCCCTTCATTATGAATTTTATAATAGAATTATTTTTTTTAAATAATATTTGACCTGAGGTCAGTTAATTGTTTTCAAATGACCACCTGGTGGACAATAGCATATTTTTGAGATTTTAGCCTTGACATTTGATATTTGTATGTTGCAGTTTCTTTCAGTTTTATTTTATGGTTATTAAATTGCGAATTGTAGTCTGACAATTGATGACAATAATTTTGTACTGTAAAAGTAGCAAATTGATTTCAAGCTTGAGTTTGTTAAGAATGGAATATTGGAATGTGTGTGGTCAAAAATCCAGAAAAATGAAATTAATTATTGTTTCGTATTGGCAGACACTTTGGAGGTTTAAAATCTAATCTATACTAATAAAAATGATTCTGTGTTTGTTTGCTTGGGACACATTTACCCGAAAGTAACAAAGGCCATTAAAAAATTTCGATAGGACCAAAAATGAGAGGTTCCTCCATACAAAGCAAATATTGATTACGAATATCTATAGAAATATAACAGCGATAATTTCAAATTTTTTCCCAATCAGTTCTTCAAGGAATTAAAGATTTGATTGACAAAATGTAGGATGGATAGGATTAGTGGAAGAGGTAGCCCCTACACAAAGCTAATTTTGATAATCTAATATATAAAGAACTATAACAGCAAAAGTTCTCAAATTTGATTCCAATTACTTTCTTAAGAATTAGTTTTACTGACTAAAATATAGGACGGGTATGATCATGGGGAAAGTTACTCCCATACAAAGCGAATATTACTTATCGAATATCTAATATCTAAAAATTTGTGAAAAATTTTTGGACCGAAAGCAAGAAATTTCACCATATAAAGCAATTAAAAATGATTTTCAACTCTCTAAAGAACTATAACAGTGAGAGTTCTTAAATTTGGACCCAATCACTTTCTCAAGGAACTATTTTAGTGAACAAAATGTAGAACCGATAGGACCAGGGGGATGGATACTCCTGATACAAAGCAAATAATGATTATCGAAAATCTAAACTACTATAACAGCGAAAGTTTTAAAATTTGGTTCCAAAAAGTTATGATCAAGGGAAGGGATAGCTTCCATGCAATGAAAATATTAAATAAAATTTTAGAACGGACAGGGCCAGGGGCATTTGGCAAAATGTCCATTGCATAATTTTTTTAATTTCTTTCGAGATCTTTGACTTAGGAGAATGTTTGAGCAGCAAAGCGCAACGGGTAAAAGCTAGTTTCTAATGAAATAGGTTTATAGGTTATTATATCGCTGCATTCATTAAACCGATTTCTTATCTATATTGAACTAAAACTAAGAATAGTTTTAGTTTTAGTTCATTTTCTGAAAATGTTGCATGACAGAAAAATACGAAAAGCTGTCCCGTGACATATAATTTTACATAAATCGGGAATATATTTCTCTAACGGTATTGAATAGCATTTGAATTCCACAAACAATATATATTTGATACCGTTTGCGATATTTGGGCCTCCCCAAATATGCTAGATCTTGGAGCATAGAACGTCTCTAGCGATTTTTTGAATACAATGCAAACATCGTTTATATACTAAATATTATTCTGAGGAACTTCCATACAAAAGAATCGAATTTATATATCACTCGTTGGCTGCAAGACCATCTTAACACAAACCTTTCCAGATTTAGACTCAACATTAGTATTACATATTAAATAAGATGTTTTATTAACTTAACAATTTTTGTGAATGAACTATTCTTATACCGGAGAGGATTACGGTGAGAAGAAATATCTGTTGCTGTGTAGTTTACATTGCACAGTTTTTAAAGAAGTTTAATTAACCAAAGGTTTTTTCATGAATTTCAAGAAATATATTTTTTTAAAAAGATTAAAATGCGTCTTTTGAAAAAAATAATAATTTTTGAGTTATGACAATCTTGCAGACAATAAGAAATTGATTTTTTAAGGAAATATGTTAGATGTAGAATACTCCAAATTTACTGAGCCTGTTGTATAAGCCAGTTTCTCTGATAAGCCTTTGTCTGATTCCTCTTTTTCCCGAATATGATGTCTATATTATTTAACACGATTGTAATTCATGTAATAAATAACGTTCTTTTTCATTCACTTATGAAATGGTGGACTGACTATTCCGCTTTGATGGCTGGTAACTTGTAAAACTTCACTTTTCAGTAACTTATGACTTTCTTCCAGTTTGAAGATAGTTTTTCTTTTTCCCAGATTGATATGACTTCGATATTCGCCCATAAAATATCTTCAAACAATCCATAATAACTGACTGCATCTATGTTGCCTTCTTAACACGTTTATCAAGGTCTAAACATTTCTTCAACATTCCAAAAAGTTACGAAAAATATTTTTTCTAAAACACTTCACTTCAATGTCTGTGCACTGTTCATGGCATCTAAATTTTGAGCAGCATTCCTGTTAGGAACTTTTTGATTCTTGTATGTTTTTTAACCTGCATTAGCTCTCAATTTTCGTACTGAACAGTCCATGTACTGAGGTAACCACGCTGTTTTCGTAATGTCGAATATATTGGGAGCTTTTTAGAAAATACTCTACATTTTTGGCATTTAAAATATCCGGTGGACCTGTCTTTCTAACCGATTCAGGTTTTCTGTTAACGGACAAGTTCTCCCGGTACTGTTTAACAACTCTGGAAACAGTTTCAAGGCAGACCTTTAAATGCTGATACAACTTTTTGTAAAACCAAGTCGAATTTTATTGAAAATATTTAATAGTTGTAGTATGTACTTTCTGTGACACTTATTTGGTATTAAAAATAAAAACGTGAGGTTATAATTTTTCGATTTCACTCTTTAAAAGAGAAATGTTTTTATTTCTGACTTTATTTTCAATTCATTTTCAAAGTGTTTAAAATGTAAACACTCATGCGAAATCCCTGCACGCAAAAGAACACGTTCTTCGGCATAACCTTCACCATTATAAAATTAACATTAATTTGTGATATTCATAAAAAATATACCTTTAATGTGATAATCAAATATTAACCTTATGTAAATAATAATTATGAACAATTTGCTGTAATTGAAAATAAAAAGTGTCACCCTCAAGGAATGTTGTCACATTTTTTCATATGAGTTTCAATCATGAAAATATCCAAGGAGCCAAAAATATAATAAAATAAAAATAAAGCAGATAAATTCTATACAATTTCGCCATGATAATCTTTAATGCACACTGTATACAGTGGTGATATGATCTATTGATTGAAATCTGTGTGAAGGATTGAACCAAAAAAAAGGAGAAGACATGCTGACATAATATGCAAATTTGTGCAGTTTAATGAAAATATTCAGGATATATCCAGAGTGAGTATATGTACTTTAGTGGAAAAATATGTCATCTTTACTGCTCATCAGATTGATCATCCCGGACTGAAAGATCAGTGATCTTTAAATGGCAGCTAAAGCACTTTGACTTTAAAGATATGCATGATTTCTAGGGCTTATTGATCGTGTTGCTGATGTTGTTTTATCATATTTACTGTGATCGTTTTATGCATTTATCTGCCATATTTTGTATAAAAATATAAATTTTGCATAAAATCTTTGATAAGAAGAAGATTGAGGGAAAATTGCAACATTTTGTATGCACAACATGTCGTCAGTAAATTGTAAATAATCCATCATTTGAAGTTTATTCATATATATTTCTTCTTATATACTTCATTCACATTTTACAAAAAGATTTTAATCTTTTCTTCTTATTTTATTCAAAGATCTTGAAAGTTAAAATCCAGTTTTTTTCCTTTCATCCAGCTTCCGTTTATTGGCTTTCTTCTGACTTTTAATAGCAAATATTGAGTAAGAAAAAATAATGATAAAAATTATAAAAAATTGATTTGTTTTATCATATTAAAATCTTTAAGTCATTATGTAATCACGATCATAATGATCGTGCACAGAGTTCTCTTTATGATATTCGCTGACTTTTTAAATAATAAATTAAAAACTGTAGAGAAGAGATATCGTGTGTAATGAATATTTATTTAAATACATTAATTTGCCAGAAATCTTCAATCAGAGTGATAAAAATCAAATGGAATAATAATTGTATGAGTAATTTTCAAATTCAATTTTTATCACAAAATTCTAAAGAAGTTCTTAAGACAAAACCGAAATTCGTCTATTAGTCGATATTAAAGTTTTGTGTTTAGATTAGTTTGTTTTCCTTTAAAAATATTTTTCTTTTCTATTTCATTTTCGTTTCTGTTTATCATAATCAATGCGATCTTTAAACAATTCATCACACTATAAGATGAGTCAAGTTTATCTTTCAGTAAAACAGACATAAAAAGACAACAAAAAAATAAACGGAAAAGATAGCAAATATAAGGATCCATAAATTATCAATCAATGGCCCCATATATTTACTTATATTGGACTACAAAAGACGTACACTTTTCTTATTGACGTAAATACACGCATTGCATCCGGTTTTAAAATTTACACTGAAAAAAATTATTTGAATTACAAAAGTTGCATTTTAGGATAATTAGTTCCTACAGTTTCATTGAAGAATTTCTCTTGAAGTTATCACAACATCATTTAACTATGCCTTGCTGAGAGGGACGGGGAGAGTCTCCGCCATACAAAGTATTTATTTATCGAATGTCAGATAAAATTACCCTAAATAACTCCATATAATGAAAAGGGAAACTTTGAAATCTTGGCACGATCACATTGATATAAATCGGCTGTCTAGACAATATAACGGATACCTGGACTTTGGTTATTTAATTTGTAAATTTTAAAAACTGGGTATAGTTTACTGGGAAGCGCTTAGGAACTGTTGAACAAAATTTTGAGATTTAAAATTGCTTCTATGACTTCTAGAAAATTGATAAGGAGTATTATACCGAAAGCGTTCCTGCTGAAAAATTGGTTACCAAGTAAAAGTTAATGTAATAAAATATGTCCAATGGGATAAGATCTCTCAACTCTATTTTTTAATATGATTTTGGTTACATAGAAGGAAGGGCATGAAAGGAAAGCGAAAAAATTTACAGTCAGTTACCACAGTTACTCAGGTTTCATTTGGCAGCAAAAAATAAAGATGGAACGAATCAAAAGATTTATTTTTGATCAAAAGAAACATACTAGAAGACCTTTTTTAGCCTGAAAGCATAATATCCAGAAGCGGGAGTCATTGAGCTCTATTGTAGGAAACACGCCAAATTTTCGGCTGCCGAAAATTCATTTAAAAATCACTTTTTATTACGTACAGCGATTCAAACTCGAAACTCATTCTTTCGCAAGCAGGTATTCGAAAACATTGAAATAGCGCCCGAAGGGTTAAATATTAAGGAAGTTCTAATAGAACTGAAAATTGAAACTCTTTCTCTCGTTAAAGTAAAACATTCCACGACTTTGAAATATCACTAGATTGGCCAATCTTTGAGAAGTCAGTCCACTAGACAAAATATCGACAATGACAATAGCTTGTTGCCAAAACACGCCTAACATTCGGCAGCCGAAAACCCATTTGGAAATTATCATATTTAATTGCGCACAACGATTGCAATATTCAATACAAACATGAAATCTCCCGTTTAAATGAAAGTGAATATTGAATCCCCTTTCATCGAAAATCAAGTTTCATGATGCTTGAAAAAGCGTTGGATGGGCCAAACACTAAGAATTCAGTCCAGTGAAACATAACAACTAAAATCGGATTATTGATATGTACAATCTCTTGTAACCAAAGAATACCAAAAATTTGGCTATTGAAAGCGCATTTAAAAATCACCACCTTTTTATTGCCTGCAATGAATGCAACCGTCTAAATGTAAATGAAACTTAGGTGAATTCAAATGTTCGTGAACCTTGTATTAGCTCTGGGTGGGCCAAATACTAGGCCACTTTTTATTGCACACAAAGATTGGAATCCATCATACAAGAACTTGAAACTTTTTCTCACGTGAAATTAAGTGTTCCTGAATCTTGAAATAGCGCTGTAAGAGCCAATCACTACAACTACAGAACATTGGCAAAAATATCTAGAACCAAGAGTCATATTGAAAATAACTCGTAATGCCAAATATTTGATCGCCGAAATCTTCTTTGAAAAATACTAAATTTTTATTATGTGGAAATATGAAACTCTATTTTTCGTGAAAGGAAGTGTCCGTGCAACTTGTAATAGCATCAGATAAGCCAAACATTAAGAAGGCAGTTTAAGAGAATGGAATTGTAAGAGACTGGAAATCGTATGAAAGTAGGATATGATGACGTCTGGTACATAAATGGTGAAAGCAGATAGAAGTGCAAACAGCAATGGCAAGAATTAAGCTTTACTAATGCGATATTCTCCTCGTTGAAACAACGGAAACTTATATACTGACTCATTCTAAACATCAAACCATATATATTTGAAACAGTGTTGGTAGATAAAATCTACAAAAATTTCTACAATTTGGTTGAAAATATCTCTTTTTCACTTTTTCTGGTGGGAAAAATTCTAAAATCTTAAAAAAAAGTTTTTATAGAAAAAGGTATTTCATGAGGTACAAACAGAAAAAGTAAGAATGTCATATTCGGGAATTCCGAATATGTCATAATTGTGGTAACATATTGAAAATTATGCTTGTAAGATAATACCACTGCTATGTATCCATACCAAACATAAGTTGTTTAAAATATCCTGCAATTATCGCTTTAACCAAACACAAAACTTCATAAAGAGTTTCCGAAATATGAGATAAGAGTTTCAGAAATATGAGATATTAATCGTTTCGTTTGTAATTGGGATACCTTTTCCCATGGCCTATCCAACATTTTTTAACGTTTCTCTCTCTCAGCTGCCAAATTTCACGAAAATTCTATTAGCCGTTTTACCGCATAATAACTCGTTTTCTACTGAACCTATTGGTTTTCTATTGGTTTAAAATAAAACAAAAACTTGTTAGGATAATAACAACTGCTTAAGTTCTCTCAATTTTTGCCAATGGTAACGTGTCAATAACAGACTGACAGTTATAGTTTAATGGACTCAGATTTCGATTGGATGCCATAATATATACCTTTTGGGGTCTTAGGAATCACCTTTTAGGCATGACAAACCTGTGGACCACTTGTGGGGGAAGAGGGTATAAAAAATATTTATAAGAAAAATTCTTTGTTTTTTGGTGACAGAAAGACATTTTCGTTAAAAATTCCCACAAAAGTTAAAAATTGCTCTCATCTGACATCATTTATTTCAAAGTATTTAACTTGTGTTATATTGAAATAAACTTAATTGCGACTACTAACGTGTAACTTATATTGTAGTGCACTGGAAATTCTTCAGTTAATAATTTCGAAAGGCAGCTTCGGTTTAACTAATCGAACTTAAAATCATCCTGTTCCTTACAAACAACTATTTTTACCTTTGAAAAATTTCCACATTTATGGAATTATTTCTCTAAGTGTACCATTCCATTGTACTTACAATTGATTTTAAACACTAGGAGTAAATGATATTAAAAAAGGTCAAGAAAATCTGTGCGATGATCGTTATTTAACCACAATTTTTATTTCTAGCAACAGTACAAGTACAAAAACCCAGACTTGTGGTCAATACCAGTAAGATCACGTCAAGAGTTTTGTTGAAAATCTATATAAAAATCTGAAATAAGCAAGAGGCAGACTACATTTATACAAAGCGATCGATAATACTAATATTAAGAAGGAACAAATGATGTTATAGTCATTTTTTATGTCTACAACTAGTGACTCAAGGATGGAAATTTTATTACAACAACTAAAATTTTATCACATTTTGTAGGTGTTTCCGGTTTGAATTTTTTATTGCTGCTCTGGTATTGTCCCTACATTTTGCTAACAAATTAATGATAATGACATTGTTTGCAACATTTCAGTTCAAAATATTTTGTTTTTGTTTGCTCTCTTTTTAAAAGGACTCTTGAGTCTCCACACTTGCAGTTTGTTTTTGTATGTAACTACTGTTTTTTTAGAAAATTATAGTAGAAATATAATTTTACTTAAATTTCTTAGAATTGCTATCATCACTGTCTTTATCATCATCATCATCATCATCATCATTATTATTATTATGAAGTAGTTGAATTAAGGTGTGTTTTTAACCATTCCAGTATCAGACTAAGAAGAGGGTGTATGTGTTTTATTTTTGTTATTCCTTCCCTTCTTGTCTTTTCCTTATTTTGCAAAATTAGTTTTTCTGGGCAGTGCCAATTTAATGAATTGCTTTTGGTTTGTTATAAGTATTTTGTTAGTGCAACATACTAATTTTATGGTAGTTTTAACTGCAACTAATATCAACTAATCGTTCTTACCCTCAGTTTTTTGCTTATGTCTACCGAAAAAATGAAGGTAATAGAATATTTGAAATAAATATAAGTTGGCATTGGGTGTATTATTAAATGCTTCGTAATGATTTATACGTGCGTGGCACACATTCGTCATGGCTTTAAGCGCCAGTGTTAATATATGGTTTTAGAACAAAAACAAAATATTAGTTTTTATCATTCCATAAAGCAAAAAGTCTCTTGATATTTTAACACAAGACCCAAGAACTTTTGGAATATATCGTAAATATTTAAAAATCAATGAATAGTAATCCCTGCTGAAGCATCAAAATTGAAAGTGGAGCAATTTAGTGTTTTATAACCTAGAAATTAGGAATCATTCATAAACAGGAATTAATTGAATTTATTGATGTTTACGATTAAAATGTATATTCAAATGATTTTCTTGATCGGCTTTCTTGAACCTTGAGGATTCCCCGCATGCTATCCTAGTTTTTCCTTCCGGGTATTTTCTGATTGTATGGCTAATCCATTTCAATTTTCTACTTTTTGTTTATGTTTTTTAATATTCAAGATATATTGTTAAGCAAAAATATTATACATATAAATCAGAGGCACTTGCAGAATTTCATTACGTCCCGCTTCATTACTAAGTCTGTTGTTTAGGTCTCTATTGGCACCACCATTTGAAGGTACCTTAAACTAAATTTTCACAACAATAGAGGGCACATCTCCTCCTCCCTAACCCTGTCGGTTTCCAGTAAAACCGTTTCATAGGAAAGTGAAAAAATTTGGGAACTACAGAAGAAATAGTTTCTTAGAAATAGAAAAATTAATATTTTGTCTAATCGGGTAGGTACTTTTTACCCTGACAATTAAAGTATTACCCAGTTTCTCACGATAAACTGTTACACAGGAAAATTATTGGGACTAAATTTAAGATTCATATCTGTATTTGCAAATTATTTGTGTTGTATGGAGGATACCTGACCTTTAGACAGGAGAAAGTGATTGGTTCTCTCTTTGGTTAACTCTTGCCGTAATTGTATGGGAGCTATCTCTTCCCCTGATCCAATCCGCCCTATATTTTATCCAGTAGAATTTGCTTTGAAAAAGTAATTGAAATAAAATCTTATACATTCACTTAAATAGTTCCTGAGAAATTTGATAATAATATGGCTTTATATGTGGACTACCTCTTTCTCCGATTCAATCCGTTCTACATTTTGTCTAGTAAAATTCTATCTGGGGGAAGTAAATTGAGATAAAATCTTAATAATCAAACTTCAATAAATCTTTTAACATGCAATAATTAATATTTGCATTATATGGGGGGTACCCTTCCCTCTGATCCTATCCGATCATTTTTATGCATTTTTATACATATGGCTAGTTTTGTGAAAGGTCCTTATTATAATTTAAAGTAAAGAAGTCAATGTTGATTTACGTTACGATATAATAATCGTGGACCATGATCAAAATATCCTTCTTATACACATATAACAAATTAAGTCAACCTTCAAAAACCTCTGTTTTGAAAAACATTTACAAAATTTATTAAATCTTAAAGCCGGAACTTTATTTACGCATTTACATATTTTACATGTAAATACGGAAGTTACCTCTCCAAAATCTTTAACAAATAGATCAAATTTCTTTTATAACTATTCATTTATGATTATTTTTCTCTTTGAATTTTTGGCATATTCTTGCAATTTCTAAGAAAACGCCAAAAGAACTAAAAAATGACCTTTAACCATCAGATAAACAACAAACATAACGAACGGTTAAATAAACTAAAATAAAAAACTAAAACAAAGTTCAACTTTAACACGAGCATTAAAAATCAAAGATTAAGATGTAAAAATACACGTATGTAATGTATACATACAAACTAACAGGTCAAATTACATTTATCCACAGTACACATACATAAGTAAATATGATGTTTACATGAAAATTCTAGCATTATTTCCAAGAATCGCATAAATCTCAAGATCAAGGTAAACACAAGGATAACAAGGCTAAAGATACATACACTAACACACATATATTTCTATTTTCCTCTTCCTTTATTAAAACCAAAAAAAAGGATGAACTATTTAGGACTACGGGAATGTTGTTTAAACTAAATCACGCCTAAAGTACGGATACATCAACGAATAAAATATGTGTATATGTATAGATATTTATTTAAATTTGTCTTAATACACATGTATGTATAAATGTTTTCATTTATGTAGCTGAAGAAAATCTATTGTAGTCGGTATTTGGTTAACCACAATGGTATTTAGATGGTTTGTTTGTGATAAATCCTTAAGATTTATTTGGGATTACAACATGTATGAGGTTAAGATTAGTTAAGATTTCATAAGGATTTTGATTATTACATACATTTTGCATATATTTTACTGATATTTATCTATGATTAGTTAAGATCATAAAATAGAACCGCAACAATTTTTGAATCCCTGCAATATTTGGTGTATTAAAAATATATATTTTGAATAGATTTTTCTTACATAATTCGTTTAGTTTCATTTGTAGCGAATAATTTCTTTGTTAACAAAATCTTGTTTTATCAGATCTTTAGGTGTGTTCCATAATATTGGATTTAAATTTAGATCATAGAAGATTGTTGAACCAACACAATGTAAATATGTTTATTTTAGTTAACAATATTAAATATTTTGGAATTTTTTTTTCAATATTTGAACAAACCACAAATATTGAGCCAGATTTATTAAAGATCAGTGGAAGGAAGACTTTTTATTGTCATATTCATTTCTAAATGTTTTTATGTAAAGATTTATTTCGATCTCTAGATACTTTCGAATTCATGACACAACCAAAATCTCCTTTAAAAAAGCAGTGATCATTAGTTTCATTAAGATTATATCGAAGAAACCAAGATCATCTTGTTAATAAATTCCATGGGCATTTGAATGCAGTGGGAGGAATAACTTTTTATTGTCATGTTTGCGCCTTCTTTTTAAGATCCATTTCCGCTCCCAGATGTACTTAAGATTCAGTACAGGATACAAACGTAGACTAAGAGTCTCTATTTATTGGTGGTAATTAGTTAAATTGTAGAACCACTACACAGAGAAAAAAATCAATGTAAAATCAATTAAAATAGAAATAATTTAACTTTCTTTCAGTTATGATTTTGCTTCATAGACAAAACATTTTTATTTAACATTATTTCATAGTATACAGTTTCTTGAGAATGTTCTTGAAGTTTTACTACTTGAAATTTTACTACTTCAAAGTAATTTTAAAAATTTATCGTTCTATAAATTTATAGAACGGATTCTAATATATACAATATTATTTCACCACAAGCATAAAATCGTTAAATTTAAACTAAACGAAAAAAATATATTCAATCTTAAATCAACTTTGTTCAATGTTAATTTTGCTTCATGATCTCTTCTATGTGTAATAACCAATAGTTATAAAAATACAAGTGCCATAATATCATAATTTTTCTTTCATTAACGTTATTAACAAAAATTACTATTTATTATTTGAAATTAATATTTTTTTCTGAACAAAATCAACCGTCCCTGCATCTGAATATTAAAGAACTTCACTTCTGTCTAAGTTGGAACATAATTTTTAAGTGAACGATCGGGAAATATACACATTGGTTAATCGTCCACGTAACACCACTTGAGTATCAGGCAAGAAGTAAACAACCACCATCTGTATGGGAAAAGTGGGATCTGCCGGGTATTATGCCAATCACTTTCCTTTCGTAGAAGAGCACAACAATAAAGGAATAAACTTGTGGAAAAAAGGTAATATTCTGTGATGAAAGCAAATTGTCCAAATATATATTATGCGAGGTGTTATGACATGAAGAAAAAGAGGAATACGAAAATTTCTTTCGGTAGGACAATTACTTTTACGGAATCATAGATTATACGAATTCGAGAACATGACATTACTTCCAAAAATATGCTTTATATTTCTGTTGTTTTTGAACGTGGGAAGCATTTAGACACTGAGCATGATATGACAGTGACTTTAGTTCATGTGTGTAAATTGTTTGTTTAAATTTTTGTTCCACTTTCTTAACTGCGCAAGTAGCGATCTTCTCCGGTTATCATACTGAAAGACGTTGCTAAATCGACCAAGCTTTGGTTTGATACAAGAATGATTCCTTCTTTCTGTTATACACGGTAATTTTGTGATTTTTGTATTGATGATGTCTCTTGGGAAAATTAGAAGTTTCTAGTTTTTAAGGTACTTACATTTTTGGCCTTCTTATTAGAATGGTAAAATTTTTAAAAAGGATTTAATTGTTTGTGTTTAACTCTCCCAATTTACCAGAGATGAAACAATGAATGATTTTCGGTTTTAATTTTTAAATTATTGAATTTAAATGCATAAAGAGCTAAATCAATAAGGAACCTAAGAAGATGGGAGTGAATAAGTTTTTTTAGAATTAAAAGGATGGCGCAATATAGCTCTTTGTATCCTTCAGACTTTTTAGTCACTAATTTGTATTTAATTAGTCATTAAATAAAGTTTAAATAATATTTCTGTAAAATATTCTGAAATAATTATCACTTCCTAGAATTAAAGGAAATTAAAAAAAAATATCCAATGTTTTCTTTCCATTCAATTCCTACAGATCGCCAATAATAAATTATTTCCTTTGTATTGGAAGTAAACCTCTCCTTACTCCTAAGTTTTTGAATAAAACATTTTAAAGGCAAAGTGGTTAAGTAAATCACGATATAGCTGTTATTTAGTACCATTCCCTTGATTCTCAGAGACCTTATCCTTTTTAATATAATAGAATAGTGATTGGAAACAATGTCAATTTCTTTAAACCTTTTACTTTAAGTTTTTGCAAAAAGGTACTCTGTTTACAGTAGTTCTATTAAACATCTATTTCACACTTTCCTAGAAACTTTTCACTAATCACTAAACGGTACAAATCACGATAATATAGTTGGAAAACCATATTTAGCCTCTAATTATAATATCCAATTTTAAAGTATATAAGAAAAATCGGTAAGATTTTATTATATCTAATCTTATCATCTCATTTTCATTAGAGCTTTAATTTTTTGGCTTCTGTCACGAATTGATTGAAAATATCATATCATCGATTTCCATAACGGATTCATCCTTGTAAAAATTTAAATGTTCCAATCTTTGGAAACATTACCTTTAACCACTTTTTACATCCAATTATGGTCTCTAGAGACTTTAAAGACATTAATTTCAAAAGAAACACTTTCTTATTCCTTAAAAATGGAAATCGAGTTATAGAAACAAAGAACTGCAAAGAATTCATTAATAAAGTTAAACATTTTCATATTTTTTACGATCGCAAAAAATATATTTGACAAACTGTATACAAATTTTTCAGGACAATATCTCACTTTTTACAATTCATTTAGGTTCAAATTTTTTATACCATCCCTCTTAAACGACAATTTTCCATAGCAATATATACCATAAATTCAAGATTACAATTGCTTCCATTAGAGCTTACTTTGTCGCTTAAGTCAACTACACATGTGTACTTAAATTCATTTTTATATCTTTTTCAATATCTAAACGCATTTGTTACTTAACAGTTCAATTTCATTTTGAATGATTTTTATAACATTTTAATGGATCATAAAATTGCAACATTTTGCTAGATGGTAGAAGACAACATAAAAATTTTTTAATATCGTTATTTTTTGTAACAAATAAAAAGTTTAAAAATTAAAACGTTTTTTCTTTGGTATTAAAACAATGTTGCTTACAGCTTTTTTTATTTTCTTAAAGAATTTTTAAGATCAATATTTTGATCGGTCATTAAATTGAACTTGTAAAAGAAATTAAGTCATTTTCAAAGGAACACTGGGTAATTTTATGTTTCTGGAAGAAAATCGAAACAACTTCATTAAATACTGTTGTTGTTGATATAAAAACCATTTGTTTTTACAACAAAAGCTTAAAAACTTAAACATCATAAGAAAAATTGCTGATGACTACTGTTTTGCGGTTAGCAAAATCGTAAGAGGATTTAAAAGTCGAGGCATAAAAAATCGATATGAAATCGTTTTAAAGAAGATCCTAAAAAGCAGGGGTGGTCGCTAATTAAAAGGGGTATAAAATAAGATCAAATGGCGCCTCTATTTTTATAGACTTAGCAGATAAGCTTGTGAAGTTAATTGTGCATTCGGTTCAAGTTCACAATTTAAGTGATATTTTAAATAAGAAATATTTTTTTATCTGGTCACTTGAGATATTTTTTTCATAAATCTACATTTGCTGATAAATAAAAATAAAATCTTTAAGTGGACAAATTATATAGACAGGAAAATGCCATAAAACCCTTTACAAACAAATCACTAGACAAAGCTGTGTAAATATTATCGATTAAGTCGCTAAGATATAGTATTAGACCAAAAATAAGTATAATCAAATATTACATAAAATACCTAAGAGATAAACGCTTATATCCTTTTTTTCTACAACACCAACAATAAGAAAAAGGATCACTGAAAGAAATCATCTGCTTTTTTATTTTAGGTGCCACCATTAAGAAATAAAAAACAAAGAAATGACACATAATTTTTTATCAAATCCTTTCGACGACATTTACAAAAAAAATCTGCTCCAAATATTTACATGCATTAGAAAACTATTTTGAATTTTAGTTTAAAGTGTCAAGGAATGCATCTGCTTTTTGCTGATTAAAAAACCATCCAACAAATACAATTTACGTGTGTTACACACTTTTGTCAATGTAAACACATATTTTCAACATTTATAGACAACTCTTTAGGTATAGAAAACAAATATTAGCACGTTCTATTTTTGAACACTAACGTTGTGCAACGAAATGCATTTCGAAAATAACAACACTAGAAAAGTGTTGAATGACACACGCGGAAGGACATGTGCAACTCGGCAAAAAAACACCTTGTTTCTTTTCTATAAGAAAAAATAAAATAAACGACACAATGTGCTGCATGCAATATGAGCAGATCAAACACCCATCGATTTGATATCATCGAGATGTTATTGTGGAAATAGTATACAAATTGATTTTAATCAATATTGAACGACTGAGTGAATGAATGAATGAATTTTATGTTTGTTTGCATCTATGAATGAATGACAAGACTTAACCCCTTTTTTTCAAAACGAATCACCCTTTTTGAAAAAAGAATTCCATAAAAAAAATCCTTAAAAAGCAGATGTATTTGGAAGAACATAAATCATTTGAAAATAGTTAAATTTTTGTTTATTTGATTCAAATTAAAAGTAGATTTAATCAATAATATTGAAATAAAAAATATTTAGTTGACTTACAATCTTACCAGAAATATAAGTGAAACATACTCGAGCTTCTTGAAATGTACTAGTAAATATTTTCTATGGAATGAAATGGAAGTTGGCTTGTAATCCAGTCAACGACTAAAACCCAACTGTAAAATTCTCATCGGCTACAATGTAATGTAGAAGTCTTGGAACCCTAATTTGAGTAAACAAATTTAAGTGAAAATATTTAAAAAAAAAAGTTTTTTTTATTAAAATTAAGAAACAAAACTTTCTAGTAACTCTTCATTTTTGCACTGCAAAAGTGTAGGTACTCTTTGAAGTATTTTTTGAAAACATCGCAATTTTTTTAAAAAACTTAAACCTGTATACTGAAAACGTGATTGCTAGTAAGACTATAAAATATAATATTTTAAAACAAATATTCTCTCATTTATAATGAATCGAAAATAAATTATACTCAGAAAGTTCATAATTAATAAACGCTTGAACACCATCAATACCAAAAGTAATTAATCGTTTCAACCATGCTTTCAGTTACTTTTCTTGTGCCACTTAAGAGTCTATTTACCATAATGCCAATTCGGGCAAAAGCTAAGTGGAAAGATTATGAAGTCTTATAAATAGAAGAAGCCTTTTTGTAAACATTTCTTGAAGTAATCTTCAGAATTTTTTGATGTAATCTTCAGAATTTTGACTGCATTTGGCATCTAAAGTTTTCTTCAACATTCCGTCGGGCATCAGCAACATAAATTTGTTGACCAGAAAGTTGCAAAAAGTCTGCCAGAACATACGTTTTGTCATCCATTATGCAGCCAGAATTTTTTATAGAAAAGAAAATGTCTGTGCACTGTTTTTGGCATCAAAGGAACTTCTTGAGTATTGTATATTTTTAAACGTGCAATAGCTCTCAATTTTAGCAATGAATAGTGCAAGAACTGAGGTAACCTTCCTATCGAATGTATTCGGAGCTGTTTTGATATATTTTATATATTACCTGAGCCAGGTTTTCTAACAACGGACAGATTCTCCCGGTAACAGTTTGATGGCAGACCTTTGAATACTAGGCCAACTTTTTGCAGGACCACGTTGGGTTTTGTTGAAAATATTTAATGATTTTTGTGCTCATTTTTCCTGGTCACTTATTGTATTCCAAAAAAAGCAGTGTAAGGAAACATTGAACAAATGTTTCCCAGAACGAAGTAGACAAAAGTTGAAAACAAAAAAAAATTAAATTTCGAAAAATTTTATAAAATAAGACGGATGAATTTTGAAAAAAGGTCGAATAAATGTAATATTTATGACTCAGGCAGACTTACTATCGTTTTAAGAAAAAAGTGGTGCGCTTAATCTTAAAAACACGCCTAAAACATGAAGGTGGAAGGGTGTAGGAATGTATGTAAATACCGAAATCTAACGTAGTACCTTAATTCACCCCTTAGCCACATTAAATTGAAAATAACGTGATTTACATAATTTCTAATGGAAATATATTTCCACCTTTCTACATACTTCAGAGGCGGAAAAACCCGATAAAACAGTTCATACGTCAATTCTTTAGATATACAATATTTAATGTAATATTTGTGTAGTATGGGAGCTACTTTTCTCCGTCTGAACCAAAGATATTATATGTGGCTGTAGCAAAAGTTGATAAATCATGTGGAAACGTTTAAAACATAAACATAAATTTGTTATTTTTTGGAATTTAATAATTTAATGGCTTTAAATATTCTAATTTGAGCCAGCTTCCGAGCACTTCTATAAGTAGCCATTTCCAAACATATAATGCTACTCCTGTCGATCGGTAAATTTTCTAGTAAATGAATTTAGCTGATCCAATGTTATATATTTATTTCCCAAAAGAAATCCAATTATTCGAATTTATAATTCCTCATGTTATTTAGTGCTGAAGCTCGAATGGTTAATGTTCACATAATTTTAATTATATTTTTAATCGAATAATACTCTCATCAACAATGCAACATTATGTAATGAAAATGATGGTCTGGTAACACTTCCACTATTAAATTCGCTCAGTTCCGCCAATGTTTACATATAGCTGCGGTCAAAATAATAGCACCACTCACATGTCACATCTTCTATTGCGACACTTTTAATAGTTCATCATATATTACGATAAATAAAGAATGTGCAATTTATCTCAGCTGAGACTTAGGAAATATAATTTGAAATCACATAGACCATGAAAAGATCCCTTCTTAACTGCTCTTCATGTCTCAAACATATTAAAGTTTGCTAAAACTTACTTGGTTTGATGTATTGAAAAAGGGAGTAGTATTCTGTAGAACGATTACAACAAACTCGACTATTATTATGGTGTGGAAGTGCTTTTCGTACTATGGAGTTTGACCATTTTACAGTATTAAAACTATTATGGATGAATCAGAATATGTGAAAATATTAGACGAAGTAGCGCTACCTAATTTGGGCCATGCAACAAGACAACAAATCGAAACATACGGTCGAAATAGTTAAAAAACGTTTTTAGAATAATAGAGTCAATGCAGAGACTGGCCAGTTTCCCTATGTGATTCCACTTGATAATTGTACGCATAATATTAAAAATGAGGGGTCAATAATTAAACCGAACAATAATAGCGGTCTTTGGTCCACTGTAGAGGCAAGCATATTGGTCCAAAGATCTCTATTATCTTGGAAAGGTGCCAGAATATTGTAAATTCAATTGGAAGGAATTTCGGTTGTCATTGCTTATACAGGAAATACTTATGTTAAGAATAAATAGTTAACTCAATTCGATAAAATATCACTAAAAATTAAACAAAAATTATTTATTTTTTAATAATTGAAACCGGTTGGTGCTATTATTTTGCTACCACGTTTTATAAATGTTTCTGGAGAAAATAAATTTAATGAAAGATAATGAATAGAAATGTTCTTGTTTCCTCACCGTATTTTTAACTTATTTTTGATTTTATTAAACCACAAAATAAAAACAACTTTTTATTCAAATGACTTTTATGACTTATTAAAGAAGACGTATGTATGTGTTGCTATTATTTTGACCGCAGCTGTATATCATATTTATGACAAAAGTTTTAATTTTTTAGTCTCAGTTTCAAAGAAAAACAAAACTCATATTAAACATTGAATTAACCGAATAATTTGTACCGATTACCTTGAATTCGATTTTTTTTAATATAAAAAATATTTTTGAGTTTAATAGTCGATATAAAATTATAATGATAACTGTCCGCTAAACTGAATTTTTCAGTCAACGAAACAAAATACTTCTTTACTCCTTTGGCATTTAGATCTCTCTTCGATACAGCTTTTATCGCCGTAATCGAGTCAAAATGGCATGATTGCATTTTTATAAAATGCACGGAGGTGACAGGAAAACATAAGCAGATTGTGAATAAATAATCATGAATAACCTGCATGTTTACGCTTTCATCATAGGTTATGGTAAAAGCTAAGCTGAACTTATAATATAATATTATATCGAATTTATTACTTAATCATTACTTTTACATTTACGATCTCAAGATTTATGTGAATAATTCTTTCATATTCCATTATGAGAACAATATAGTCGAATAATTGTCTGTCGAATTAATCGAATAAAACTTAAACTAGAATAATTTCGAAAGCTGCATAAACTACCATATCACAAAATCCTGACAATAATTAATGGAATTTACTCTTTCTACAGGGAACACTCTCGCTTTAGAATAGAGGACAACTTCTATATGTTCTACTTAAAAAGTAGAGTTATAGTTCTTTTGCAATCAAATTTATTCCGAATATCATAAATAAAAAGCCAATTCCAAGGCGATATGTGAAACCTAAGCCTTCTCAAACTAAAACCTGTATATGTTCGTTTTTTAACAAAAATACGTATTTTCCACGAATTCTCATGTATGTTTATTCAAAATACATTTTTCATAATATTTTTTTTTAATACGATTTCATGTATAATTTCTCTCAATGGGCAACTTTGTTATTGCCAATATGCCAATCAATCATTTTCTGATTGTTTTTCTTGTTAAGCTTAACTTAACTAAGCCTCTTTATAGGTGTTAATTACAGAGTAAATAAACTATTTTTATTCATATTTCCTTGCTCAATGACGGTTGCATCTCTCCTTCAAGTCCAAATTCAAATTATGTTCGTATGAAAAGTAACACACAAGATACCAGAAAACCTGCTGTTTTTTTAACAGAATTTCACTCTAAATACATTCACTAATTAACTTTAAAACAGATCAATACGTACCAAACATGAATTAAACATGATCAAGAGCAAAAATCAGCAAAAATACAAAAAAACAACAACAAAAGTATCAATTTACCTACTTCACACCTTGTTGTCTGAAGAAATAACGTAAAACCTTGTATTTCATTTCACACCATGAGTAGTAGATGAAATTAAACAAAAAAAATTAATATCAACCTTGTTTCTTCCACACGATCTAATCCTATTAGTGGCAATTTTTAAGCAGATTTATGTTGTTGCCTTGTATCAATTAAATGCAAAAAGTGCAAAGAGCCTCTTAAAAAATCATTAATCATTTGCTTAACTACGGACGACGAATTGCTGAACGCGACAAGATTCTGCCTTCGCTAAGGCTTCATACACAAAGTGAGAAAATCTACACCTTAGTTTTTTGCTCTTTTTTTCTGTTCGATTGAAAACTACGTGGCGACAAAATACCATTAACATTTTTAAAAGGCGTTAAAAGGATGTTTCTGAATTGACCATTAACTTCTATTGGCAAAAAATGTTAAACAAAAACTATATATATTTAGGAAGTTGTGAAGTACCTCTCACCTTTTTGCCCAAAAACTATACAAAATATACTCCTCTAGTTGTGTGTATTATTTTCCTTGGAATTCACACCTTTTTTTCGATGATTTTTTAGCAAAAGCGCCAATTTGATTCCGTTAAAGTCAAAACATAATTTGTTCAAGGGTTACCCTACTGGCTAAAATTTATTATGGCGCCAATGTTTCTTTCCTTCTTTCGGCTTTATGTTTTGACATTTATTTGATATAATTAGGAGCTTTAAAAGATCATATTGATGTGTTTTATACTAAATAAAAGAGAGAAGCTTAAAAACGAGAAATACCAGATATTTGAAAACTGATTTGTTTCCAAGGAGAATAAATCGTACCTTCATCAAATTTTTCGATCACTTAAAGATGTATGTGATAAATTAGCAATATTAGTGCTAAATACAACAGAGAAACGTATTGGAATCGCCAAAAATTTTAAAGAACTAAAATTTATAGGTATCGTTTTTAATTTAACGGTTTCGAATTTATAGAGCTTTGTATTGTGGTATCTGTCCCTCTTATTCTTCTGCTCACAATGCTAGTTTTTGCAGTAAAACAGTTTCTTAAGAAGGTGTGATTTTAAATTCACGGTTCCATCACTTTCGATTTAATTAAGTAATTGTCCTGAGAAGTTTCTTATTTAAAATCAGTAAAATCGGCTCAGTAGAAAACATAATAATAATCCAATATCTGAGACAACTTGCTAAAATTTAAATTCGAACAAATATAATGACCAAATGGTTTATTAAATGTGGTCACTCTGAAAAACACTTTTTTGGATAGGGCTAGGGGGTGGGGTTATACCCTATATAAACGAAACTTTTAATATCACATATCTTTAGAACTTATAACCTCACTAAATTTGGCACAAGCATAATGCTTAAATTACAAAATATTATAGGGTACAGAAATGTTAGGTTACGTGGGAATCGGTTCCCCCAACAAACAAATCTTTTGATATTGCATATCTCTGTAACTCATTTGTTGAAACTGGGCACGTGGATGAAGCTCTAAGCAAGATATTATAGTCTGTATAATTTTTATGTAAAAGATACAGGGGAGTACAATTCTTTTTTAAAAAAATTAATATTGATCATGGGGGAGAGTTTTAAAGATTCGGCATAGCTAAATATAGCAATTTTTCTTGTGTCCGTTTAGAAAAGCTATTGGACTAAATCATGATCCAACTCGCCTTACACTTTTTAAGGAGTAAAGTAAAGGTTTTTCAAAATAATTCTTAAAACTCTTGGAGCGAATTATATAAATGGGGGAGGTACTTACCTCTGGTCCTTCCGAAAATTTTAGTGAAAAAATCAGTCCAGAATTAAACTGTTATAAGCTCAAAAAACTAAAAAGCATAGAGCTGTTATGTTTATAGAAGATACAACAGCTAAAATTTTGTTTATATTGATCATTTTAAAAGCTCTGCTAATCTTCAATTGAGACACATTCATTTCAACTTTTCCACAGACTTAGAAATCGTTAGTGTATAAAGAAATTTAGTTGGAATATTTTGGATTTTGAGAAACATTTGCATTCTAATCTGACTTTAGTCTTTTTAATCTGATACTTCGAAAAGTAATCTATAACGTTTCTATTCCCTCCACCACTACAACTGGTGAAGAGGGTATATTAACTTTGTTATTTCGTGTGTAACGCTTAAAAGGAATCATTTTAGACCAGATAATGTAATCGATTCAGCTATGTCCGTCTGCCTTTGGCATGTTCACATGGACAATAATTGACAAAGTTCAATAAAATTTGGACTTAGTAATTGCTATAGTTCTGAGAAGTTTTCTATTTAAAATCAGCAAAATTGATTCAGTATATCAAGAGATATATACCGATATCTGAGACAACCTCTAAGCGAATTATTTTCGTAAGACTGTTAATAAGAAATCGACAAATTAGCATAAGATTTGAGCATATCATTCCTAAAATCATCAGAATTGCTTCAGTACAAGAAAAGTTATAGAAAAAATATTGTTAATTTTATGACTTAAGATTCTTAATATTAAATATTTCAAATTTGATATTGCCGAATATAGCATTCTTACTTGTTGAAACTTGATTACGTATAGGACCCCTACAAGGTTTCTTTTGGCACTTAGTATCTACAATTTCCAATAACTACTTAGGTTCTCAATTGAACTTATTTCAAAGTTTTAGTGCAACAGAAAATGACTTCCCCAGTTCTATGGAACATCAACATCTTTCTCTTCAAGCCGGTAAAGATATAGAATTTCAAATAGATCTGCGGCCTTGAAAGAGGATCAATAAATACTCCATAAGTGGCGTACCGTAGTCACGGAATCCATAACTATGTAATAAGTTCTAAATTATGAAACCTTAACCTCGAATCTTTTAGAACATTTCAAAGAAGATTTACCTCTTTCACACATTAAATACAGTGAATATAATCACAATTAAGAGTTTCGCATTCATTTCGGTAATATTATATAAACATTATTAACATCTGTACTCAACAAAGTCCACACATGTTGAAAAAACACCATTGGGTCATCTGCGAACAGTTGGTATTATTTACAAAACATTCTCAAAGTAACCAAGGTTTCCCTTAACTATTCCAAACTAGCAAATACATAATAATTGTAAAGTCCTTAAATGGATGGGTAATCAAGCAACAATGTAACATTCAACGAACTTTAAACAACCCACAATAAGGGTGTGTGTATATCAAAAAAAGGAGTCCTTTTTAATTATATTTATAAAAAAGTGCATTAAGCGAAAAATAACCTTTACTTCTTGAACACTTTCCAGTTTAACATTCTATGAAATTGTTGACGAAAAGGTGACTTGGAAATGTCAACGACTTTTATTTCAAATACCGAATAAAAAAATTTCTTCAAAATGGAATTGAATTGAGGAGTAAAAACTGATATAGAATAAAGAATTAAACTGCATTTTATAGATATTCAGAAAAACGAAATGAAGATGCCATCAACTTTATCAGCTTCATCACATTTTGTCTTTCTTACATAACATTCTGAAATGAAAGCAAAATTATTTATTTGATTGCTCAATTTTCACTAAAAACTTTACAAAAAAAGAACAAAAAAGAAAAAATATAAAAACAAATTGTTGTCTAAAGGATCCTGAACTATACAAGTCATAGTGGGACAGGATCGGAAAATTATCGAAAATTTTTGAATCGCATTTATACATAAAAAATACTCTAATTTCAGAACATTTGCAAAAAAAGCAAAACGTTCAATAAAATTGCCGAGCTAAAGTTAAAACTAAGCGAATTCCATATGAAAAATTGTCACTTTCGTTAGACATCAATTTGTGGAAGGGTCTTCTTCTTTTTCCACAAAAGTTGTTATCTATTACCGTTAAGTTGTAAGTCTGCATTCTAAAAATGTAACCGTTACACATTTTTTAAGGCCTCTTACTTCATTTACCAGAACTTGACCACCTGTTCCTTAAATTAATACAGTTTTTGGACAGAATACATTTACATAAGGAGTGAGATTGAAAAATTCTTTACATATATGTTAATATAAACGAAATTACAAATTAATTATTACAATTTACAAAAAATTTTAATCATTTGCAATGATTATGAACCTTTTCCTGGAAACCTTTTCATTTAAGTAGCGCTTTCTGTCACATTGCTCGAAAAGGTAGACCAACTCCGCCTTAAATCTACCAAACTCTTGAACACCCTTTTTCGTATTCTTCAATTCCATTTATAGCAAGAGCCTAATATCACGGACCTTAGTTCCAGCCAGTTGAGAGGATTTGTCTCTCTTGGTATGATACGACATTAGTTTTTTGAATGGGAACAGTCTTTTTTGGAAGCATTTCTTGATTCAAATTTTGGCATTTGTAGAGCCGGTTGTTACAAATGAATTGCTTCATTTGACACAAGTGCATATTGCTTGCCATACCACGAATTCTTTAAGCAATTTCAGCTGCTTTTGGTTCCCAAACTTTTCTTTAAAATTTCCTCGAGTATCTGTAACATAATTTTTTGACCAGGAAGTTGCAAAAATCTGCATAACATAAGTTTCGTCCTCCAAGATTATTTTTTGAGAAGTCGTGCCTTCTATTTCCATTCTCTATTTTCGACCTCGTTCAACTTTGTTCTAGTCAGGAACATTTTAATCCTTAAATATTTAATTAACTTTTCGTAGCAAGAAGCAAAAATATATATATATATAGCCCAGAGCTAACCCGGCTGCTTTCCTACCAAATATGTTGCAAGCTCTTTTTGGAAAAAGCTGTCAATTTTTTGGCTTTAGAAACATAATGTGGACCATTACTTCTACCTGAGCCAGGTCTTCTTCCAACGGACTTGTTCTCTCGGTATTGTTCAATAACATTGAAAACAGTTTGACGGCAACCCTTGGAATACTTGGCCAATTTATATCGGATCATATTAAATTTGGTCACTTATTTTAATCAGGTCTATTAAGTTGTTTGACATTAAGTTACATAAAGTGACATCTTCTATAAAGGTAAATTGATAAAAACTAAATGAAAAAATTGCGTTTTTCGATTTAAATTAATTCTGTTCTACTGTGCCACATTCGGTAAAACAACATGTTTTTGTTTTGATGCTCCAAAACAACAAATTTTTCGAAAATATGAGTGTAAAGATCTTTACACTCTCGGGAAAAAATATATTAATAAAAAGTAAAAATAAAAACATTTTTATAACTTAATTGTTGTTATTTTGTTTTTTTTTTTTCTTTGTATCGTCGATTGTTTGAGGCATAAAAATTGTAACATTGTTATTGTTCCTTTTTTTGGTCAGTACATCCACAACAGCTTCGTAACATCTCCACAGATGACAAGCTTTAAAATTATAAAAACAAATAAAAACAACCTTAAATTGAAGATGATTTTTTATTAATGTTTAGTTGATTGAATTTCATTGCTGTTGTTGTATCAATAATAAAAATGTTGCATTCTGTTGCATCCATATTCACACATATTAATATAAGCAAAAACGACTCCCATTATCAACGTATGTGGTGCACTGTTTATTGATTTTTAATGAACCAACTATTTGCGGAATTATCCCTTTGATGATGACGCTGAGAATTTTAAGCTTAAAGCGATCACTGCTTCTCATAAAGTTTTATTTACTTGGATCAATAAAGACTGAATCAAAATTTTCTTTTACTTGTTTTTTTCTTTTATTTAAGTTAAAAACATAAAAATTGATTTCATGTTCAACAATTTGTTGTAATTTCCAAAGGTTCTGCTTTTTGAAAGTGAAGCGTAAAGTAAAAGTAATTTCTATTCCACAAGAAATTCGAATTTCATGTGTTAAATACACGTGAATTACTGTGAATGAATTTGAATCACCAGAAAGTTCAACGTTTTTCGCTTAAATAATGTTTATTTTGAAAGCGGCTATAGTGTGGTATGAGAGTTATAGATTAATGATGTCCTGTTAAAATATTAAAAGAAATTTAGTTCCGAATCGGGAGGTGGAAAGTTAAATTAATATATGCTCAACATGGAATGGTTTGCATGATCTCTTTCATCATATACTTTAAGGAAATGTATTTGTAATGTGTTTATCTTACACTATAGATGAATTAGAATGCATCGTCATTATAAAACAATTCCATGGAGGATTTCCGTTCCATTTCCGAAATCTGACAACACTAATAAACATGAGAAAGCCCATGACGAAGTAATTAGTACTAGTTACTTCGTTTATAAGTTAAGATCTATACTACACATCCAATCAAAGAGAATTGATAAATTCGTAGAAATGATCCAAAAGAAAAAAGTTTTAAAATTTACTTATACCCTGATCCAAAGTGACATTAGGATTTGGAGGTTATGTGAAAGCTCATCTCTTTAGAATACAAAGATAACATGGACAGCAAGCCATACATAAAAGTGATGTTAGTATTAATCCACCTAAAGTGAAATTTATCCGAATAATACTAAAATGTCAAGGTATGTGTGAGATATATGCGCTTCAAAGTGATACTAGAAAGTGAGAATATGGAAGCATAGCGAGTAAATTAATGTGAGATGGGAACTATGAGAAATAATGTACCGATCCTAGTGGAATTCGGCAAATCGTTTTAGAATATCGTAAATTAATTTTATGCGCCAAATTTCAAAAAAACTGGATTAAATAATGCACCCACCATCACCAATTTGGATAGGCCTCGTTACGTGTCAAATTTCATTTAGAACGTTATGCTTAAAAGTGGTGATAGCACATTTTTTCTGCCCGTTATAATTTTTGCACAAACCCACTATACCCCAACCACCTACGGCGGTGTAGGGGTATAATAAAAGAGATCTCAAAAAGTTTTATAGCAGATTTCCTGTAGAACTGATACAATGAGAGTTAAAAAAATCAGTTTCTTAAAGTATCGCTGTAGTGGCAAAATATAGAATGGATAGGGTCATGAAGAAATACACCCTACAAACTACGCAACTATGAATTGGTGAATATCTAACAAACTTTTCCAGCTAGACTTCTTAATTTAGTCCCAATCTTTTTCCTATGAAACAGTTTTACGTGAGAAAGTGGATGGTGGAAGTGAACATCCAAAGAACTATCAAAGGAGGGTACTTTCCCAAGAAACAATTTTACTGGACAAAATTTATGAATAATAGGATCAACAGAAGAGTTACTGACAATACAACACAAATATGAATTGGCGTATATCTAAAGAGCTTTTGCATTTAGTGCCAATATTTTTCCTATGAAACAGTTTTACGTGAGAAAGTGGCTGTTAGATAGTGTAGGAGAGAAACAAGGAAAGTTGCCCTCCATGTAGATCAAACATTAATTATCGTTTATCTATCTACAGTTTTCAAATTTTGTTGTATTCCTAGGAAACAGTTTGAGAATGCATTGGAATAAATTTTAGTAATTGAATACTTGAAGAACTGTTACGGCGAAAATTGTTTAATTAAGCCGAATCTCCGTTTAGATTCAGAATTGTTTTCTGAATCTAAAACAAATGAGACTTTTTATGGAGTAAAAAACACCTGGTGAAAGTTGGTAAACTAATATTGAGTGCGGTGCAAATTTTGAATATCGGAGTAATATGAATTCTAAAAATATTCTAAGAACAGCAAAAGTATTTATCATTAAGACAATTGATTGGCGTTTATTCAAAAAGTGAAACTAATTTCAAGCATTTTGTGCTAGACTTTTCCACAAAATATCTTGTTAAAAGTAAGATATTGAGGTAAAGAAACTGTCCAACGAAGGCTATGTTGAATAGGGCAAGAGGATAGTTACACTCAGCACAAAATCTCTATTATTCTATCATTATTTCCCTACTTGTCTCCTTCGTTTTGAAAATAATAAAAGCAAATAAGAAGCTGAAGGATAAAAATTGATCTTGTAAAGTTATTCTCAGCAATTCTTCACATAACATGAACTGGGAGGATCATAGTTTGACCATTCTCTTTTTTGGTCCTTTAACCAAAATTGTACTGATTACTTGCTATAAAATAATAATAACTCGAAATACTACTCCGATAATCAAACTATGCAAATATGAATTAAAAAAAAACATAAATTCATTCCCCTTAAGCTTTTAAACTTTTCATTAAGGATAAAAATCTAAAATGACACCCTAAAAATAATTTGATTGAAATACGATTAATTTTAATAATAAAAGATAAAATTAAATGAAACTGAAAGACTGGTCTTAAATGCTCAAACTATAATGAAGTATAGTTCCGGAACAAGCAGAGCACGTGTTGTAAGCGCTTATTCTTTACGGCAATAATTAACAATGCAACACAAATGATAATAACTAAAAAATAACAGCGGCCTAAACAACAAATTGAAATAAGAGGTGGACAAGTTACGAGTACAAGAAACTTATTACATAAAAACTACAAGTATCTATATAAAAATACCCAGCAACAAAGTCCTGTCGTTTAGCTAGACCTTTGCAGATCCTTATGGATATAAGCGAGTAGTTGTCCTATGACTTGTCAAAAACAAAAGTAGTTAATAACAATTAACATGAATAACTCCAAAACAAAAAAAGTAAACTGCAGCAACTTGTTTTAATATCCTACACCGTTATAAGTGAAGACCTTGGATGTATTGTGATCGCCTTTGCATGTGTAACATTGGGTAAATATTTTATATTTCATAAAATAGATCTATTTTTGGTCTAAAGGGCCATTGCCATTGCCCGCCACAGATCTTAACTCGAGATCTGCAGCAGCGAAAAAATTACGAATGCTCTATTTTGCTATGCTGAAACTATAAAACCCTCCACCATGATGAATTTGACAATAATCGTAGGAAAATCTCTTGTAATGGGTTAGCATTTCCCTGTGTCCTATCCCAATATTAGGTACTCACCAAATTTTATTTTATATTCTAACACAGCTTTCAGAGTTATTCAAAATTAGAAATTTTAATTTTAAGGGGGATACCACTCCCCCATGCCCTATCCGAAATTTTTTTACTCTTTAGTATTTTGTCATTAAGCCATATTTTCGAATAAAATTCCAATAGCTTTAAAACATATGCGGTATTGAAATTTGCGTTTTGAGTATACCACTCCCCCGTGCCAAATTTCATGAGATTTCCTTTATTGATTATAGAGATATACGATAATGAATGTTTTTTGGTAAGGGGATATACCCCTTACTCATGCTTTGTTCAAAAATATTACAGTGTATAAAGTTTTTTACCAAAGAAAATGTCAGACTGAAAATTTCATAAAAATGTAATAAGCAGTCAAGTTGTAATCATTATTAAAATTTCTTAGTTTTTAAAGATTGTCTCAGATATCGGTTGATAACATTTGTTCTTCTATACCAATTTGAAATAGAAGGTTTCTTTAGACAATAACAGGTGCTTATGCCAAATTTCATTGAGATCTGTGAACGTGCCAATATCTGTTGTTGTCAGACAGACAGACATACCTAAACCGGCTCAGATTTTGAATTGATTTTGTTCATGGGAGCTTAGATAATTCCTCCTTGGCTTTACATTAGGAATGACAGGGTTACTATACCCTTGTAACGGTTGAGAAACCAACATCTGATTCTACTTCAATAGAAGATTCTGCGGCCACTGTTCACTTTTTTAATTTTCTAAATTTTACTATTTTTAGCGGAAAATGTTATCTGAAACTTTTAGGAAATTTAATATTTGGATGCCCCAGAAAATTACAAATATTTATATTTTCCACTGGTGACAGGTGGCAGCACTCTGCGTACTTATTAAACACTTATTTCTAAGGTGTTTGTATTCTGAAGGGTGTTTACAATTCGTTACAATCAAACATTTTTCTCTCACTTGTTTTGTATTTCTTACAATCCTGTTGCTTTAATTAGGGAGCCTTTTTGCTGCAAGTGTGTATGTAAGTCCTAGTTCTTTACTTCCTTTTTAGTGTATTTATATGTTTCTTGTATTATTTTAATATTTTAATTAAATGCAGACACCCCATATGAAAAATAAATATTTTATTTCTCACTCTTTCGCTCTGTCTATCCATCTCTTTTATTAACTTTGTTGCATGTTAGTAGATCCCCCCGTGACCATAATATTTTTAACGTCATCAGCGTGTGTTTGATCAGCCAACAGCGGAACACAGTAGACAACAATAACAACAAAATAAAATTGACGGCGCGTGGCAGGTGTATTTACCAGAGAGAGAGAGATACAAATGTAAACTCTGTCTTATTATGAGCAACATTTGAACAGCAAAACTGTAGCAGGAAAGAAATGTTTTCGAAAAAAATATTTAATTTTTATTTAAATAAAAAAATTGGACGGAGTAGAATTAATAACAAAACAAAATTATCATTTGTTAAGGGATGCATTTTATAAGTATTTAACTCACATACACTTATAGAATTACACATACACTTAAATGTCAATGCTTGAGTTAAATATTTGTAGTTTTTCCATAGGGGCAGCATACATTACACGATTTGTTCGAGAAAAAAACGCTTTTGTGTCCAACCTTGGATTCGGAATAGTACAGAAAGTAATATAAATGTAAATAATTAAGAGAATTAATTACAATAGAATTCACCGATATTTTTGAATTCTTCCATATTAAACATTTGTTTTGCACTCGGGGTGTTTCGTTCCCTGATAATGTCCTCCCTACATTTTCACTGTTCAATAGTTTTGCAAAATTAGTATTTGCTGAAACAACTCTGTTTCGAATACACCGAAAACAAATTCGCGAAAGCACGATAATTGATTTAAGAATTATAATCATGCATTTGTGTGATATCATTAATCCCGCCGTATCAGCGAAACCTCGTGGTCACTTTATATAATTGTTGTGATATAAAATATACAGAAGAGCGCACAGGTTCCCAATTTGATAGGATCTTCCAATTAAGCAGACTTCTTTAATATTCTACTTGTGTTAGGAGATAGAGGTGGTAAAATTTAGGTCCCTTAAGATAATCTTTCTGTGTAATTCTCGATAGGATTTGATACTCAATGCGCAATTTTTGTTTTAGGTCATTGCTTCCCATTGAGATTTAAAACCCAAATGAATTTTTGTCAAATTAATATTTCTTTATGGATCCCTTATATCGAGGAATAAGATGAATATGAATACTCATTGCAAAATTTTGCGGAGATTTAAATTCAAATTTGTTATAAGAAGGATTATTTATGGAAAAATGAAATATAAAATTTTTAAAAGAAAATTTTAAGTAGAAAATGGTGTTCACACTAACCCCGAATTTCACTTATGTATTGTTATAAAAGATGTGGTAGAGTAGATGAATCGCATGGTTTCGTTTAGATTTCAAGATGATCGTATGTAAACATTCCTGATCTAACTGGTGGAGAGGATTCAGTACATTAACCACAGTCATCACATCGTAAAATTACCTTATTAGTTCTAATATTTGGAGAAGATATATCTTTAAGCGAGAGACAAATTCAAGGATTATTCCTTTTTGCACTTCAAAACTGTGTCAAGACTCATAATGAAGTAAAATTTGCTAGACAACTTGTGGTCTTAGTGAAAAAGAGTTACTTAAATCACTAACGTGATATTTGGTAATACTTGCATTATCTGGTCCTCGAATAATTTACACATAAAAAATGGTAAAATTTTTAGTGTCAATCATAACTGTTGCCTTCAAGTTTTGCTGAAGTTACCATGATGAGGCAAAGGAACAAACTCATTTTTGTATGACTTGCCGGCAATTAAAATGCTAAGGGAAGGCACACTTGGAAGCAACACAATTTCACCAATTAATCCGTGTAATTTGTATTCACAAAAACTACAATGCAGTCGGAAATGTAGTCGAGAATTCTTATTTCTTAGGTATCATAGAGGTATTAAAAATTTTTGAATATGTTATTAGGATACTGCCCTTGGAACAAACTAACTAATGGGTGATTCACATACACCATGTTCCTCCCATCTAACAATTTCGGTTGTTCTATTTTAATCAGAAAGTTTTTTTCATTATTTTGGCTTATTATCCATTTAGTTATAATAACCCTTATTTCGGGTTATTAACCCTAAAACTGGAAAAATCGGAAAATAGTAATGAACTCATATTTGAAACAAACTCCTAAAATCGAAAAATATGAAAACCGATTGTGTGTATGCGGCTTATTCAATTTTCAAGAAACGTGACCAACAAATATTGTGATTAGTTAATGGCTTGGGCATCGGGGAAGGATAGCTAATGTCTAGGGCATCGGGGAAGGATATCCCCTTTAAAAAACGAAACAATTAATATCGCACATCTCTAAAACTAATGCACGAAAACTAACGAAATTATGGTAGAAGAATAGTGACTTCATAATGCCATAATTGCAGACTACATAATTTGCAAATAGGACAGTGGTATCCTCCTTCCAGATGAAATTTTTAATATCATATTTCTATGAAACTGTTAAACTGTTAAGATGAGGTTTGGCGCATGGGTGAGGCAATAATTTTATAATATTATAAACTACGTACTTTTCTGATAGGAGTGGTATTTAATTTCAAGCGGAACATATTTCCACAATTTTCCTAAATTGATCATGATGGATGGGTTCAGAGATTCGGCACACTAAACTCCTTTCTCTAACAACAAAAGAAAAAATGTCACAGGTGTAGAATATTTTAAAATTCCTTATTAAAAAAGATTTTATTTTAATCTAATTAAGGTGGCACAACTATGTATTATTACACAATTTTGGAGGGGCGATTTACTTTTTTAATTTTAAAATTAAGGGTAGATATCGTCGATTTACATATATGAAAAACTTTTTTGGTTCAAGTTAATGAAACTAAATATTTAAATTCAACTATAAATAACAACTTACAAGCAAATATATATTTGAACAAGTGCCTCTAAGCATAAAATTTTCCCTTAATGCTCTTAATGTTACCATGGTTTCCGATTCCTTAAACATTTACCACAATTTTACTAATTCCAGCGATAACTATCATTTTGATGTTGATTTAGTTTTTTTGTTGTTATTATTTTTTGTTTAAGTCTCTGCCTAAAATCATGTTCAAATCCACGAGTTTGTTGCCAAACATTTGTTTAAGTAAGAAATCAAGCTAACAAATGTCTACGCTTTTTTTGTGTGCCCTTCTTTGACTACTTCAGATTAGACCTTCTTTAGTTAATTTTATTGTTTTTTCTTCAGTTTTTGGTTTTGTTTGATTTGTTATTTGATTTCTTTCTTTTTTTCAGTGGAGGAGAAAAAATAAGTAGAGCCTTTTTAAAACTATCATACATCTTGTATATCTCTACTGTCAGATTGTTGTATTTTTAATTCGGTGGCACAGGCCATTAGTTGTGGTCACTGGTTATAAGAAAAAGAAGAAAAATAAGAAAAAAACATCTGCCTATTTACCTTTTTCTTATAATGATTTTTATTTATATTTCTTTTCACTTTTATTAATTTTCTTTTCTTTGTTTTTCAAATAATATTTTATTATTTGAGATCTATAGATTTTGATTTTAATTTGTTTGTTTTAAATTTCAGTTAAAATTTACATCTGTAAGTTGGTACGTGTGAATGACTTACAAGAAATGGTGAAAACTTAATTCAAACCTTTAAGAATTCCAGAAAACAAAATATCGATTTTTAATGGAAAATTATTACAAAAAGAAAAAGGTTTTGCACAAGTCAAGCTTGTTTTTCCTGTATTACTGTTGCTCTGGGACACATGCACCGAAAATTGGACTTTCTTCGAATGACTTTTGCAGAAGCTGTCCGTATGAATATGAGGAAACTATTCTTCATTTGGATAGTTGCGGATTTATCCGCGATTGTGACTGGTTTGGCGATATGAATGCTCACGAGGTTTCCTCACAGTTTATGAGATGTGAAAGGCTGGATGAATCAATGATCAATGTCTCTTCACTCTCCTTCTCTAACACGACTTTGCTTTATCTTATTTGCAGATTTATACTTTAAACTCTTAACTTCTAACTATATACTCTCAAATGGACCTTTAGGACCCATGGCAGCCTGTTGACCACTCCTCTAAATCATAGTTTAATTTTTTCCTAAAAAATATAGTTTTTTTTTACGAAAAATTATAGTGATCATTAATTATAGTTTTTTCTAATCAGATGTTCAATATTAAATAACTATTGTATGCTTCGTATGATTTATAGATCCCATCCCTCCAAGATCTTTTATTCATTTAGTAGGCATAAGTCTAAGGCTTTTTTGTAATAGTTCTCCCGATATTAAATAATAATTACTTGGTTGTTATGGAGGAATATTTCTGGCCTGGCCCTATCTACTCTTGATTTGATTCAGTCAACATCACGGGAGGTATATCTCCCAATGACACTGTCCGTCCCATATTTTTACACGAAATCAGTTGCAAGGGAGTACTGGGTAAAAGTCCTTTAATAATTAATATTTGTTTTATGTTGCGGTACCCATCCACTTTCTAGTGATCCTACTTTTTTAGTTTTCCTTTCGAATTCTTTAATTTCAGTAATTAATATTTCCTTTGCATGGGAATATGAACCCATATCAATTTCAGTAAAGAGTAGTTGGTCAAAGTAGTTAATATATTAATCTAGCATCGACTTAAAATTTGTAAATGAAGATGAAATCTTAATACTCTAACATCTCCTCCCTGTTCCTATCTATCCTACATTTTGTCCAGTAGAAAGTTTCTTATGAAAGTGCCATTCCCTCTGCTCCTACCGAAATTTTTTAAAGCCTATATTACTTTTGGATATATTAGAATCATTCTGTGTTCAAAACTCTGTCCAGTTTTATATTTTATTTGTATGGGAGGTACCACTCCCTCTGCTCCTACCGAAATTTTATTAGGATAATTCTCTGTTCAAAGGTCTATCCATTAGTTATGCCGTCTATAAGTCCCAAACAAACCAACAAACAACTACAGATCAATTTTTATAGGAAAAAGGGATCTTGGTTTATGATCTTTTCCCTTTTACTATTCCACTTTTAATTGAAAGTTCGATTTTAGCTTTCTATATAAAGTATACAATTTTATTTTCCTTCCATTAAACAAAACTTGGTTCATGATCATTTCGCTTAATATTTAATAATTCCGCCTAAACATAAATATTTACAAAAATATTTAATAAACATTAAAATTTGATTTGTGTAAACTCATTAGACAAAAGAAAAAATCTTTTTAAGAGCATTTTTATAGATTCGGTCATTTGTTGGTTACAAAGTTTTGTTTTCACTCCGTCATTGGTATCCGCTAACAAAATGTATATATATATATGGAGCTTGTAGATGATATGAAATCATTAAAAGTCATTGAAGAAATCACTAGGTGGTGCTTTTATTACATGGCCTCTGTTTAAACATAAACTTTACAATTTTATTATTGAGTTCTTATTAAGATTCAAATAGCAACAGCAACTTTATCTTGTAGTTTGATTTTTTATTTCGTATTTTTTCTCTGATTTCTTTCTTCAATCAATTGCGAATGTCTTCATTCAGGAAAATACTGGTAGGTTAAGTTCACTTGAATATGTTGGCAGACGTGAGTGTTTTTGAGAACTTAATTTCATATGTCTGAGCTTAAACCAAATAAACCTCAGCTGAGGAGGAGGTGGTTAGAGTTAGCTTGTGATTGAGAAGGAAGAAGCATAAAAAATATCGTAACATGATTTTGTTTTTGCGAAAAATATTTCTTTAACAAGTTATAATTTCATTAAAATTGTTTACATTTTTCAAAGTCTGCCACATGATCAGTTTGCTGTGTCTGGATATTGACAGCAGAAACAAAGCCGGAGACAAAACATGGTTTTCTGACTTTTAATGGAAAAAAATGCATCTAAAAATATTTACCAGTGTGTTAATTAATTTAAGATCAGCAATATTTAGAGCAAAGACTAAAATGAAATTATAAAAATAATCGCTATAAAATGTGTTGTTGTTTTTTTTTTTTGTAGCAGCATTTACAAGTTGAAGGAGAAAAATATTTCATTGTGTTTTATTAGAACAATTCAATCACGTCGAAAACGCAGAAAAACACAAATTAAAAATTCAAGCCTTAAATAAAGTCTTAATAGGTGTTCGAACAATTTCAATTATTTCTCTAATTAAACGATCAAAACTTGTTTGTTAATAACGAGGGTTGTATGATATTAACCCGATTTTTAGGTTAAAAGGATTTTTACGCATGACATTTACTGAGAAGCACTTTGGGGAGGCTAAGTAGTGGCCGTACTTCCCAGAATCTATTAAAATGTTTATCAGGAAACATGACTCACAACGTGACCCAAAATTTAAAATTGTAATTTATACAGTTTAAGAGATGAACATAACATTCCAGACATGTAGAAATATACTTCAGACATGTGATAGCTAATGCATCCTTTAGATGTGGGGTTCCACATCCCTCTGGCCCTATTGGAATATGTAAAATTGTTAGAATATTATGACAATTTCATTATACTAAATAAAAATTATGGGTAAATGGGTAATCTACTCCCCTAATCTTATGAGGAGGTGTTCAAAAAATGTGAAACGTGAACTTTTAAGTTTATGTCACCTTATAAGTTAATCATATAAGAGACTGATTTTATATTAAGAAGCGAAATTTTGAACCTTTTTCGTAAACTCTTCCATTAAAGTTTTTAAAGAACCCTTTGCTGGAACAGGTAGTCCATCTTCATTTAAAATCTATCAAACTTTTAAACACCTTTTCTCTACTCGTCAACTCCCTTTTAACAAGAGCCCAATATATCTGAGATTTTGATATCAATGATATTATTTTTGTATCACTCAAGATCTTTTCTCCATAGTAACAGGATTCCAAGTGGGCCCAAAAATAAATGAACACATTATGGAGTCTTATGAGGGAAACAATATTTTCTGTAAGCATTCCTGGATGTAAATTTCGGTATTTAGAGAGGCCGTTGTAACAAATGATTGGCTTCTTTTGCCACAACTGCTTATTGCATCCCACACAAAGAACTTTATGAGAAATTTTTTCTTCAACATTCTCTCGAGCAACAAAAAATTGTTAACCAAATCTGCGAGGACATACGTTTTGTCATCCTTCAATTCACATATGTTTGTCATCAAAACTTTCAGCACCATTTCTCTCAGGAACTTTTTAAGCCGTGCAAGTTTTAGATCCAATATTTCCTACGCACAGAGCTAACCGCACTGTTTTCTTACTGGATGTGTTGGAAGTTCTATTGAAAATATTTTTTTCTTAATAAAAACAAACGTTAATAATTTGTCGATCTCACTCCTTGTGATAAGATTGCTTTCAATGTATTAAGCTTCTTCTTTCTACTTTAGGTTGGAGGGCAACATATTTCTATCCTATCAGATTTTACAATAAAGTGCATTATTGATTCTTAGAAATTCATTTCATTTCATTCAATTCACATTCATTTCAGGAACTTTCTGGGCCAATATTTCGTACCAAATTGCCTGAGCACAAAGCTAACCGGGCTGCTTTTTTTGAAATTGCTTTCTATATTTTAACTTTAGAAACGTCATGTAGACCGTTCCTTCAATCTGAGCCAGATTTTCTATTAACGAAAAAGTTCTCCTGGAACTGTTAAATAACGCTCGAAAGAGTTTGACGACAGACTTTTGACCAACTTAAACTAACATGTTTTGCAGAGGTAACTTAATAAAAAATTGTCGATCTCATTCCCTGCGATAAGATTACTACTAATGTTTGAAGCTTCTTTCTCCTTTAGCTTGGAGGACCACATACTTCTGACCTATTTGATTATACAATAAAGAGCTTTTTTGCTTATAATTGTCAGTTGTCAAACATTCTATTAACAACCCTCGCTACTTTACTAATAAATCAATTGTTTTGAAAATTTAAGAAACTTTAATTAACAAAGCTTTTCGGAAAACAATAGCTCGTGCTTTGTATAACAGAATATTTAATTAGAAAACTAACAAAATCTGTGATCGATTCCCATATAAAATCTTTTCTTGCTTGAACTTCCTTTTTTTTCTAAAATTTCTTCAAATATAATCAATTTCCTTTGTTTGAAAAATCTACCCTTTTTCCTGCCAAAAGAAACAATTTCGCCAGGTGTTTTTACTTTTCTCTTAAAATAATTTCCTTTTTTTTTGGCAAATAAACACAAAAAAATTGTTATTGTTATTTTTCTAATTTTTGCGACAAATGTCATTGAAAATCTCGTGTCAATTTTCACTTTTATTTCAAGCATTTTTATTTCTCATATTCATCATCGGTCGAGTCGTCATCAATATTTTATTGTTTTTTGTTAAAATTTTTATACAAACTCATTGTGATCGTCATCATCATGATCATCATTATTATTGTGATCATCAACATACCCATTATGATCAATGACAATCCTTTTGCTTCAGTTTAATATTCAAAAAATGTAAAAACTACCAAAAATCATATATTTTGTGTGTCCTTTTGTTTCATATTTTACTCTCTCTCTTTCGCATCATTAACACTTTCCATTGTTGTTCTGTTGCCGCTATTCTGGTATTCAATTTTCTCGTTTTGCGGCTTTATTCAAATATTTGCATTGTGAATTTGTGTACAAAGGAAAAAAAGAAGGAAAAAGAGTTTATGGTTTAAATGCCGCCAACCTTTATGGTTTTGAATTATTGACATTTGAAAAATTGATTTTTTTTTCAGAAACGCCTTTTTGACAGCATTTCTCAGGCTATAACAATATCGTTTTAGCTTAGACGTTATAGTTTTTGTTGTTGGAATATTTATTATAAAGGATTCGTTGTGTGCAGATATGCATTAAAAGGATTCTTTTTGATGTCAACTATGAAATCGTGTTTTGCAAATTGTCTCTGTTTATAATGCGGTTTCACATGTGTGGAAATTGTTAATCGTTTTCAATAAGATTTTTTTTTGGTTTAAAAATTTGTGATATCGACTTTTGATAAAAAAAATAAAAGTAATTTTTAACATTTTCGTTTATGAATTTTCACTATAACTCCATTTTTTATTTCAGTGATTAAGCTTGTCATTAATATACCCTCATCAAGGTAGCATCCAAAACCCCATATAGTATAATATTGTTTCAAATTAAAATCTGAGTCGATTTAGCTATGTTTTTGGCACGCTCACTTCCACCATAATAGACAGAGATCAATTAAATTTGGTCCAAGTATTTGTTAAAACCCGCAAAATCGCTTCAGTAGAAAAAGTGTTATAGACTTATAACTGAAACAAACTTCCTAAGACTGAAATTTTACACAATACAATAAAATTTAATGATAGGACATGGGGAAAAAATTATCCCTCTTAAAAACTTAACGTGACATATCTCTATAACACAGGAAATCTAACAAAATTTTGTATGTGAATAGTGATGTGAAAGCACACTTCGAAGCAAAACGCTTCAAAATTTGCAGATAAAATGAAATGATAAAATGAATTTTTTTAAGATCCTACAACTCAGAAACTGTTACAAGAAATATGAAGAAATTTGGAAATGAAGCTAAAATAACAAAATATTATTGACTGCGTAATTTTGGGAATAGGGCACCGGAGGGGGAGATATCTCCTTACATAATTGGAAGAACTTTTAAAACTATATTAAAATCTTACGTCCGCCTGTTCAAATATTACTGATTTATTCAAAATTAAAACAAAACTACTCGGATTACAGTTGGTAGTTTAAAGTTCTAGTTCCAAACCGAGGTACTGCCAGTATAAAATCAAATATATTTGATTGTAAGGATTAATGAACATAATTCGTTAAGTCAAATCTAAATTGTTTTCGGACTATATCGATTTCTTGAAATTTTCACAGAGCGATTCAACATCTTCGGAACTTAATTCTTCGGTAGGATAATGGGGAGACACGTACCCTTCAAAGCAAGTATTGATTATCGATTGTGTATAAACATTTTTCAATGAGAAACCAAATTACATACAACATTTTAATTTAAATAACAAGCAGAACCATTTTCCACCAAATTTAAAATGACGCCTCCTGTCAAAGACATTTAAGAAAAAACTATGAGAAAATACTAAACAGACATTTTTCTATTATTGATCTCCATGTATCCAAAAGTCAAATAATCTATATTATTCTTTGACTGCACAAGCAGGAGAGGTATACTCCAAAACAGGCATTTATTATCTATAGAAATGTTGCAGAGTCAGTTTTAAAAATAAAGCCAAAACACCTACTTCAAGATCATATACTGGAACTTGAACTTTGGGCGGATAAAAATAATTATAATGTTCAGTTCTTTCTGATAGGACGAAGGAGAATATTAGGCAAATAAAATCTAACAATCATAATATTAAATAGTGTTCTCAGATAAAAGTGATTTTAAAAAAGTAACTAACGGATAGGGTCATGGGGAGATTACTTCCCCTACAAAATAAATAATAGTCATTTTTGTAAATATTGTAAAAAAAACCATCCAATGAAAATGATTTAGTGCAAAATATTACAGAATGGATAGGATCAAGGATAGGGGCACATCCCATATAAAAAGAATGTTAATTATTAAATATTCATAGAAATGTTGAAGCGAAGAATTTTAGTGGCAATAATTTTTCTATTGTATTGTTTAACTAGAAACAAATCTAGGAGTACAAAACCAGGGGAAAAGTTACAGTACTTAACAAAAAATATTTTGAGTGAGATGGCCAAGAGATACCCCACTACAAAGCAAACATTAAATATCGTATGTCGTATCTAAAGAAACATTGTGATTTGTAAAGTAGACCCTATCACTTATTTTGCTTTGTTCATTTCCTGTTTCTGGATATTAGAAATTGAATTTATTTAGCAAAAATTGAACGAGTAAATTATAAAAAATTAATTAACTTTATTTAAGTGCACAATTCCGTTGATATTCACATATTCCAACACCAAAATCCAAATAAACATATTTTTTCCTTCCAATTCATTGAGAAATTCAAAACTACAAATATAAATTTCAAATCGCATTTACCGTAAATTTACGTAAACTGTTGCAATGGAAAATGAAATAAATTTTAGAATAAAACCTGCAGCGGTTCCTGCTCAGAACAAATTTCAAAATACAACTAAAACTATAAATTGAGCAATTCCCAAAAGAGTTACAAATTTCATAATAATCTTTACTATAAAATCAGTCCTCTCATTTAAACTCAAACTCGTCTTCAGAGTTAAAGAAAACTAAATACAGAGAGGAGAACTTAAAATTCTGCAAACATGATGAGGGGTAATAGTGATATTTATGGCTGCAAAGCACCATAAAAACTGTTCCCACTGCATATAATGAATCTCTAAAATAAAAGGATTTATTTTACAAATATTTACCTGTCTGCACAGCACAACACAGCATAGAAAAAATATTGCTGATAAGATTTTTATGAACTGAGATAAAAAAGAGTAATTCATACCTGTTTGATCCAAATAAAGGGAGAGGAGATATTATGACAAAGGTAAAGAGAGTCATAATTTATTACTCTCTTACATATACTCTCTTTAATTTACCTGTTAACAAGATCGCAGGTAACGTTCTCACAATACGCACGTACAATAAAAGAGCGTAATAATTTTAACCTGAGCACGGACAAAAATAACAAATGCTATGAAACCATAGCAACTTGTGTGAGCATGAGTACTTAATGCAAAGGTTTAGGACAAAGGGACTCATTCTTAAACAAGGTGTCGTAGGATCAAGTTCTCTAAAGAAAACAGAAATCTAACAGAACAATCAAATCAAACAGAATAATATTTATTTTTAAAAAGCAAACAATCATTTACGTAATTCTAAAACAAACTCAGTGTCAATTAAAAAAAAACAATGTCTAGTGCTAATTATAATGAATCAGATATGGAATTATTTCCCACAACAATTATGATGGCAACAAAAATGGCGAAATATCCCAATATCCTTCCCATGGCGGAGGATGGCAAAACGCGTAAAGTGCCCGCTAATTGTCCAGCAGCCTATAATCCTGATCAATCTCAATCGGTCTTACGCCGTAATGCTCGTGAACGTAATCGTGTTAAACAAGTGAATAATAGTTTTTCGCGTCTACGCCAGCATATACCACAATCCATTATTGCAGATCTCACCAAGGGTGGTGGCCGTGGTCCTCAGAAGAAGATAAGTAAAGTAGATACTTTACGCATAGCAGTAGAGTATATTAGGAGATTGCAAGATCTATTGGAAGATTTAAATGGTGGCAGCAGCAACTCAACACAAACACAATATGAATCACAAAATTCAGCCAATTGTGACTCAGCTAGTAATAGTTCCTTTAGCAGTTCCTCCTCATCCGGATCTTCTTCACCAGCATCTTATACCACCTCAAATACACCAGTTTACTATACACAATCTACAAGTCCTCTGCCTTCCATGCTGGATGTCAATCTACAATTGCCACATATAAATAATCCTTACAATAACAGCACTACTTTATTATCTCCAGTATCGCTCAACTCATATTCACCACCACATAATCAAACAGTTCAATTTGAAAACTCTAGCTGTCAGTCACCCACTTTATCATTTAACTCCAGCTTATCGTATGAAACACCAACTTTCGAACAAACACCTCAGCTAACATCAGTTCCAGAATTGCAACATCATTTCCAGCAAAATCAACAACAAACAACACCTCCCCATTTCGATGGCAACCTGCAGTTAAAATTTGAACCTTATGAAACTTTCACACTCGATGAAGAAGACTGTACACCAGACGATGAGGAAATCTTGGATTACATTTCTTTATGGCAAGAACAATAGAAAGTTTTAAATTAAAATTAAATTTATATCAGGGATTTCAATTTGGTTTGCCAGTGTGTATAAAATATTTTTCAAATATTTTATAAATCTAGTCAAATTTTGAATAATTTTTGCGTGTATGTGTAAAAGTTTGTAATTTGTGTGTATTTAGAAAAAAATCTCTAGTGCCTCTATAAATGATTATTTTGTAAATAATTTAGTTTAAATTTTGTTTAGCATAAGTATTTTTAAGAGAAGACAATGATTTAAAAATTTGATTATTTTTAGACGCATTTTTCAATGGAAGACTCTAAACTTTTTAGTTATTAAGAATATTTTAGTTTAAGATAAAAACCCCAATGTTAATTAGTTTTATAAGAAAATGAATAAATATAAAAAAAATATTAAAAAAAATTAAATTGTGTTTTTAATTCCAATGAATTCTTAAATGCAGATGGGAAAAATTAGAAAAAGTGGAAATTCACTCACCTTTAAACAAAATCTGAAATGAGAAAAATTATATTGAATTAGTGAAAATTAATAAAAACAAAAATAATTTGTTGACAAATAATTTAAAAAAATTTTTTTAAGTAAAAAAGGAGATCTTATTTTACTTAAAATTAAATTTATTTGAAAAAATTTAATGCAAAATTTGCCAAGATAATTTTTGTGAATGCCAATCATGGATTATGCAATTATGGACTCTTTATAGTTCGTGTGTAGAAATTTGAACTTATACTATCAAATTTTATTTTTAAAAAAGTATCCCGTTTATCACTTAAAACTCCACTATTGTGACTTAATTAATTCCGGAAATTTGGTTTATTTTTACTCTATTTCTTCTATTTCAAATTTAGTTTTATTATTTTTATAAATAAAATTCAATTTTACTAATAACTAATTGCTAAATTATTTAATTATTGAACAAAATTAATGGTGGATTAATTCAAATTATTATTGTGATTTATTTTTAAAATAATGTACAATTTATGCTTAATTTTAACTAAATTTATTTTCAGTTCGAAATTCCTGCCGATTGCTCCTTATTTCCAAAAATTATAAAAAATAAAATGTGTTATTGTGAATTGTTTAATACAACAATGGTAAAAAGTCTTCTAAGAAGTCAACTAACTTCACACAATGTGTACAAATAAATTTCTTTTACATTTACAGCTGAGGTATTTTTTAATTCATTTGGAGGAGTGAGTACTTATCCAAAATTAGCCCCGGGTATGTTGATTTTTGTAAACTTTGTAATATTTTTAAACATTTAGATATATAGTTTCAGAGATATTGAATTGAGATCAATTTTTTCACATTTTTACCTTTGTCCTTTCTTATTTATTTTAAGTTATTTGACTTAATAAAGATCCTAAACTTTTTTAAATATGTATCAGATTTTTTATATAATATAAATACATGAATCCGTTAAAAAGTTATCTTATTTTAAAATTGAAAAATAAGAATTTTTTTCAAAACGTTAGCAACATTTATTCAACGATAAATCAATTTTATTATTCTGAATTTCACCAAAATATCAACGACAATGGGTGTAGACTAAATTTTGGACTAACTTAAGGTAAAAATATGCCGAAATAATTTATCGAAATTTAAACAATTTTATTAAAATTTAAATATGTTTGTTAAGCTCTCAAATCGCTTATCAGAAACCATCATTAAATTACGTTCATATTTTGTCAGAAGTTTAATTAAGCACATCTCTTCAAATAATTTTTTACATAATATTGAAAAAGGGTCAATGTATTATTGTGATTTATTTAGTTTTTCAAAAAAATTTAGTCTTATTTAATTTTCTGACGTCGTCGTGTTTAAATCAGATCTTGTTTCTAAAGTTTGCGTTGCTGATAAGGGTCGTTTTCAGGAAAAAGAAAGAACTTTCTTTATTTTTAAGGATATTGGTGAATGGGAACAGTAAGCACTTAAAGTCTTTTCAATTACTCATAGTGAATTTATAGGATATTTAACCGGAACCTAATTAAACATGTTACTCGATAACATATAAATTATACATGTTATGTATTATTGTGATTTAATTTTTTAAAAAGATTTAGTCTACTTTTTTTAAGCAGTAATTTTAAATATATTTAAATTAGATTAGATTGTTTATAAAATTTCAGTCGTTGATAGGATTTTAATGAATGGTAGCAGTAATTATGGTTAGGATTATTTAAAGTTCTTTCAAATATTCAAAGTGAATATTGGAAAGATCCCAATGCAATTTATTTTTAAATCTATTAGTCTTAAAAGTGACATATATGAATATTTCATTATAAAAAAAATAATTATTATTTGACATAAAACCGAATAATTGAATCTCATAATTTTCAGATGGGCATCCTTACATTTAAACTAAATTTGAAACTTTTCCATACATGTCAGAAGATTCTCTAAAAAAAGTAAATTTTTTGCTAAAGTCATAAATGAAAAATGCTGAATATTAAATTATGAAATAAAATTTTTAAATCTTATTGAAACGAATTCACTTTTCACAACTCATACTACTTTTATTTCCATCAAAATAACTGAATTATCTCGCATAAACAATAAAATAATAAATAATATATTTTTTACGCAATTGTTAATCGAGATAAAAGTCCAATTTTAAATCGTAATTACAAAAAAATAAAATAAGTACAATTGGGATTATATTACAAACCGAGGATGATCAAGATGATCATTTGGGACACCATAAATATATAAAAGATACGAATATAAATTATATAATTAGTCGTTTAGTGAAGTTAAGTGACAACGACATGAATTAAAATCGATACCACCAAATGTATACGACCTAAATACAATGTATGTAATATCTATCCTTAATCTTCGACATTTCCACAACGAATTAAATTTATGTTGTAAAGAGAAAAAGCTAGTCCCTTAAGCTTTAGTCAGTAATAATAACAATACATTTTTAAATATGAGAACTTTTTGCTACTTTGTAATTTAATATGTTGCAATTGTGATATACAATAAGTTAAGTAAGGAATGATTTCTTTAATGCTATAATACGAAGTATTATCCATTTTCTGCGATGGCATTATTTGTTAATTGCGATTAATGGCTTATTATCTCGATTAAGTATGGGATTGCATGCACAATACAAATAATAATAACTTAAAGGAGTATTCGAAAAATTAATTGTTCCCGTGACAATAATATTGCAGTTAATCGCTTTCTAAGATAAATCGTTCATTTAGACACTTCATTGAAAGCATATAGTTCCTTGCCGATTAGGAAGGATCTGATGTCAATAACTTAAAAATAAAATAAAATTTCTTCAAACAAAAATTGGTTTTCTAGAAGCGGTGGAGAACCAGGACGATTTTCATGATATCGGTATGGTTATCAAATCACAGATTTGTTGGTGTTGAAATGTTAATTAAGGTGATAACAATAGACCGAATCAGACAGCTTTTCTTAAATAAAACAGTGACTTCATAAATACTAACTATTGTGAATGATATTTCAGAGGATAACAATTGACCATTACAGAAGGCCATTTGAGTTTTTTAATAATTAATACAGTTAAGTTTCTATAATAGTAAAGTCTGAATGACCCTGTTTTGTCATTACGACAGTTAGCAACAAAAGTATTCCAAAACAAATCAGAATTTTAATGTTTTGGACAAAATTCTACTTAATCGTCACTAAATTTAATGACTGTGGTTGTCAATTAATCGACCAAAGCAGACAGCTTTTCTAAAATAAAACACTATCATCATAAATTTTGACTATTGTGAATGTTCGGTCAATATTTCTATGGTAGTTCAAAATTCATGAACTGTTAAGTAGAGTCTGAATGATCACGTATTAATATTAAGACACACAAAACAAAATTTTTCAAAAAACACTTTTTAATGTTTTTTATTTGTCTAATTGATCCCTTTAACCACTCAAAGGCCAAGAATAAATGGACACATTGTAAAACCTGAGAGCATATCTTTTTTTAATATTTCCTGATGTAAATTTCCGTATTTTAAGAGCCTGTTGTAAGAAATTATTGGCTTCTTCTTTCGCATCATGGACATTGCTTGTCATACCAAAATCTTTGTGGAAAAATTTGATTGCTTTTGGGTACAAATTATTTCTTCAACATTCAGTTGTGCATATTTTTGACCAGGAAGTTGCAAAAAAATCTGCCAGAATACGTTTTGTCGTCCACAATGCAGAGATAATATTTTTCAAATAACTTGATTTATATTTCTGTGCTCTGTTTTGGCCTCTAAATTTTCAGAAGCGTTCCTGTCAGGAACTGTTTTAGCTTTGTATGTTTAGCTTTAACTTTTCGTACCAAATAGTAGCAGAACTGAGTTAACCGAGCTGCTTTCCTAACACGTCCTTAGTAAAATGTTTTCTATTGTTTTGGCTTTAGAAACAGCATGTGAACCTTCAAACGATACTAGAACCCGGCTCACTATCAATGGATAAGTTCTCCCGGTACCGTTTAATAAAATTGGAAACAGTTAACGACAGACCATGAATGTTTGGAAAACTTTTTGTGAGATTAAGTTGGATTTTGTTGAAATATTTAAACATTTTAGAAAGCACTCTTTTCTGGTCAACAACGATTTATAAAGTTAACTTGATAAAAAAACAATCTAATAATTCTCGGCTAACAATTTTAATGATAAACGTGTGTTAGGAATTTTTCGATCTCGATTCTAACGATTTAATTCGATAAAAACTATTGTTCCGGGAGACGTTGAACTTTCTGTGAGTTTAACTAATTTACTAAAAACAATTGAAAACAATTAAATATTAACACCTATTAACTGTTTAAAAGTATTCCGTTAAGATCAGGGTAAAGCATTTTCATTATGATATGTGAAATATGAAAAATTTTTACTGTTAGAGCGAAATGTGAAAAAAAAAAATATAAAAATATGAAAATCTTCTATAGTTCTACTAGGGTGGGTGACTTTTTCCATCAAACGGTACAAAATTGCAATGAAATTTCAACGAAAAACCGCTAACTGTTAATTAAACCACTTCAGCATAAGTAAACATCCTTTCCATACATATCAATTTCTATCTATAAAATACGGAACTAATCAAATATGTGGAAATTTATGGATAAATAAACAAAAATTATTGTTGACATTACGGTGACACAAAAGGAAGAAAGATGTTTTTTTCTTCTAATCGATTATTTGAAAAAATTATAGCGTGAGAAATATTCTTCTAAATATCAGAAACAAAAATTCATATTTACCGTTTTGCAAGCAAAAATATTTGAAATTCAAATTGCAACAACAATTTTGAATAAGTATCTAGGTGAAATATTAAAAAGGGTTTAATAAAGTAACAATGATTCTTAATCTCCCTCTGTCCACCCAAAGCAGGTAAGAAAAATACCTGTTTGTATTTGCTAGAGCACACATTTTTATTAATGGAAATTCCAAATGATACCTTTTTTTCGCTTTGCCTATAAAACAGGTATATAATCCGGTAATTTATGAAGGTAGGATGAGTTATAATACAAATTATTGGGTTATTTCAAGTGTATTAGACAAGTAGATGTAACTTTAGAATAAAACTAAAATTTAGTAGGCAGATTATAATTATAAGTAAATACAACAAATTAAATTCAAGTACACACACTAGTAACCCTGACTTTACAACAAAGAATCTAGAGTATATTTTTATAAAGGAATTTATGAGTTACAATGAAATGGAATTTATTTATTTATTTTATTTTATTTTATTTTTTTGAAACAACTAAGAACATCGAATGAAGGATCTTTATAATATTTTTGTCGTTGATTTTATGTCTTCCTAAAGTTGTATTTTATATGAATAATAAAGTAATTAATCTTTTAAATATTTCATTATCACAATGAAATATTAAAAACGTTTATTTTGTTATTGTTATTAAAACCGTATATTTAAAATACATTATCATTTACGATCATGGAATTTTAGTAGAATATGAAAAACTAAAATAAATTAAATAACTTATACAAAAAACTATATTTAACTTGTGGAATGATTTGTAATGCCTTCATCCTTCATAGTCACATTACACATAGTCCAACAGATAAGTGATCTTTTTTTTCGGTCATCATATAAATTGTTCATATCCTCAGCTACGATCTTGTACTCTATAATACTTCATACAGCAATCTTCTCTAGTCCAGCCACTATATGCGAGTAAATTCTGTTACTTGTTTGTATTTAAAACATCAACGTTGCAAGTGATCGTGAAAAACTGCCATTCGGTTTTTATTTATGAGTTGCACCCATTAATTTCATCACCAATTATTATAAAGATCACTACCACTACTTACTTTCATACTCCTCTTGCATTCGTAAATTTTTTACTTGTCATTTACCATGTGAGAGTGTGAGTGTACAATGCTCTATACTGTCATGTAATGCATCATCTTTATAGTGTTTTTCTGTGTTAACTGGCCACCCAGACCCGTTTTACCCCGTTACTCATCCCTTTAGCTATTTTCTCTTAGATGAAATATTATAAATTATGATTATGCAATGAGAAAGAGGTAGGATTAGTGGTAAAATGAGATGTCTTTCAGCCATATTTTCTTATTGTTCAAATCAAATGTTTGTAACAGTTTTAAAGTTGTTAAAATAATAGAGGCAAATGACTTTTAACTGTGAGATATTTATTTAGTATTTTCATTTTTTTTCCGAAATATCTTTTATTAGTAATATTAAAACAGACCAGTTTTGTATGTAATAATCTGACAAAAAGCATACAAAAGAAGCGATGATTAATACTTGGAAAATAACTTACGGCAAAATAAAATTTATATTATTTTTCAGTATTTTTTTTTTTTTGCATAAAATTAATTAATCACGATTGATCTATGATTCCAAGAATTTCTTTATTAAAATTTTACGATGAATCAGTAGTAGAGTTTTAATAAACGTTTTTTCTTTTTTTATTTAATATTTTATATGTTACAAACAGTAAATATAGGAAATGGAAATTGATCCCCCACCTAAAAGAGATATACAAAGTATATAATTTACAAACTACATAATCGCTATTGTGATTGATTCAATATAAAACATTCAGTACAGTGAGAATATTATTCTCACTGTTATCTATGATTTCAACTTTATCAACTTTTATTGATGATTCTAAATTCTATCAGTTTTCGGATCAGTATTAAGGGACTTTTAGATAAAAGGATGTAAAAAACTGAATTGGAATTAACTTAAACTGAATCATCACAATATACATAAAAGCACTGCCTTTATACTACAAATTAACTATTGTGAATGATAAAAATCCATATAGTTCTGCTAAATGTAAAGGAAGTTTATGCTAGTAATTCCTGTTCTCATTATTGAGAGAAAATATGAAGGAGATATGACACTATATGTGATAAAGTTAGTAATATGAGGGTATTCGAAACACACCGACCATAATCTTGAAAATATATTGTAAGAGCAGAGAACTTAACTTAGGATTTTTCCCAAATTCTAATCAAAAGAAAATTTAATTTTAAAACAACAGATCTGAAGTTTTGAAAACATTATTGACAATTTTATTTATAATTCATAATTTGGACACACAGCAGAGACTTATATATGAGATTTATAACCATTGTGAATTATGTACAAATTTTTATTTTAATGATCACATTTTGCCATAATTAAATTCTAATCTGTGGGATATATTTTCTTTCCGATATATTTTCGAAAGACATATTCATTCAAGCTATCAAATACTGTCGACAAGGGGATTAAACAATTTTTGTAATGAATTCAAAATGTAAATTAAAAACTTATAGCAGAGACTATTGGGATTATAACCATTGTGAATTATGCACATAATTTTATTCTATTGCTGTTTTATAACTTTCTGAATTTTTTATCTTTTTTTTTTCACTGTCGATGAGGGAATTAAACAATTTATACCAAAATTGCAACAGTGGACATAAAGACTGTCATGATAATAAATATTGTGAATTGTCATCAACAGCTTCCGATTGCACAGAAATTCATTATAAGAACTTTATATAACTTTGTGAATATTTTATTTAATTTCATAATATTTTGCCACAAATAAATTCGAATCTTAAGCATTTAGACATATCAAAACATTCACAATAGTACAATAACTATTGTGAACTATATGAATTACATGCCAGTACCAAAAATCAAAGGTTATCAACCAAAATTAATAACTCTTTCAATCTAAATACTTATTACATATTATATAAATCCTCTATTAAAACACTTTAGTAAAAGGAAACAATTACATAACTTTAATCCTAACCTGTGCACATTACTTAATTCCAATAAATAAGAACTTAGTAATTTATTAAACTTAAATTAAATAACAAACCAACTGAAAATTTCTTTTGCATATTATTATAAAAATTCATCATTAAATAATAATTTCTAATGGAAAATCCTATGAAACTATCACATTTATAACTATTTTCAATTGGAACTTACAATAAGAGTAAATGAACTGGAAATGTCTAAATACGGCATACAATCAATAAATTAATAATTACAAACTATAAAATGCGAACGACGTTGATGCACTTGATCTCTTCAAAAATGTAAAATGAAAAAATAAGTAAAATGCGAAAAACTGGCCCAACTAACGATCAACGTGTAGTAAAAAAGCAACTCTTTATGAGAAAAAAAAAAAACAATTACAATGTGTTTAAACAAATTTTTCTTACACACAGCAACATACATTAAGCAACAACAGTCAACAGCAAATAAAAACAAGTGAGGATCACATATTCGGCGTCAACGAATATTTAATACCCTTGATCAAAGAATGCTCCCCATTGTAATATTGAAGTCAGGATCATTTCTCCGATGATATCGTAGAGAGAACAGCTTCGTTTCGAATTGAGGACATTTGAATACAGCCTATTATGGTTCTTAAGGCTGCATTTTAACAACATTCGATATTTACTCTCTGCAATTCTTTTAGCGATAGAGTCCACACTGGAGCAGCATAAATCATCACTGACCAGCTGGTATATGTATATCTCATCGAAATCCACAATTTTTTCACTGCGCGTACAGTGAAACTTTCATCAGCAATGACGACAGCAACAAACTACACCATGAAATCCAAATTCCGACTGTCAACCTCCTCTTCAGCTCATAAAGCGCTAACTGTAAGTAACTGGGGTATGGATAAAGAAACCTTACAAAACGATTTACCGATCAGTGATACGCAACCAAAAAAATATTCAAAGTTGCCAAAATACAGTCATTAGAACGAGCCAATGTTCTCAATAGAACATCTACATGAGGAGGCGGAAATCCTACCAGTTAAGGAACATAATGAAATGCTCAGTAAAGAGTTCCTTCTTGGATGTCATCGGAGGCATCATCCTAAATTCAATTTAACACAATTGGAGTTACCCTCGAGGCATGTTTGAAAAGAACTTGTCTCTTTTGATCATCACAAATTCCGCAGTTTCAAATTAGCATATGAATCTCGTAGTTGTACTCCGCCCACCTCCCAATGCATAGACAGAAAAATATTCGTCGAGGTCCACAAGAGTTATTTTGCCACAACTACATTTGGAATTGAGCAATACACTCAATACCTACTGATCTCATATTCATCGTGCCGTCCCTAATATTTTGCCCAGCATGTGGCCAAGAACCACTTGATACATAGCATTTGTTCAACACTCTTGTGACACAGAAGTGTCACAATTTTCTCACCAGAATCAGAAATTTCACTAAATTCGAATTACTAATTTGAAAGCAAAAAACATAAAGAATTCAACAAATACTTAATTATTTGTCGTAGTCCTTATGATCCACTTAATATACCCTAACCTACCTTCAGTAATCGCGAAGCGTATAACAACAATAACAATAATAAAAAATAAACTGACGACGTTGAAATGAACAACAGAAATAAACAATATTTATATGATACTGGAGCAATATTAACATGAAGTACGAGTGTATGTAAGAAAACAGGATTTGTCTCCCAGTGGTCGCGTGGTGGTTTTGCATGATGTTTGCATGCCAACACACTCACCACACACTCCACGAACAACGCAGTCAGTTCATCAACAGACAAGACAACATTCAACATATTCATACAACACATACACACACAACCTCATCACTTGATATTCATTCATTTAGCCAAGAATGAAAATATTTACTTACAAGCATAAAGGCCAGCACATTATATTTAATTTTATATACGAGAGTAGCTCATCATTAAGAGGAGGCATGCAGCAACTACTTAATATTAAGTCTACTACCAACCACTACCAATTGCTTTAAACCAGCAATGCAAAACAATATCACCACCATCATCATCATCCTCATCGGCATCATTATCGTCATCAAGAAGTAATCGTCACAGCCTCTGTTAAGTAAAAAACATCAGCAGCATCATCGGGAGCCTCAACCGCTTTTATTTTGCCATCATATTGTTGTTGTAGTTGTTTTTTTTATAATTTTTGTTTTGCAATTTTATTTTACAATAAAAGCCAAACAACAGACCGACATTGGTATATTTAACGGCGGTAAAATCAGTTCAGCAACAACAAAAACAATAGCAATTGACTAAATAATTTTTTAAACCTTATGAATTCATGGTCCTTCTTATTGGTTAAATGTAAAACTGAAGAAATCTAGAGTATTGTAATTTTGTTATATGGTTTGTAACATATGGAAAGTCGATTAAAATTTCTGATATTCTGATATTGCAAATGAAAGGGTATAGACTGTTCCAAATCACTTCTGGGTCACATGACCCTTTCAAACAGTAGCAGTTTATATTTGATCAAAAATTCCGAAAACACTATATGTTTTCTGTATTATAACACACCCTACTAAATTGATTTATTACTCTCGTTTTATATAATCGGGAATCAATATTCTAGCAATAACAGTTCTTGAAGTCTCCCATAATCAATATATATGCTTCGTAATGGGTTCTTTTCCCTGAACTCATACGCTCTGAGGAAAATTGGAAACTAATTGTTTTAAAGTAACTGGTAATGAATATTATGATTTAAGAATTATTGTTTTTAAGCTGTTCAAAATAATGGATCAGGGAAAGAATTTAATCGTCCGATCGTTTTTGCTAAGAATGTACTAATTTTTTCGTTACAATCGGATAAATTTTCTCAATTCCTCCATTAATTTAAGCACAACGCCGCAATTGGTGAGATGGAATATTAACTTTGCCATTCCGTGTTTAACGCTAAGAAGGAATCGACGATTCCGTCTTAACGTCAAATCAAGATCTGAATCGATTAAGCTGTGTCCGTCTGTCTGTGTATTGCTGGCACGCATACATCCACAATAATTGTCAGAACTTCATTTGACCTGAATATTTGTTATGGTCCTGAGAAGTTTTCTATTTAAAAGCTGTAAAAATCGATTCAGTATAATAAAAGATATAGACCGATATCTGAGGCCACCTCTACATCCACAATAATTGTCAGAACTTCATTTGACCTGAGTATTTGTTATGGTCCTGAGAAGTTTTCTATTTAAAAGCTGCAAAAATCGATTAAGTATATTAAAAGATATAGACCGATATCTGGGATCACCTCTAAGTTCAAGACAGTAATATTGGCAGGAGCGACATTTCTTAAAGTTTTTCAGCAAAAAATTAAAACTTTTTACAAAATTTATTGGAATCGAAATTCACGCATACAAATTTTCGTTTTAATTCTTCAAGAATGATTTTTTCATTGAAAATATGAAAGAATAGTTTCTTGGAGCTCTTTTTTCGAAAAACCGCAAATGATGAAACAAATGATATTCTGCTCATAATTCGAAATCGTTTATTTTTTAGTAATTATGCATCTTCTTAGCTGTTAGAGATATCCACATGAAATTATACATGGTTGGAGCTGTGGTCATTTGTAGGAAACAGTGATCCATCAAATGCGGAATAGTCAGTTACCCTCCTAAAATAAGTTTACATATATAAATTATCACTTCCCAAGTTGTGTTTGGGATGGAAAATTTAATTAATTTTGGAATTAGAAGCTGGCAACATTTATTCACTGATGAAACCATTTATTTTGTTCCGAAGCAGCTCAGAGCAAAGACCAAATTTTGAACATTTATGAAAATGTTATATTGTAACTGTATCTATATTTTCAATATCTTTATAAGGAATCTGGCATATATTTTAAAAGAAAAGCTTAAATTGGTTAACATTTTTTTGACTTATCAATAAGAGATATCCTACATAAGATGCTATGGGAACTTTTACGCCTTTTTTATAAAGAGTTGTTATAAATAACCTTTAAGTAAATTTATTAATTTTTCTTTAGGGTGCGATGGGATCGACTACTATAGACTGTATTTGATTTCCTTATACACATATGTCTCAAATAGAAAACGCTTGTGACAATTATTAAACCGAAATTGTCAGATGACGCAAAATATTTAAATATTCGTCTATATTTAGTGGCAAGTGTGCTTTTAGAATTGTTGCAAATTAAGATACTTATTCCCTGTATCATATTTATAGAAAAAATCAGTGATGGTTAACCTTAAATTATGTAGGGCCGCAAAAATAATGCAGGGAACACTGATTCGAATTTCTTTCCACAAAACAAAACTGGGAAGAACAGGAGACATAAAATTATGCACTCCTCTGATCTAATAAAAATGTTTTTGCATAGTTTGCAATGGCACACAGTGGTTCCAAAATGCTTTTTTGTTGGAAATAACTCTGTAATTTTGGTACTATAGCATATTTGATTGGGAGAAGAACATGTTTCTAGTTGGTTCCATAGTCGAAAATGTCACTCGAAAAGGGTTCATCTCAGTTGCCAAAACTTTATTTATCACTTGATTGAACAAATATTTTACATACTTGTAGTACTTATAATTCTAGGAGCTAGAAACCTATGCTCCCCGACAGTAGATTAGAAATAACTGTTCGAAATTGCAAAAAAATTGAAGACATTTAATTATTTCATAGAATACTGTAGGACATATTTATATAGAAACTGAGCAAATTTCTGACAAGGGCGCCAAGTTTCAGCTAATTTTTGAACAGTGATGTACAATTTGTACAATTGAAAACTACTAATATGTATAAAATAAATTATTTGAGATAAATAACTTTAAAAATTAGTCAAAAATAAAAATTTTTAATTTCCAGCTCACACTTGTAAAATAATTATAATATTTGACATTAAATAAATTCTATGAGATTAAAGCTATTTTGATGAAATTGTAACATAATATCGAAAAAGTTGTTCTTAATGTAGGACTACAAAATATTCCTACTTTTTCATTCCAAAATATCCAAAATTCCAAGCCGGGAAAAACTAGTTTAAAAAATTCTCTTTTTTCAGTAAACTGCTTATCCGGCCATTAAAGGAGATATGGCCCACTCCAGGTCTCTTAAGTGGTTAGCTAGTAAATATAGCTATATAATCACAAGGTACTTTTTGTCGATTCTTGCTTTGATATGTTTTTGCTCCTTAAAAACTAAAGAAGAATATTTGAGAATTAAAGAAATGCCGATAGGGCTTGTGGGGAAACTGTTTCCCCTAATGTCCTTCGACTTGTTTATATGTATTAGAAATTCTTTCAGAATTGAGCTAAAATTGTATAGATCAGAATGAAATAGTTGATTTTAAAGTGAACAAATGTTACCACCTTTTGAAAAAGAAGACCGAACAAATTCCATTTTTCATATATGTATATAATTCTTCCACAAAAATTAGTCAGAATTTTGTACAGCATCCAAATAATATTCTAGATTTTTTTAACCCGAATAGATCCCACCAAGTTAAAAAAACCAACAAAGAATCTGTTAAAAAATGGGTCCAAAATTTCGTTTGTTTCTTAAACTCGTAGAGAGTTATAAGGACTATATGTATGTAAAATATTTTTTAATCAAATTATAAATAAAATTTTAGTGATTTTTTTCAAAAATCCAAGATGACCAATTTTTTAGATACACTTTCCGACTCCAGGACGATGTTCTTTTTCAAATTAATTGAAAAACACCTCAAGAATATCCAAATGAAATTTCGTTGAAAAAGTATTCAATAGTGCCAAACTTACAGAATTATTTACAAAAACAAAATGGATTTGGGACCACTGTGTGGCACCAAACCAAATATGAAAAACCACAACAACAGTGAAACCATAAGATGATGAGAGAATATCAATGTTTGTCTTCTTCATTATCAATTGTTGCCATCGTTTTTATAGATTTTTATATACGCAAACATGCAACAAATATTTTATTTTTGCCTTTTGCAAAATGCATATTAAATGGTATAAACAACAACAAAAATGCTGCATGCAACTTAAGTAAATTTTTGTTTATTTAGCTGTGGTAAGTAGATGTCTCCTAAGTAATATTAAAATATATATTTTATTATTATTATGTTAAAGGAATATCTGTGACGTCAGTAAAGTCTTACATTTATATATTAAGATTAAAATTAAAACACAAACGAAATCTAGTTCAGTTTTGTAAGTCACAATGTCTCGAAGACTCTGTATTAGCCATGTTACTCCATTTGACTGTCTTCTCATTTGTTAGTCCAGCAGCCTGTAGTGAGTTATAAGATAATATAACCCTCCTGCTGATATTTTAGGAGCAAAAGTTTTATATAATTTTTATTCTTTAGTATTAGCGATATTGTAGAAAATGTATTTCATTATTCTACTTAAATGATATTGTTAGTTATATAAAGAAATTAGATAATATACTTCTGACCGGATAATATGAGAAAGATACTTTTCCAATATCACGTTCACTTTTGTTGATGAAGCCGTAAATGAAGTGAAAAAGGTTGATTGACTTCTTCTTTCCTTTTTAGTTTTTTTTCTTTTAATTACAAAAAAAGTATTGATTAAAATTTTAAGTAAGACGTTGTAAAAATACGCTTCATGCATGTAATATTTAGAAAAGAAAAATGATTTTGTTGATGCAAAAATATACTCGTATAAAAGTATATAAATAATGATTATAAAACTGATTGGAACACATAACTGTCGCAATGAAAAAGAATTATTTGCTTGACTGATAATAGAGTTTAATTTAAATGTAGATTAAAAAGGAAGTCGGTAAAATAATTTATAGTTTAAATTTTAAGAGAATTTGTTAAGACTGTTTAAATAATGGCGATAACGGGAATATTTGGTGGTAAAGAAATATTGTTTGTAATGTTTTTTTCACTTTGGTTTTGTTTGCAGCTAAATAGGATCAGAAGGTAACTCTGCCCCTTACAAAGCAACTACTTTAGGATATATGCAGAGCTTTTCCAACAAGAGTTTCAAATGAAGTCCCCGTAACTTTCCCATAGGATCGTTTTACTGGAAAATATAGAACGAATAGAAACAAAAAGGGGGTTAATCTCTATTTTCCTATTTCATATTACCTATAGGTTATCTAAAGAATAAGGAGTGAGATCAAAAATCCTTAATCTTCTATTCAACAAAACCCAACTTGTTCCTTTAAATTTTCTAAAAAAAACATTATTCCTGCATTATGGATGACGAAACGTATGTTCTGGTAGGAGTGAGATCAAAAATCCTTAATCTTCTATTCAACAAAACCCAACTTGTTCCTTCAAATTTTCTAAAAAAACATTATTCCTGCATTATGGATAACGTAACGTATGTTCTGGTAGATTGTTTGGAACTTCTTGGTCAAAAATTTAATTTTGCTTATGCTCGAGAAAATTCTGAAGAAAAGTTCAGGACCCAAAAACAGTCAAAATTTCTTTGTATGACAAGCAATATATATTTGCGGCAAAAGAGCACGTTACAACGTGTTCTACAATTATGAAAATTTACCTCTTAAGGCTGCTTCCATTCACAAGACTTTATAATAGATCCACTTACAACTGTAAATAGCTTTTAGGTGGTACAAGAATAATGTGGTATTTGTACCAAGATATACGGAACCTCTAACCTGTCCGGAGCGCGGAAAAATGGGATAAGGAATTTATGTAATATTTATACAAATTTTGGGGGATTATATTTCCCCAGGCCCTTCACACTACATTTTTCAGCTACGCAGTAAAATGAAAATTTATTGAGACTTAAATTAAAAAAAGAAGACAATTGAATTATGAAGATTGGAACAAGGTAACCGTAAGCTGATTCTGTCATTATAATATATTTCATAGCTTATTATTCGATAGATGTAAAAAATTGCACACATATTCGTAAATCTACCTTCGATGAGCCAAAACCTATAGCGTCATTATTCGTATCTCTTGATGGCAGTCAGGTTATATTTAGTCTTTTTTATCTTAAAAGGCTTTGCGTCTCAATACGTCAACAATATAAATTGTATTTTGGAGTAATCGGAATCATCGCGAAATATCTGGGTTTTTGGTTTTTTATTCAATTTAAATTATAGACTTCAAAAAAGTAACAAGTATATTTTTGTTAAAAAGATAAGGAATTTTGCGATGTTTTATAAAGATATCTGATTGAAGATTATCAACAAAGGTTAAAGTGAAGAGACCAGATAGAGTCAGATTAAAAATTTTGAGAATAAGAAATTTCACATAATGACTATAATGTATATATTGTAGCCGAAAGCAAGATTATGGTAGATATATCATTAGGGTAGATAAATTTGTATAATTATTTTAGCGGACATAACGTGTCATATATAAATCGATAGTTAACAAAAGCACTCCACGTGTCAACTTCAGACTTACTCAGGCTTAAGGTTTTTTGTAGGAAATATTGGTAGAACTCAACCAAAAAAGAAGTCTTATTTGAATTGGCAATAAAGTAAGTATTTTTACTCCCCTACTTATATTCCAAAACAATTGACTAAGATTTGCTTTGGTCATTATAAAATGTCCTTATTTGATTCATCCATATAGAAAGAGTAAAGCAAATTTGCCTAATTTATTCTTTAACCCAAAATCGGAAAGGAACCCTCATAATCAATGACATCTTACTTCTTCTTAAGCATATACATGTTTCCGTACACTGAACCAAACATCGTAGGTAATATTAACGAACATTTTTCGTAGAAAAAATATTTTTATTCTAAATAATTTCTTTTTTTGAAGATTTTTTTTCAAATATATAAAAAAATGTAATCAAAAAATTTTTTGTAAATTATGTTAAATTGAATAAAAGATTTCGTTAAAAAAATTAAGGAAAAATATGTTATATCAACAGACATTTTGTAAAAACAGCAGTAGCGCATCCTTAGTAAAATAACTCAAATTTATTCAATTCTACATATTAAAATGATTAATTTCAATAAAATTTTTGTTTATTTAGCTATTTTTTACATTTTCTTTGTCATATAAAATGAAATCTGATAAAGAAAATGTAAACTGAATGTAGAAATCTAAGGAGGAAAATATTTTATAGAACATTCTAATTAAAATGATTGAAATTAAAGAAATTTATGCAAAATAAATTCATGAAAATTAAAATGAAAGATGAGCTGATCTACAAAAATTTCATCAGAAAAAGAAGCCGGTAGACTCACCACCGTTCTTTGACATTTCACTATTTTTATCAATTATATAAAACCAGCTTTTAGTCGGATCGCTTTACTGCACAAAAATTCTCCTTAGTCCTCGATCTCGAAAGAAATTTCACAAATCGACGTGTATTAAAAAATGTAATTGGGTCCAAATTCTTATTATAGTAGATCTATAGATATTCTATAATCAAAATTTGCTTTGTATGGGGGCTAATGCTCTCCTTAATCTTATCCATCACACAATTTGTCCAGTAAAACGATTCCTTGAGGAAGTCATTGTTACCAAATTTCGAAAATTCTCGCTGATACAGTACTTAAGATATATATCAATATATGTATTAATTCATTACAACAATTGACGACAATTATTTCTCAATTTTACTAAAATTTCGCAAATTTAACTTAAATATGATATATAAAATGAACAAAATTGATCAATAAAAAGAATTTATTTTTGTCAATTTGAATAATGTATTAATCAAATTGAAAAATATTTGCTCAAATTAACTGAATTTTTGTTAACGAATTGGAATAGTCATATTGACAATTTTTCGTCAATTGAAATTTACGAAAATTTTCGTTATGATGAATAAATGTTTCGTTGGCTGTTATTTAACCCACTTTACTTCAATTCTACACCTTTTTTCGTTATATTTACTACCTTTTTTTGGTTCAGTGTAGTACTGATTTTATTTATGTAATTTTTTAATAGAAATATCTATAATATTTCTGCAAATATGGAATACACTTATGATTTTCTAATCCATAATATTACCAAACATAACAATGACTTCAAATTTTAACTTTATTAAAAATAAAAATTTTGTTAATCTAGCGAAAACACCTTAAAAACTGGAAAATATTTTGCCAACTAATCATCATTTAGCACGTAAACAATTAATTGCATTATTTTTTTCTGGTGCAAAAAAAATTCTCATCCATTTTTTAAGAACTTAACACTTAAACGGGCAAGTGCTAAGTAGGTGACTCAATTAGTCTGGCGCTAAACTAAAAAAAAAAAACAAATAAAAATTTAAACCTTAAAGATATTTTGAAACACCCACGAAATTTCTCAGAAAAGTTGAACAGTAACAGTTATGTGTTTATTTAAAACATCCTCCCTTCTTCTTGTAGGTTCATAAAATAATAAAATATTAAAAAGAAATCCTAAGATACAAATCTATATCTGTTTTTAAAATTACACTTACTTGCAATTTCTGTCAAGAGCAAAAAGGAAATAAAGAAAAAATAAACCTTAAAATAACAGAAACCTGTCTTAGCAAAAATAAACTCGTAGCTTGTAGCGGAGACCATATGAACCCAGAGTAGTACAAGATGAAAAAGAAGTTATCACTGATTTGTATGTAACTACATTTATCATTTAACTTTATGTGACATTTTAAGTAAGACCGAATGAATGAATGAATGAATGAATGAAGGAACTAATTTCACTTCATTTTTATTCTTAAAGGAAACCGTCAACAGATTTAGCAAAAGCAAATAGTAGGACTCTTTATAAAGTCATAAAGTTTTCATGGGTCATATTTTTTTTCGAAAGTCACTAATTGGATCGTATATTCTTCAATGTGACGATTTTCTTGAGCGCACCAATATAAGTCTGACAGAAATGTTAAAAGGTAGTTTATAAACATAAAATTTTACTTAAAAAAATATCAAAAAAACTATCTCTAATTGGATCATATTTTTGGCACTCTACTGCAAGTAGAGATGGAATTGGGATCCAAATGCAGGAAACCTAATTTCTAATGAGTGTTGAGAGAAGGAAAGGTGACAAAATTCACAAATTACTTATTACTCCAATGAGCTGCAACTGCACAACTACTCCTCAGAATAGTCGATACATCGGCCACATTGCTTTACTTCTCTATGTGATTCTAAGACGTGAGATCGAAAAATTCTTAACATACATATATGTTAATTATTAAATTCAAATTATAATTACAATTTGCAAAAATATCGTTCCAATTACTTATGAAGAAATTTTGAACCTTTTTCAGAAACCCTTCAATAAATGTTATTTAAGGTGCCTTCTGTAACTTTGCTTGAGCATGTAGTCCACACCTCCGTTTAAAATATACCACACTTTTGAACACCTTGTGTATGCTCTTCAATTCTTTTTTAACAAGAGTCCAATATCTATCCACTGGTATTAGGTCCAAACAGTTTGGAAGATTTGCCTTCCATTAATGTTTTTAAGATGCCTTCCTCGAGCTTGTAGTCCTCCTTCGTTTAAAATCTATCACACTTTTGGACACATTTTTCCCTTCAATTCTCTTTTAACAAAAGCCCAATATCTCTCCATTGGCCTTAGGTCCGGGCAGCTTGGAGGATTTTCCACTCTTGGTGTAAATATCACATTTTGGTTCTTGTAACACTCAAGGGTTTGTTTGCCATAGTGACAGGATGCCAAGTCAGGCCAAAAATAAGTGTACACATCATAAAGTCTTATGCATGGAAGCAGTATCTTTTGTAAACATTATTTAAATTTAACTTCGGTATTTATTTGAGCCCCTTGTGGGAAATGATTGGCCTATTTTGCCGCAACTGAATATTGCTTTCAAGTCTAAGAACTTTTTGGGAAATTTTTCATTGCTTTTGGGTACAAAACTTATCTCTAACCTCGACCGTCAGTGATTTTGTTCCATTATGCAGTTGGAATATTTTTTTAGAAAACTTAGGCCACTAAATTTTTAGCAGCGTTCCTGTCAGGAACTTTTTGAGTCATGTATACTTTAAGACCCACATTAACTTTAACTTTTAGCACCAAATAGTCCAAAGACTGAGGTAACCAGACTGCTTTTAATGTTTTGGTTTTAGAAACACCATGTTGACCATTCCTATTACCTGAACCAGGTTTTCTATCAACGAACAAGTTCTTCTGGTACTGGTTAACAACATTGGAAACAGTTTGATGACATACCTTTGGATGCTTGGCCAACTTTTTTATAGGAACAAGTAGGGGTTTAAGACTGACATGTTTTACAAAAGTAACTTGATCCAAAAAAAAAATCAAGTAATACTTGGATCATTCCCTACAAAGTAAATCTAATAATTACATTCCAAATTATCTATCTAAAATATAGTTTAAGAAATCGGAGGCTTTTGAAAAATTAGAATTAAATTAAATCTTGACTCAACATAAGTAAGGTGCCTCAATTGTTCTTAATACCAGATCCTAATTATTTATTTCATATGAAATTTGATTTCTGCAATACAATGTACTTGATAAACTTTAGAAAACAAATAAATTAATAAAATATTTTTAAAATATATATTGTTCCCCATCTCTTGAAAATACTTCTTCCACAACGCATCATGTTTTTAGATCAATGACACTTGCCATGCTCACTAGTGATCGCTTTCAAAAAGGATCATCCATTCGTTTTATTTATCATTTTTATTCTTAAAACTATAATTTTTATTAAGGAAAATTATAGTTTTTAAACAAAATTTTTGTGCATAAATTTGGCTCAAAGAACAGAAAAAAATATAATCAATAATTCATAAAGCTAATTGATAACGCCTACTTTATGTTTTTTTCATAAGAGTTGTGAGCACAAGACGAGATATCTTGTGGCACAAAGTGTATTTAATTTTAGAAGACACAAATCATATTTTTGGCTGACAATGTACAAATATTAGTTAAAGCCTTGTTTAAAGGAGCGCTAACATTGTTAATCTATATATTTTAGTTAATATTTTATTTATTCGTAAAGATTAAAGTTTTTTGAGCCGCTTTTTATAAATATTGTATTTTTTTCTGTAGTTTAGTGTTGTAGATCATATTTAAGTAATCGTGAGATATACTATTTAATCCTTTAAGAGATGAGGGTTGATAATAGTTTTAGAGGTTATAGTGAATGATACAAAAATCTCTTTTAATTGCAAAATAAAATTTTTGTATGAACTTCGTGAACTGAATACTATGAGAAACGTTATTGATTATACAAGTTAAAAGGGTTTGAATTCAAATGAATCTACAACTTAATTAAAGATGAAATAGAAACAGACCAGAACTGTATACACTGATGCATATTTCTATAAACGTATTTAAGTTTTCTCCATATTTATTTTATCTCTGATATTCCCACCCAAAAATATAGTTGAAGTTTTCTATAAGCAGCAAATTAACGGTACTTTTTTAATGTTGTATGCTTTATTCATGCAATCAAATCATCTTGGAGTTATTTAATGTGGAATATATCAATAAAAGCAGGTGTGAAAATATATGCTTTAATAAAATACCAAAAATAAAATATAACTTTTTGGTTCTAATAAAAATGGAGCGTTCTTAATGACCATATCACAATTTTACTGTAGAATTTTCTTTTTTAAATGATAAATTCCATAAGCTCGAAGATGTACAAAGGAGCTTTTCTGTCCGATCAAAGAAAAATCCAAAATAATTTTTTTGTCATGACCAAAATTGTTCCAATGGAAAAATTGGTCGTTAAAACAAACGTCCATTATATCCATCCTATCCATTCTCTATGAATGGATAGAATTATGGCGTTCGGAAACCTACCAAGGGAATTACAAAATCAACGAAAAGACAGATTAATAAAGAAGAAACTTAATTTTACTGTGACTTCCGAGCATGTTGCTCACATTTTGCGAAGAGACGAAATCATAAAATTGTAAGATCCGAGGTGGTGAAAGCTAACGCTAAGTCAACAGTATAAAGAAAATAATCTAAAGTTCGGATGAAACAACGTGAATTGGGCAGAAGTGTGGAAAATGGTTATTTTCTTTGACGAAAAAAATAGAAATTTAACTCATACTTATTGGTACGATTTGTTATCCGACGGTGGTAGTGCTATAGATTGGGCAGTATTTTGTGCAGTTGGCAATTCTAAATTTTGTTTTTTTCCACAAAAATTACGAGCACAACTTAAAGCGAATTACTGGAAAATGCGCTTCTCATTTTCATGGATGAAAAAATGGACGATGATGCATCCCCAAGATAATGCTGTCGTACATATTTCAAAGCAGTCTCAATGATGGTTTAACGAATACAGCTTTCTTCTGTTAGACTGACAGGCTTGTATTCTCAAACCCAATGGGAAATTGTGGTCATATATGGCCCCTATATTTTCAGAGGAATTTCATTCTGAGTGGAATCAATGTCAGGCCATATTTTTAACATTATCTGCAATGTTATCTACCATTATTAATAATGATATAGAGACTGTAACCGAACTAAGATCATGATAGACCTGAAGTAGACGTGAATTGGAACTGAAACTGAGCTAGAGCTGACCAAAAACTGAACTATTAATGAATTGAAAATTAATAAGCAACTGAAACTAAATAAAAAGAGAACTGCATTGAAAAATATACTAAACTAGAACTGAAAAGGATCTGAACTAGAACTGAGCTGGAACTTATTGACTGAATATAAATTATAAAGTGAAGGCATTTGAAAAAGTGTATTTTGAATAGAACTGAACTAGAACTGAACAAGAACTGAGCTATAACTGATAAGAATATATTGCTAATCTGATTAAATTGAGTGAGCAGAAAAAAAGTGCGCATTAAAATTATTAAATATATTGAACAGAACCCAACTTGGTCCTACAATAATTTCGTCAAACAGGGCCTTATCGTCAAACTGTTTCCAATATTATTAAACATTTTAGGGGGAACTTATCCGTGGATAGATAATGGATCTCAGATATTTCTGAAGCCAAACAAGTAGAAAGGATTTTCAAGAAAGTTTCCAACACATCCGGTAGGAAAGAAGCTCGGTTAGCTTTGTGCTTGCACTATTTTGAAGGAGAAGTTAATGCTAACGCATGCTTAAAGACAATATAAGGCTCAAAAAGGCTGGATGACAATTTTTCGCAACTTCTTTGTCAACAATTATATGCTGTTTCTACTTATATAACTTATGTGTTCACTTATGATTAGTCAATTAGAATTTTTTCGATCTAAGTCCTTGCTAAAAATGTATTGATCGAATTCCTAACTGCAGAAAGTCTTGTTTAAGGATTGTATAATCTAGTAACTCCAATCAATTTAGAGAGGTTTTTTAAATGGGCAAAAAATAAAAACAGGAAAAATTGTTTTTAAATAATTTTTCTTTTAGACATAGTTGTAGTTACTGTAATAGAGGGATAACATATTAGGGTTATTATTGCGATTATGCATTTGTAACATTCACTTTCACATCATATATTCATTATATTACAGTCATGAAAATTTTGAGAAGCACGACTGTAATATGCAGCATCTTGATTATATTTATCTGTATGCAGGAATTTCATAGAGGAGCTTCTAGATGCATAAAAGTCAAATATCCACCTTCTTATATTAAACGTCATATATCCTCACAAAATAAGATTAGTGTATTAATATGTAATAAAGCGAATGCTTTAGTAGTTGCTATATTTTTAATGGGTTAAACCAAATTTAATCTAATGAAATATTTTCTTCTATCTCATGTATAGCTGCTGTGGAAATAATAGCACCATCATACGTCTTCTTTAAAAGGCCATTAGAGTCATTTGAAAAAAAGTTGTTCTTATTTTATGATTTAATAAAATCAAAAATGTATTAAAGTTATTATTACCGTTAAAATAATCGCAACTTCCGGTTTCAACTACAGTATTTCCTTTGTAAATAATAACAGCCGAACATCGCCTTTCCATTAAATTTATTACATTCTGTCACCTTTCCAGGATAATAGAGTTCCATGATTGCTCTATAGTAGTCCGAAAATCGTTATTATTGATTAGTTTAATTTCCGACCCCTTCTCTTTTACGTATGTAGACAAATTATAGTTTGGATATACATGGGGAGACTGGAGACTCCATTTCATTACGGTCACTCCATTACTTTGAAACCACTTTTAACTATTTTGCTGGTATGTATAGCCAAAATCAGTGGCAATTCTTCAGATGCATACGTTAGCATTACTTCGTCTAATCTTTCCATATATTCTGACACATCCATACTAGTTTTAATGGATCCAACACCATAAAAGGATAAGCACCTCCATACCATTACAGTAAAATTGTCATGTTTGAAAGTTGTGGTTGTAAAGTTACTACTCGCTAAAGGGCCTCCTTACAAATACAAAATATTTTAGACTCATTGGTCCATAGAATACTACTCCCCTTTTCAATATACCAAACCAAGTAAGTTTTAGCAAACTCTAATTTATTTGAGACAAACGGAGCAGTTAAGTGGGAGACTTTTCATCGTCCAAGGAATTTCAAATTATATTATTATACAGTTTCGGTGCTTCTTAACAGATTTAATTATTTTATAATCCCTGCTGCTGAGATAAGTGTCACTTTCTTCATTTGACGCTGTCGACACAATTTTTCGTTTACTGTAATAATTTTATTTGATTATACAATAATATTTCTTATATCGGCATAAGATTGCTCATCAGAACCATGTTTTTTAATAAGTTCTCGTTTATTCTGAAGTACAGACCAACCCATTATTAAAATTATAGTAACACGCTTCTTGAAAACGTTATTAATTATAAATCCCTAATCCAATATTTTGTCGAATATTCGAATATTCGTGTTTATTTAAAAGAAATTTTCTTTGAAAAATGAAACTACAAAATTGTGGTTAAAAATATCCATGAACATATACACAAATTACTAATGAAGATGTGACTTGTGAGAGGTGCTATTAGTTTGACCGCAACTGTATATAGGCCCTAGCAAAATTTAATCTCCTTGTGGGAATGACGAGAACTTAAATTCATATTCTACTTTGGTGGCTGTCGAATAAATGTTGGAGTCTTATTGATATTCAAATAAAATATTTAACACGCGGCATTTGGCGTTTGAAGACAAGGCGGTTGTTTGAAGTTTTAAAGCGTATTTAACAAATTTTAAAATAAACTATCAAAAATCTTAACATCACACGCCCGAGGTGTTAAAACATAAATAAAAAAACACAATAAAAACAAATTAAGGATGTTTCCTTAATTTAGCAAAAGCTCTGCCACAGATCATTTGCAGATAAATGAATGGATGCAAAAGTATTTAGCAAATTTAAAACCAATAATTTAAGGAAATTTAAAAATGATTTACGACAAAAATCATAAGACTTAAAATAAAATATTTGTTTAATATGACTGAACTATAAACTCAATTTAGATTTGAAATATTTTCGATTTTATTATTATTTTTCTTTTTTTAATTTTCACACCTGGTCCATGGTAACAATTGAGTTCTTAACACGAAACAATTAACGCTTAACAATACAACAAAAAGACCTGTCAAAACAAACAATAAATAGAACAAAAAACTTAACCCTTAGTGTGACCATTGTTTGGGAAAAAACTGTCAGTTTAATACTTTTTCCAACAAAGAAAAGTGAGAACAACGTTTACTCTTGAAAACAAACGAAGGCATGAGAAAATAAATTTATTAAAAAAAAGGTTTTATAAAGAATAAAAAATAATAATTACAATTTCAATAATAATAAAAAACAATAGATGGATTTAACTTGGGAAAAATAGTGAAAGTTCTTCCGTTTTTAAAAATCGTTATTACAATTTGTTGATTGTAGAGGGGGACTCTTCGTGTTCTTTAAGCTGCTGTTTGTTTTTATTCCTGCTAAACTGCTCTTTTTGTTTGTATTTGAAAATCTGACAGTTGAAGGGTTAACAATGTAAGATCTTTATTTTCTTCATTTCTTGTGATTCCTAGGAGAAGTCCATTGTATTCTTAAGTTCTTATTGTTCACTTGTCAAAATCTAGTTCATCCAGTTTTTGTTATATAAATGAGTTCAGATATTTCTTTTTTGTATTTTCACTCTATAAATCTTAAGAAATCATTATCAGGGTCAGGGTTAAGGAAAAGTGCTCTATGCTTGACATATTTTTGAAAAGCATTATGAAACTGAAAAAATTTACATAAGAAAGTGTATGAATGAAAATGTTGATGAATGAAGCTGAAAGAATTACAACTTTAATGATAATTTACATATATTTAATACTTTAAGATTTAAGCATTTGAAAAGGAAGTAAACTTCAAGATTTACAATTTAATCTTGACTTTGATATCGTCGCATTCAGTAGAAGATGATGAGGGTATAACATTGATTTATATTATGAGAATGTTCTTCCAATATTTTTCAAGTAATTTTTCTTATCAAAATAGAATCGTTTACGCAAATAGCAAAGAGAAAATATTGAAAGCAGGTTAATAAAATAAGGACGATCACTCTTAAATTATATTTATTATAGTTAAAATTTTCGCATACTACAAGCCAAAGAAAACCTTCTCGTTTAATTATGATTGGAAAGGATACCTTATTCATTACCTTAAATTATACGTATTATTGTTGAAAATTTTCACAGATCAGAAGCTACAGAAAACCGTCTTGCACACTTATAATACAGATTCTGTAGAAGCCAAATTGTTATTGCTGTAACAGTTCGGTTATATCAATAGTTCTTTTGAGAAAAAACTCCCAGTTGGCATAGCTGTCGCAGAGTTAACAGTTTTTGACCAGTATATATCTCGCTTTGGTTCCATAGTGTAGCCAAATTGTCTAAATGATCAGTTAAATAATTTCATATTTATTCTTAATTTAAAAAACATGGTTACTGAAAATTATCAATCATTTGCAACACCTTACGGTCAATATGCATCTATTCTAAGAAGCCTCTAAATGATTGTTTATTCGATTCGGAAGTGGTGATTTCGCATTAAACGGCAAAGGGGGGGGGTTACTTAGCAAAAAAAGATGAATTTGTGTTAGTTATTATTCGATAATAGCGATATTATTCGATAAAACGTAAAGTGTAGTCATCATGGTCAAAACAAGAAAAGGCGGAATATTTATAAAGCAGTTATTTTTTTTAAAGGAATACCCTACATCATACTATTGGTTATAGATGGCAGCTACAACAAAATTATGAAACTCACACGAGTAATTTGTTTTTCTATTTTCTGCTTAAGTGCTGCTTGTAATACATTATCATGCCTACACTTCTGAGATTTATGATATCAATGGGAAATTATGGAAAGACAACGAAAACATTCAAACATCGATTTCTGCTTGTATTTATGTTATAAAAAATATATTAATACAATATTATCGTAGAATGTGAGTCATGCATTTTAAAATAGTATTCGGATGGAGGTGTTGTCGTAGCACCATACGGTCAACATGCACCTATTCCAAAAAGCTTTTAAATTACTGCTTATGCGAATCGAAAGTGGTGATTTCAAATTTAAAGATATAGAGGGGGCTCATTCCTGGTGGATTTTTTTTATGCGGACTATATGAAAAAAAAATGCATCCAACACAACAATTTTAACAGACAGTCAAAGCACTACCATCCCCTCCATGAATCCGCATCGAGGTGTTTTCAATCCTCCCTGTACCAATCATAATTTGCTCACAAGAAGGTATGTCCTTAACGTATACAGCTGTCCCCCTGCAACCGGTTTAAAAGTTTACGATTTTGTTTGAATGTCAGCTTATGGCGAGGGTTATGACTCTGTTCAGCCATAAGTAAGATAGTCCCAAATAGTGCCTCCGGAATTCACGTTAATAGAAATGCATTAAAAATTGTAAGCCATTGTGTCAAAGTATCAAAAATAAACCAAGTAAAGCTCTGGGTTTAGCCCTTTCGCCGTCGATGGAACTGTCTCGCGCAAAGCCACTTATACTCGACATGCTCTCAAGAAGATCCACCCACCCTTCAAAGATATATCAGCAGTCCTGATCAATGAAATCATCGCCACCCCTAAATTTACCAAGTTTAGATAGGACTTGTTGGCAAATCTCTACCGCAATCTTATTCGGATTTAGTTAACACGCATTGCAATTAAGATTTTTTATAAAAATAAAAAAATGATAAAGCCAAGAACAAAAGATGGTTTTATAAGTAAATAAATGTTGCCACCTTTTTGTAAAAAAAATAGAACCTACAGTAAGTCCGATATCTTATAAAGAAAAACTAAAACTAAACAGGACTAAAAATGTGTTAAAAATTTGTTTCTCCTTAAATAATTCCGAAACTATAAGAGATAACCTAAACATGTGAACATATTTTAATAGTTATTCACAAGGATTTATATAAAAAATGTCTTTGCTCACAATTGATAATTGGATTTTTGGCGAATTTTTAAAAAATCAACATACCCGTGATGGTCGACTATGGAGGTCACTGACTAAGCCCTTGACCATACAGAGGCTAGTATTCATCTAGTTCAACTCAAAAACACCTCAGGTCTGATTAAGTGAAGTTAAGATCTCTAACGGATTAAAATTTACAGACTTATTTCCGAAAATAAAACCGATTTGTGCACACTGTGCTCTGCCAATAAAACTTTTTCATTATTTGTATTTCACATACATCTTCCTATCAAGATATCAAATGGTAAACTTTTAAGCTAACAAAAACAAGGAAAAGGGAAGAGGAACAAGTAAGAATGCTATATTCGGCTATGCCGAATCTTAAATACCCTCCACCACAAATTCGTGTAAAGTTCCATAGATACACATGCACTCACAAATGTATATAACACAGAAATTCTTAATCAGTCATAAAATTAGTTACAATTTAGGCTATAAAATTTTTCTAATGAACTGCCTTTTTTCTACCAAATTTCATTGAGCTCTGTTAATTTTTGTGGATGTGAGCAGACAAAGAGATTGACGAAAATCGACTGAGATTTTGACTTGATGCAAGAATATATACATTATGGGTCTGAAATTATTCATTCTTAACGTTACACACAGAATGACAAAGTTAATATTCTCTCTCTACCACTTGTACTGTGGAGCGTATAAAAACAAAAAATATGCTTGTTATAAGCTCAAAAATATTTTCCGGGAAAGGGCCTTATATGGGAGCTACAGCAAAATTTGGACCAAGATTGCTCATATTTATAATATACTTTGATTATAGTTAGAAACATCATTGTGCTAAATTTTAATGGAATTGATCTTTATTTAAATGTTTTATAAACTCTAATCCGTTTTCCGGGAAATCCCGTTATAAGCGAGCTATAGGAAAATTTGGACCGATACAGGGCAAATTAATATAATATCTTCAGAACAGTTAGCAAAATAATTGTGTCGACATTCAATAGAATTGGTCTTTATTTACTCGGGAAGGGGCATTACAATGGAGCTATATCAAAATATGGATCCATGTTAACAAAATTTATAACACATATTTATATGTTAATAAAATCTATAACATATGCTTAAAATAGCTAGAAAATTAACTGTGTCAAATTTCAATAGAATTGGTTCCAATTTAAGAGTTTTATGAGATATAAATCATATTCCGGGAAGGGGCCTTATATGGGAGCTATATAAAAATATGGACCCATGTTAATAAAGTTTACAACATATATTTAAAATAGCTAAGATACTAGTTGTGCCAAATTTCAATAGAATTGGTTCAATTTTAAGAGTTTTATAAGCTATAAATCATATTCCGGGAAGGACTCTTATATAGGAGCTATATCAAAATATGGTCCCATGTTAATAAAATTTATAACGTATATTAAGAATGGTTAAAAAATTAGTTGTGACAAATTTCAGTAAATTATCTTAAGAATTGCGGCCCATATGGCACAAAGAGTTTGGGGTGTATCAAAATTTTACATATTATAGCCTATAACTTTTTTCCGGTTAATCAGATTTTGATAATTTTTTGCACGATGATGAAGCACGTGCAGTTGTATGCTAAAATTTTTTGTTTAAGTCCAATTACATTTAGAAGAAAATTTTCGAAATTTTGAGGTTGTTTCAGATATCGGTCTATAACTTCCTGGCTTATAAACCGATATAGCTGGTTTTAAATAGCAAACTGCAACAAACAATGTGGCCAAGTTTTATTGAATTCGGTCAATAATTCTAGGCGTGAGAATGTTTCCAACAGACAGACAGACGAACAGACGGACATAGCTAAATCGACTCAGTTTTTGATTTGATGCAATAATATATATACATTGTTGGGTCTGAGATGATTCCTTCTTGGCGTTACATACAGAATGACAAACTTAATATACCCTCACCACTTGTGGTGGTGGAGGGTATAAAAAGCCAAATATACGAAACTTATTTAAATTAACACGCAAATCCACATACAAACACTATGCATAGCACATTCGTATAAAAAACGACCATGATAACAACATTTAACCATATCATCTACCATGTTTACCCCAAATATGTATTTTAAGCCAAAGACCTCTACTCGTTGACCCGGCCACACTTCACCAGAAAACATAGCAACAAATTAAATAAATGCAAAATATCAGTATTTAACTTCTTCAATGCTAAACAGCATCTCGTAGAAATGACTGTTAGTAAAGAATATTTAAAAAGGCCAATAAGTTAATATTCGTTCATAAAAAATAAAATAAAATTAAAATAAAACTGTGTGTTACACTCAGCCAAGGGGTAATTACCGATCATGATTTATTACATAAAATCTCATAAAGTTCTAAAGATTTGCCATGAAGGAAATCTTCTTATCTTACACCTTCTACTTTACCAAAATCAAAAGAATAAGAAGAAGAAATATACTTCTGCGCATTTTAGAGTTAGTGCAAATGTACTTAGGATGTGTTGGTGGAGAATTGAACTTGATACGCATTAACTGACTTTGAAAAATAAATATTCGTAAGCCACAGTTTTTTTTTGTTACCAATATTGTTGGTTCATTCACAGCAATCGATCAGTTCAGCTACGCCGCCCCATTTGTTGTTCAGATTTACATTCATTTTTTTTTCGTTTGGATTTCTGCTTTTTAAAGAATAATTGAAGATTTTTGTTTTAGTTTTTTCTTTTTCTTTTTGTGATGGTGAATTATTTTATTTATCAACATCTTCCGCAAAAGAATTAAATCAAATAAACAAAAATACTGAATAAATATTGAGCAAAGTAGAACTGGGAAATGCCCTTTATATGATAGAAACAAGAGGAATTTACAATCATAATGAATTCACCACATTGGAAAGAAATTGTTCTATTGTCTGTACTTTGGTCTTCATTTCTTTGTCCAGTCTGAACTAGTGCTTTGGAAACCTGAAATCGGATACCGATTATCCAGCAATTTTTGCATTAAGGGAAACCGGTTCGATTTTCAAAACGATTGACATCATGGAAATAATAAGGGAAGTTATTACTTATGGTGAAATTTTCTCCCTAAAAATCATAGCAGGGGAATTCTTTGATTACGATCCGGAAAACGGTTAATATATTTTTGTTTTCAAATTATTCGAGATTTTTCGTAATCATTCGTATTCGAAACCGGGTTTTTTTCAAATTGCAACTTTTCAATTCAATAACTTGTTTTTTGAAAATGTCGGATTGTAATACTTTAGTCTGAACGGTGCTTAGCCTACGGTAAAGAGGACAGATTCAGATGCTTGGGTCACTAAGAAACCGGTTTGATTTTAAAATATTCGAGATTTTTCGTAATCATTCGTATTCGAAAACGGGTTTTTTCAAATTGCAACTTTTCAAATAAATAACATGTTTTCTGAAAATGTCGGATTGTAATACTTTAGTCTAAACGATGTCTAGCCTACGGTAAAGAGGACAGATTCAGATGCTTGGGCCACTACTTTTTTCCGAAAGTAAAAGACTCTAAGTTTACTTAGACGCTATGAATTCTGTCCCATACCGATACATTTAATCACAGTTAAAGACCTATTATCACTGAACCCACAACTGATAGTTAACTTAACCCTCGAGGACAATATGCTTTGAGAAGAATACCTAAGAAGATAATACAAATCATTAGATTTATTTGCAAGAATGCTTAACTCTAAGTTCTTCCCAATGGTAATATCAGCCCTCGCAAACGAATGCCAGTGTAAACAAACATATCTGCTTAGATGTTCACCATCTTGATTAATGATATAATGAGTAAAGTCTCTTCAGAGTGAAGAGGAATCTGGATTAGAGAGAATTTGGATTATCCAGATGATGTTTGTCTACTCTCACACAAGATAACCAACATGCAATCAAAATTAGAGCACTTGGAAAAACTGGCGCGCATTGTTGGACTGGAGATAAATATTTAGATTTGAAATGCATAGACGTTGCAAAGCCAACCAGACGAATACGTAAAGGAAGACTGCAGTCAATATGGACGTGCTCACAAATATCCAGACAAACATAGCTCCGAATATTCAAGTCATTTATTAAATCAATACTGTTATACGGAAGTGAAACCTGGTTGAAAGCCGTGCCCCACCAAGAAACATCTGGAAAGGTTCGATTCTCCAAAACAATAGCAACAGCAGCTAAGCGTATGAAAAGGAAATGCTTTCTGAAAGCGAAACTATTCTAACAGTGGTTATGAAACAAAAACAAAACAAGGATAATATAAACCTGCTACATTGGACCAAATATTTAGCCATTTTCCCAGATATCATAATATTCTTACTAGTTTAGTATTGAATAAGAGAAATTCCATCGTTATTCCCATAGTTGACTGATCGAAAGAGAATTGCCAAAATTAGTTGATATATTAAAAATTAGTTGATATATAAAACCGGATTCTAACGTTTTCTTTCGTAGTAATATCGTGACCTTGTGAGGTGGCAAATATTACAACCTAATTCACCTTCTATAGCGTACAAATAAGGAACAGGAATAATTCTTATCTTATTTACAAAATTAACTACAGGTTATTTTTAAATAAATGTTGGAAAAAGAGTGCGTGTTGAATGCATTATATACACTAAATATTTTCGGGGTTACAACTGAAAACGGAAATGCGGATTTTTTTCGTCTGTTTAAAGTAATTTACCTGTTACATTCATTCACTGAGAGAAAAATCGAAACTTAAAACTTGAATTCATTCATAAGACCAAAAACAATTTAGAGTCCAGTCGCTGAAATATAATAAAAACAAACTTCTTTGTTTAAGTTTAATTTCGAAAAGTCTTCCATCATATGCAAATTGACAACCAACATGTGTTTTAACAAGTTTAAATAAAACAGTACTTTATCATTTATAATGTAAATTATTATTTTTAAACGCACTATAAAAATTGTTTTTTCTTTCTTTTTAAAGAAAAAATTCGTTTGCAAAATAAATGAATAAAAAAAGTAAAAAAAGAAATTGATATGATAAAAATAAGTATCTCATGCCATTTTAATGGCGAAATCCTTATAATCCTTCTTAGTAGATCTCAGACTACAACTACGTGTCAATGAATATCAATGGGAGATATTTTTTATTTAATTCTTCATACTGTTTTATTCGAAACGGCGGCAACGATGATGATGATGCATGATGTTCAATAGTTTTATGGATTTTTAGCTTTTTTATTTCTCTTCTTTCTTAGCTTTTCTGATGATTATAGATATTAAATTTTTGCTTTTTCAGTTTTGTATCATTTCATTTTCTTTTTTTTTTGGCAAACGTGTGCCAAAATATCAGACATCTATTACATGTCATTATTCTTTATAATACTATTATTAGTTATGTTTATGAGGGTGATTTTATGGGTTATAAGGTCTCTTTTATTAAAGTTGTGCACCTGGTTGCTTATAAAATATATAAAATAGTTTGAACACGAATATAATTTGATAAATGATCAAAAAAATGTTATGGAATTTTGATATAAATTAGATTTTTGGCCACTACACCTAGAGAAACGTCATTTCGAAAACACTTATATATTAGTGACAAACATTTATTGTTATCACCAACATGTTTATTGTTGAATTAATTTTATTTTGATAAAATTATTTTTATTAAATACAAGAAATATTGTGATCGTAATATGTTTGAAAATATATTTGACTGATCACAATTCTGTTGTTATTAAATAGTCAATTACAAAAAAACTATTGTTATTAGGAAAAATATTATTTTCAGTTTACTGTCAACTGAATATGAACAAATATTTTTTACAATTTGTGTTAACATGGAAAATAATACATATTTGAATTAATATTCTCATTATTATTTTTATTATTATGTTTATTATTAATAAATAAAAAATTAGGCAAATGAAATAAATAAAATTATATATACGAAAATATTTCAAATAATGTTTACATATTTTCCAATGATATTCGTATATGAAATGAGAAGAATATTGAAATATTTACTATAAAAATATTTTTATTCAACAACAAAATAATGCTCACAATATTTTATAATAAAATAATATTTTTAGTGGCGATAACAATAATTTTAGTGGCCATAACAATGTTTTTACTGACGATAACAACTACTATTGTTATGAATGCAAAATAACAATGCACAAAAACAAATTTTTATTGACATAAAAATAAATATGGTGGCGATATCAATAACTATTTTTATTAATGCGAAATCACAATGCGAATTAACAAACCTTTAATTGAAATAGCAATATTTTTTATTGGAATAACAATAACTATTGTTATAAGTGCAAAATTGCAGAGCGAATAAACAAATATTTTAGTTACGGTAACAATATCTAATAACAGTAAGAGACTTCTAGTTTATAGTTGCCACAAACATATTTTTTCTCTACGTTTAATAATTTATAATTTTAAAAAATTCAACTTAGGAATATTTTGTTATTGTTGACAAAAAAAGCAAACGCGTTACCACACATTCCATTGCAAGTTACGATTATCGATATTCTAAAATGTCTAAAAAATATGTTAATTGTACAATATTTAAAAGCCGGTACCGGTTAATCGATTTTTTGCATTTCAGTTTTACGCCTCAATCAAATGCTCTACATTAAATTTAGATCGTTTTCTATTTCTGAGACAAATTCAAAAATTAGAGAAACATTTTCAGTAAACGTTTCAATAATAATTTTTTTTTAATTATTCTTAATACGATACAAACATATCATCAGATAAAACATTATTATTTATAACCCATGTCGATTATTCGAATCAATCGTAAACCGGTTTTCTAAAAATGTATGTTTTTTGAATATACTATTTGATGCGTAAAATATTGTAAATTTATAATGCTTAGCGTAGTTGAGGGATAACTTGAAGCACGCCCATTTTGCCGTTCTATATTCATTACTATATCTCTTTTCTATATAGAATCGAATAAAATAATAAGCAAACAAATCCTTTGGAGAAAAATGTCAATAAAAGATCCACAGCTATCTCCAGTCATATGAATAGTTGGCAATAAATAACTTGGCAACATTATCTTTGCAGTTGGCGAGTGCTCATAAATTATCCCTCTCTTTTTATCACATGATATTTCCAATTCCAATATTATCTGATTTCTTCATTTTCTCTGACAAAATGTGATGACATAAGAAACAAACATAAAGAGGCATTATAAACTCAGGTGTTGCGACAAATGACCTGTTATTATTTGATAACAAGTCTAGTGCGTTTTTTAAAAAATTTTAAACATGCTTAAAAAGTGTGTACGAAAATGAGGTGAAAAAGATGCAGATTACTAGATTAGGAGAGAATGCTAGTTACTCTCCCTAAAATAAAAATTCCCATAAAATCCCTTTTCATTCCATCACAAGTGATGATGGGGGTATATTGAATTCGTAATTCCATGTGTGTCTTTATGGAAATATGTGAGACTACGTTATGCAAATAGGGTCAGAAGGATAGGTAATTCCATTTAAAGCAAAATATTTCAATATTGTCCTAAATAAAATGCTTAATTAAAGACACGTTCCATTATATCTCATAAAACTTCTGATATTGGGGGAAAAACCAAAAGAGATAGAGTGCAATGGAGGGATAACACTTCTCCGAACCCTAACCCAAAATTAAATTGTCTATAATATTTTGACATTAACACTTCACCTTTGCGTCGAATTTCATAAAATTTCCTCTAACAGTATTAGAGATATGAGATATTAAAAATATCGTATTTAACGGTGATAACACTTTCCCGAGTCCTATACGAGATTTTTTTATATAAATTATTTTGTTATAAATTAATTTTCTCATGTCCCATATTTGGTTTCGGAGATAAAATATAATCAAAATTCCGTTTATAAGGGGGATACAACTTAACTGTGCTTTATCCAAAATTAGTATTATTTTGTTATAAAGGCTTTATCTCCATGACGGATGTCACGAAATCAAAAGTATCGTTTGTTAAGTTGAGGATTTATCCTCGTGCCCTTCCCTTAAATTTTATAGTATACTATTCATGTCTCATATTTCGTGGGAATTATTACAGAGATATGCAATATTATCAGTTTCGTTTTTAAGGGGGATACACCTCCCAAGTGCCCTATTGCACTTTTGTAGTATGTAACGTTTCCCACTAAAACAAAAATCAGCGTGCCAAATTTCATGATATTTGATAAGACGTTTAATTGTAGTCGTTGGTCTAATATTTCAGTATTAGGAGGATATTTCAGATATCGGTCTACCGATTTTGCCGGTTTTTAATAAATTTCCTAAGTCAATAACAAAGACGTTTTATACGGAACGATGAATTTAGTATACCCTCATCATCCCTTTATATGATTTAAGGGGAATTTTTATTTTAGGGATACCATATAGAGGCTATCGCGCATTTTCTCAAGCTTAGTTGTAGATAACCATAAAAAATAGGAAAATGAATGGGATATTATAGTGTTTCAATTATTTATATTAACTTTGTACGGGCACACCTTAATACCAGATGCTCTTGGAAAAAAATTGTTCAAGGACTAAGCTGCCTATAAATTCCAAATATACTAGGAAACACATATTGATTTTTATGCATGTATACAGACAACTCCTAACAATGTTCCTTTAAATTTATTCATATGTTGGAAAGGTATAAACAACATGAGAGATATTTGACAGTATCATCACCAGCATCCTTCTATAGAAAACACATTCCAACATTTCATAAAATTTAACCGAAACTAAATATTGAAGTATGAAAAATGAATATTAAACATATAAATCAACAAGACAAAACAATTATAACCCTTCAGAAGTCGGTAGCCTAATATACAGGCATTTCTATAAGTTATTTGGTCAAGCAGCATTATATGTTTAAACATAATTTACATACAAAAATATTTGTATTGCCCGCTCACTTTTTCCAAAAAGAGAACCCGCTTGTTTGTAAACTCTCATCATTTTTCAAAAAGGATTATTTGCATACATCATTCTCGTCATTCCCTAGACAATAAATTTAAATGAAGTAAAAAAGGATTATATACACGCATGTTAAACATATACAATTCAATTGTCCTGTCGATATCCTTAAATAAGCAAATCCACTATTCACCTAATGCAATATTACACACACACACATGATGACTACGCTAGTTTTCTATTAATCCTTTGATTGTTTCAATTGGTTGCGGGTTGAATTCAAATAAAATACTGAATTATTTTTAAATTGCAACCACTCGAAAAGTCACAGAACAATAGTCACATCTGAAGTATCACGTATTGTTTTCAAAGTTTTAACACTTTTGTAAAACATTGTTTCACTTCATTGTTTTTATATTTATTTGACTAATGACGATGCTGTAAAAAGAATAGAAGAAGAATATATACAATTTAAGGTATTGGAAAATATCAGGGTTTTATATTTGTTTTGTAATTGAAAAGGATTCTATTTGTATGGACTCGTTCGTTACATGTTGGCGCTGTATGAAATAATGTAAACGTATCATGTCGTAGAAATATTTTGACAATGGATGCAATGAAAAGGAATTGAGTAATAAAATTTGGTCAAGTATTTGAAAATAATGTGGACAAATAAATACAAATTCCAGGAAATTTTTTTTTGTTTCATGAGGTTACATTTCCATCTATACAATTGTAAACAAAAATAAAAATTATATGAATAATGTTATTAAAGCAAAGTGACTTTAATTTCATACAATTTTCTGAATCTAATAAAATTAAGTTTTTATCTTTAAATTAATTTCCAATAAATGATTCCGACATCTGAAAATAAACCATGTTTAACGTTTCTTTTCATAGAAAAAGTAGAGAAAACTCTACACAAAGGAATTATTCAAGAAATTCCTTAAAAAGATATAGAAAAATTGGTTGGGAATAAAGGGGGAGGAAGTAGTCCTTCTAATTTAATCTAATATTTATATTCCCATTGAAAATGAGAACTTATTTGCTGGGGGTTCATGCGTTGCAGACTTACTCTAACCTTTTTGTAAATCATTTAGAATAGAATTTTGAAATAATTGTAGGAAATATTAAAAATTACATTTGTAAGAGGATACCACTCTCCACATGCCCTACCCCAAAATTTAGTAGTCTATAATATTATTGTTCCAGTAATGCTTCAACCAAATTTCCAGTCGCAGTTTCACAGATATTCGATATTAAAATTTTTGTTTGTAAAAGGGCTACCACTCCCCCGTGCCCTATCCAATATTTTGTTTGTCTTTAATATTTTGTCTTAATCGACGTTTCTCAGTTTCAATAATAAAGCTTTAAAAGTTTAAGAGATATGATATATTAGAGGTTTCGTTTGTTGGAGAGTTACAACGGTTCTATACAAAATTTAACCTGACCTTAAATATCTTATTATAAACCACCATATTTTCTATATTAGTGGAGGAGATATGTGCCATTGAAAATTTCATCTGGAAACGATTTAAGATAGGAAACTTCTCAATAACATATACTTAGGCCAAAATAGTTCTATGAATATCATTCTGCATTTATTCCAACAGATCTATAAATAAGGAAAATCAAGAACATTCATACTAAAACTCCCCAAAAGTTTCATTAGAATAACCTCATCGAGGACTCATCATCGAGATTTTCAATGGCGGCTAAAAATAAACTGTGGTGTTGAAGTTCATATGATTTAGGTTGATCTCGAAACAGACATTTCACAGCGCTGAGTATTTCCATCAGGACCTTTAATGACGGCTATAAAATGAACGGTCGTGTTGGTGCTCATATGTTTTCTGATAATCTCTAAACAGACATTTCACAGCGCAGCGAATTAGGAACATTAATTCTATTACTTCCAAAAGTAAGCGGCAATATATTAACCCCATTGGGGAACATACTAGGATCTTTAGTGATGCCTATAAAATGATGTGTGGTGTTGGAGCTCATACGTTCTAGACAGATCTCGACACAGGTATTTCATATATCATTTGAAATATTGGAATTTGTATTAATATTAATATATTATTTATTTGTTCCCCTAGCTGCACTATGAAGTGAATATATTTAGTGCAGTATCACCACTTGGGTATATAGAAAATAGATGGACAACCCTAAATACAAGCAGAGTTGATATCGTATACAAACTAGGGAACTCATGAACCGTAGTTCTAAGGAAACATCGAAATTATGTGGTACAACGTGATATGGAAATACCTTTGCGCAATGAAAACCTGATTTTCACAAACTCACATTAATGGACTGTATCCAAACATATTTTTTGGTAAAAACAACGCAAGAAATGACCTTCTATGTCCTCTTTGTATCTCATTATAGACTGGGCGGAATATATAATGCAATTCCGAATCGCTATTTAGGACACATTTACGGAAAGTATAAAAATTTAGTCTCAATCACTCTCATACAGCATTAACTTACCAGCATTTCAAATTATTTTATTTAATTTAAATTTTGAACATCCGAACATAAAGTCAAAGAACATTGGAAAACTTATTTGAAAACAAGTGAAGCATAACCAATTAAACATGAAATTTCCATTGTAAAAATTTTATATTACAAATATTTAGTAGTCGGGTTTTGAACCTTGGTTATTGCATTCTAATGAGTTTTGTATAATTCTTAAATAACCCTAAGCGCCATGCTGCGAACTTACCAGTAAGTCAAACAACAAAAACAACACTCTAGTTCTTTACTTTAGCATAGCAAATATGACAACAAGGATATTTTTGGGCGATTGCATGGCCATAGCAAAAAAAAAAAAAAAACAATACACTTGTGCTCGCTAAATTGGTCAAGGTTTTGACCTTAGCAGATTGCTAAATAGTAATACAATTCAACTTAGTAAATATTTTCCAAACATTGAGCTAAAACGTTAAAAGCGTAAATAAATTAATTTCACAATTTAATACAAATTTGTAAATATTTTGATTTATTTTTCAGCCAAAGCATGAAAACCTTGAAGGATATTTTGCAATATCTGAATAGAGAAAGAAGAACAGACTGAATGGAATGGGTTAGTTATGGTAGCAAGGTCGATTGAAGTGTGAAAATTTTCATTATAATAAAAAAAATATAATATTCACAATGAAAAGAGAGTTGGTGACATTTAAGGAAATATTTCTAGGAAATTAAATGCATAAACATCTGGTAATAAAAGACCATATGGACAAGAGAAATAACAAAAGTTATAAATTTGCTGCTTTAGTAGCAAAAGCTATAAAAATAAATGGGAGCTATATTGTCAAAGGAAAATTTTATGAAGCTACCTTTGACCTTCAAAAGCTGGGTATTAAGTAATCGTTTTATTAACGAGGTTATGTTAGCAAAATAATGAAATATTTATTATAAACTAAATCTTTAGTAGCAAATAGTTCCTGATAGTTAACCTTTGACCTCTACAACTACTGCTCTTTACAAGGTTTTATGAATAATGTATATTTTCAAAACTATTTAGCAAATTGCCTTAAATGATTTATTCCTTTTCTTTTATTATTTAAATTCAAAATTAAATTTCATTTTAAAAGCCTTATAAATATCAAATTTCATATTTTGATCTCTTTGCTCTTTTTGCGTATCACTTTAAGGCATTTTGATACAATTTTATACGCTTGTCTCCGCTTTCTTTTTTGTTCGATATTATTTCTTATAAATTGATTGCTATTTATTTTGATAATTGGCTTCGACTGCATTGTAGTTTTTCCTTAATATGCGTGTGCTCACTGAGCATTCATGTGCTTTAGGTTTCCAGCTTCTTTACATCACACCAAAACCATTCGATGATCTTCTTTGGCATTAAGAATTTTTCACTTCGCTTAAAAAGTATCAAATTGCAATTTTATTCCTTTTGCGTTGTTGGTCTGATGCGTTTTGTTGCAAAAAGAAATAAAAACAAATCGCACTTAAGAAGATCAGCGAAGAAGCGCTACATTCACATAAAACAGCCCACCCATCTATGCTGGAAGCGATTTAATCGTAGGTGAAATTATTGAAGACCAAAAACACTTATAATTCTTTCGTAAAGTATGTAATACAAAATTATTTAGTTTTAGATGTTATGAATTTGACGAATTTTAGTGATGCAATAGAGGCGAATAATCGATTGAAGATTGAAGTGTTTTCATTCGATGAAAGAATCTAATAATAGTGAGTAGTAAAGCAATATAAACATTATTATTTTAAAGAAAGTCGTTAAAGTTGTAGTAAATAACACTTTTGATGTCCTAAAGGGAGATGAAAATTATATTTTGCCATACACGACCCCAAAATAATCAAACAATCGAATGAATATGCCAGCTTAGTGAAAAAGATCTCTTTCATCCATTCACAACTAATATGAGCTCATGTCAATCAACATCCACAATATTGATACTGTCAGATTATGACTGTTATTAATCAGTCCCAATCCAAAGGCATATTTCTTAACTCACTATATATAAATATCTGCAGTTCAAATGAAATCGCGGTAAAATTGATAACGTCTTATTATTCCCTCCAATTTCACAAGAGTATATTACGTTTGGCATTCCGTGTGTAACGTCAAGGATTCATCGAGGACCAAACAAAGTATATATATTATTGTATAAATATTTTAGCTTGCTCAATCGCAAAATTGTTGACAGAAATCAGAAGAATTCCTCTTTAGAATTTGTGTCCTATTAAAATCGGCGGTTTATTATCTCAGATAAACTCCTAAAACTGAAAAATTGGAATAATGATTGTGACTAAATGGCATATTTTTCACGAAATTTCACGAAAATTCCAATTTTCGTGAAATTTGGCATTGTCTGTAATATGAAACGTTACGTCACGAAAAACATTTCGGATGGGGCCCGACGGAAACAGTTAAAGTCGCTTATCTCTATATCTAATAAAAGAAATCTCACGAAGGCAGTGGTATCCCTCTAATAAAGGAAACCTTTAAGGAAAAAGGAAAATTCTTAATAACAAAGTGTTAAAGAACAAAATTTTGGAGAGGACAAAATTATGGAGATGCGGGGTAGTGATATCCCCCTTATAAACATTATTTTTTATATCGCATATATGATATTTGGCGCTCGGATGCAAAGATAATGGAATAACATTCATAATGTCATTATGGGTTATGGCACGGGAGAGTGACATCTTCTTACAAGCGGAATTTTTCATATTGTTCCCCCAATTATTTCAAAATCGGTCGTGGTTAAGGATATTAAGGATTTGGTATAACCGAATATAGCATTCTTATTTATTCTGGCTAAATTTCCACAATTTCAGCTAAACAGGCAGTATCTTATAGTTTATTTGTCCCCCTAAGTTGCAGATATTTTCCATATTATCTCATATAAAAATAAATGGATCATAAAATTAATTCGGATCTTAACAGATTTAAGGTTCTGTATTGTTTTCCAATTTTGTCTAAAGTTAAAGGAGGAATTAGAACTCTTATATAAAATTTTAAAACTCTTCTTCACTTATTCGAATGTTCACAATTTCTCTTCGATCTGTTAACTTTTTTTAGATGTTTTAGAAAAATTCCTAAAAATCTGCGAAAATCAGTCAATTGAATGTTTCCCAGCGAACCTTCTACTGTGAATGAATTGCAGCATTTGTCCTCGTATCTAAACAGATTCATAAATCGAAATTATATTCAAAATTTGAGAAGAATTAAAGTTTTTTGATCTTGAACGGAAACTGTTAGTTTTTTCTCGTGATCAATAGAAAATAGTTTTGATTGTAATAAGAGCAGGTATTTAATATCAACTTTGATCCGTTATTGCAATACTTTTGGCTAGTTGAGTATTTTAAAAATTAAACATTTCGGTAAAACCATTTTTACTTATTACGTAATATAAAGTAATCATTTTTATGTTTTTTTTTATAAAAAGAAGATTATTTAAACAAATTTTAAACAGCTGCTCTCATCTCCAAAATAGTGGGCGTATTTACAATGTCGAACACAAATGGAATGTAGAACAATCACTTTTAGGAAAATACGAAAATGATCAACTTTAAAAAAAAAAATTACTTGTTTCTCATTAAAACCAAATATTCCAGGTCACAGATAAAAACCAAATCAAATCGTTCAAAAAAATATGTACGAATTAATGATAACTGAAAATAAAATAATTATTTTATTTTCAATACAATTTTATAAAATTTACAAAAACAAATTGTATTGGTATCGTAATGTAATTAAAATTTAATTTTTATTTCCTGTTTTACTTTACGCTGATATAATTTTAATGACTTAATAAACACAGACGTAGCAACACATTATTACAATCTCCACTTGTAGTTTCGATAATTTCCATTGAAAATGTGAAACATGTCAGTCACTATATACGTACATATGTGTGTTAAACAGATCACTGATCACTTGTCTTGAAGGGAAGCTGTCAAAAAGGATTTATATTGCGTGTATTAAATCTACAATAATCCTTGTTAAAATCAAACAAAATGATAATAATTAAAAAATATATGTATGCAAACGCGTATGAGTATAAAATTAAATGAAATTAATGATTTTTTAAAATGTTGTAATCTTTAATGAATTGTTTTGTTTCATTTTCGGATGTAAAGAGGAGGCGAGCGTTAAAAAGGAAAACATCCGGTTATAAGAATTAAATGAAATATATGTGTCATTATCAAAATATGTATGATTTTTATCTGATGGTAAAGGAAATGGAAAGTAATACAGTTAAAAGTGAAAATATTCAGTAATTATTTTGTTAAGTTTTATTATTCACAGTAGATCGAACTTAATTAAAGAACTCTATATTTTTTTAAAGTTATCAGTTCATTGTGAATTGTTAGCAATTATTTTGAATAGAATTATAAAAATTAAACAGAATATATGTTACTACAAAATGGTGATAGAATTCTCCATTCACAGTAATCCAGTAGTTATAACTTAAACTATTTTAGGATTTTATTCACTAGAGGTGACGGAAATACTTCCATGACGTTTTTTGAGAGCATTTTGTCAATTTGCTAGAAAATTTCCTTTAAATATCTAACACACTTTTGGTCACATTTTTGTGCTCATTAATTCTCTTTTAACAAGAGCGCAATATCTCTCCACTGATTTTAGCTATGAGCAGTTTAGAGAATTTGCCTTTCTTTGTACATACACCACTATGTACCACTCAAGGGTTTATTCACCATAGTAACAGGATACCTAATCAGTCCGAAAATAGGTGAACACATTATGAAGTCTTATATATGGAAGCAACCTTTTTTATAAACATTGCTTGAAGTAAATTTCGGTATTAATAGAGACCGTTGTAACAAATGATTGGATTCTTTTTTGTCACAACTGCATACTGCTTGCCATACTAATGCAAACATTCCCTAGAGCATCAACAACATAAAACTGTTGTCCATAAAGTTGCGAATATCTTTCTCATCATCCGTTATTCGGAAGAATATCTTTTTTCATTTTCCGTGTTCTGTATTTGGTCTCTAAATTTTAGAAGGTTTTCAGTGAAGAACTTTTTGAGCCTTAAACCTACATTAGCTCTATCTTTTCGTATTAAATATCCGAGCACTGAGCTAATCGGGCTGCGTCGTGAGCTCTTTTGAAAATGCTTTCTATGTTTTGGCTTTCCTTCTAACTGTACCATATTTTCTTTCAACGGACAAGTTTTCCCGATACTGCTTAATAATGTTTAATGCTTGGTCAATCTTTTGTAGGACCAAGTTGGGCTTTATTGAAAATATTTTACTGAGTCTGTCAAAGTCATCGTTTAAATAAAGTGGTTTCCATACAAATGCTGCTATACAAGTTAAGAGGCGCCATAATGACATCGTTTTGAAAAACCCATTCGATTCGCAAGATTTGAATGTGTCCTAGGGTTACAGGTCATAACCCAGATCCATCCAAAAAATACAAGATAGAACACCTTGGAATGCAGTTGGAACAGTAGTCTTTGAAAGCCAATCCGAATTCACTATCGTATTTGCCTCATCTCTAGTGACTGTAAGTATTACCCCTATTATATACCGACCTTTTTCTTAATAGTTCACTTCTAAAATCATGATGAACCATTTTTAATTAATATCAGTACGATGGGAATGGATAAGCTGTCAGTGATGGAAATGGCACCCTTTTTCTATTAATGCCATCGATGTATTTTTATCTGTTGCATTTGAATAATTCTGTATCACTGGTGGGAATTTAATATCAAAAGGTTTATGTATTTTTTAGGAGGAAGAACAGGTCAAGTCCAGAATGTTTTATATGCTAAATAAAATTAAAATTTGAATTTGAAATTTCGATCGGTTGGACTGACTTTGATTTCAAACAGAGGTTGTGAAAACTTTGTTTGAATATTATGAAACATATCAGATGTATCGTGTCCACAGACACCAGACTATTTTAACAATTCCATAGACAGACAACAATTCCCCCATAATAATTCACGATACCCTCATTTAAAATTTCATGAACATGTCTATATGATAATCAAAATCTCGAAGAATCAGTCCATCTACTGAATCGAAAATGTTAGTTTTTTTTAAATGAATGACATAATCAAATTGTTTCAGAATGGGAGTTTATGAAAACTATATCGTGGGTACAATATTAAAGCTGTTCCAAATACATTCTTTCTAAAATAATCCTCTTTAAATCAATATTCTTTTAAGAAGATTCTTCTCAGAATCATGTATTTAAAACTCATTATTAATAAAGTCGTAATGAAAAAAAAAAAACCGTTTGTCATTATTATAGCCCTTTTTTGTCGAAAATTCCTTGAAACTCTTCCTAATTGCATCCTTTATCGCCAATGATATCTATATTTTGTGGCATTTTAAATAGTTAATATAAATATCAATTTCTTATCTCTTGACATTAATACGCTTATAAATTGAATTATTAACTCTAAATGCTCTCTCCCTCTCTAAATACACGCTGTGATTCTAAAACCTTAAAACATAAAAATCCAAATTCTGTAGAAAAAACAATGAAATTAAAAAAAAAAAAAAAAAGAAAATATGAAATTATTATAAAAAGACCCCAAAAGTGATATAAAAAATGCATTGTCACTTAACCCTGAAGAATTGTAAGACAAATATAAGGGTCTATTAAATTGAGTTGTTGGAAAAAGGAGACATACATATGCACACTCATAAAAAATTATACACAATGTTATCCTGATTAAATATCATTTAAGGAATTTTATATTTTTTAAATCTTTTCTTCAATAATTTTCAAAATTAAAAAACAAACAAATTTACTCTCATGTGCGTGTGAGTTTATACAAAAGACGTGTTATAAAAAGTGTCACTTGATTAGGGAAAAATGAATGTAAAAGCAATAAATTTCAATATTATTTAGTTATTAATTTGTGGTAAATCTAAGGGGCTTATCAGATTAATAAGGTGTGGTCCTTCACTGTACATCTAAATACGAGTAAATTGAGGAGCATTTGAAAAGAATAATCGGTTATTTTATTAGATTTTAAAAGTATCTCTTCAATAATTTAGTATAAGAGACGTGTGTGTTCTGGTTTTTTAATACATAATTTTTTTTTCACTCCCAGATCAATTCATATTTTTGCAATTTGTATTCAATTGTTTTGCCATTGGCCTTTTTTTCTGCTGGTTTTATTTTTCTTTTTATTGTTCGAATGAGTTTTTTTCTTTTTGTTTTCAATATATTTTTGATACTTTGTGGTAATATTGTTCAACACCAATTTAGACACTTCGTTCATCTTGTTAGTACCAGTGAGTAATGTGATATTTTTGCCTTTAAGGCACGTGTATTTATTGAACAAAAGACTAAATATAAAAATCATAAAGTTACATAAAGCATATCTTATTACAGATTTAAATTCATATAGAAAATTTAAGAACAATAAAATAAGAAGAAAAAAACTTTTGAATATTATTTTCCTACATGTTCGTTTCCTAATTCTTTTGTTTGGTGGGTATCAAATATTATATACTTGAACGGAATACATTTTGGCAAAATAAATCTTTCTAAGTTGGCGCAACTAATTTGTTATTTAGGGATCATAATTTAAAATAAGTATTTAAAATGAATATTAAATGGCATCAATTCCCGCTTATTTTTAAATGAGAAACTTTTGAAAGTAGAGTTTTTATTTGAGGAATACAACTCTGAAAATTACTTAAGGCATCAGGAGTTTGCTTTCTACTTTGAATTTGTACCACTTAATTTCTATATTTGTAGTATTTTTCTCTATGTCCTCTAATACATGAAAATATCTATTTTCTAATATCAAATGGATTTGTATACTATTTTGTAAATATCCTGGTTAATATCTTGTCAAAATAGCAGTCTGAATTAAATGAGTATTACGATGTGTTTCTGAATCTATTAATTAAAAATTCAAAAAATTGTAGTATTGCAAATTGATGTAAAAACAATCCAAGAGACATTTGTTATCAGAAAATATATTTATCTTCTTTCTTAATAGAAGTAGAGTTTTGGACTTCAAAGAAACAACTATGACTGACTGTCCATGAAAAGGATTTTCGCAAAGTACAGGTCGCAGGTTTGAAGATATTTTAATGAAATTTAGTACTTGGAACTATTATGAATCTAGGATGATGTCAATTGGCTATGTTTCATATAATGAATTTGAGTATGTTTCATATGTTTCATATGTTTCATATAATTGGTTATTACTTCATATAAGCTCCATACTAATGTCCCCTTGGATTAGGGTTTTTGGTTCGTTCCTAAATATAAAACGATTTTTTACTAAATTTTGTGAAAATAAGTCTTATAATATTATAGAATGATGTGCTAAATTCTACAAATATCGGTTTATTATTTCCCATAGGACTCACACAACCACCTTCCAAATATCACTTTGCAACGCACTAATCGCACATATACACGTGGGTAATAGCTTTGGAGATATCTTAATGAAATTTGGCACGTAGAAATATTTTGGACCAAGAACGATGTCTAATTGATTTGCTTTTGCTTCATATAATTAGTTATTATTTCATATAAGCTCCATACAAATATCTCCCCGGAATGGGATTTTTGATTCTATAGTTCCTAAATATAATTTTTTACCAAATTTCGTGAAAATAAATCTTACAATATTATGAAATGATATGCTATATTATACGAATATAGTTTTATTATTCACACAACCACTTTCCAAATGTCACTTTGAAATGCATTAACCTCGCATATATGTGGGTAATAATATTTGGTTAATTTAATATAATAAAAAAGCGATATGCAAGTGTAGGTTCATAAATAATAATCTAACTACCATGTAATGCCTCAAAAAATCCGTTTAAATCGCATACATTTCACTTAAATGGTATGATGATATTATACTCATAGTGATCCCCAAACGGTCGTTTTGGAAATAATTCTATAACTTTGGAAGTACTGAAACTTTTTGATCGAAATTTCATATGAACATTCTTAATGTTTCATATTTTCCTAGTAGGACCTAGTGTTGGGGGAGGAACCATTTCATTTATGACCCGATTAAAAAAGGTACGCTTAATATGTGCATTTTTCACATTTTTTTTAAATTATTCGCTATTTTGGTCCAAAAAAATCGGTAATATTGTCTAGATTCTGTACAAAAATTCTAAGTAATTTCTAAACAGAGTCATATAACTATCTGGATACAATATAAACAAATAGAAATTTAAAATAAAACTGGATCTTTTGAGATTTTGTCCAAAAAGATCAATATTTTTCCTCAATTCTTCTTGGTTTTTAAAAAATTCTTTACATAAATGCATGTTAAGTAAATCCAGGGACATTAGGGGAAACCCATTCTCCGCCAGCCCTTTAGGAATTCTGTCATTTTTAAAAAATTAGTTTTATGAGAAGGAAAAAATTTCAAAGCTTAAGTGGTAGCTGTTTACTGGGTCTAATTTCTTTCAACGCAGTTTAAACAATTTACTAAAAGAAAAGTTTCGAATAAGTTTTCCCTGGATTGGAATTTTAGTGTTTTTTTAAAGGAAAGAATAATTTTAAAACCAAATTTAAGGACAACTTTGTCAAAATGGCATTACAATTTTATAAAAATATTTTCTTTTTTTAAATTTTATCAAAATTTTTTCATCGAAAATAAAATCTTTAGAATTTTAAAAAATTTATTTTCACTGCAAACAAAAAACCTTTCCAACGATATTAAGTACTTGTATAGATATTTAAAGCTAATGATTTTTCGGAATTGAAACACAACCGTTTATGGAACTAATTCAAATCCTTTTGTCAAACTGACATTTTTATCTACATATTTCTTCCCGACCTTTAGACCATGAGAACCTCGTAATGACATTAAAGGAAACATCACTTCACAATCTGATTATTCACTACGGAAACATTATTTTGAATGAATTAATCGGATATTTGAATAAATCGAACAAAATTAATCGAATATTGGACATTATTTTTACGAAAATTTTTATCGACTAAATATACTTCATTGCTCAAAAACTATACTTTACTCACAATTGTACTGTTATACAAACTCACTATTGTACTGTTATACAATGGTACTACAACCCGTGAAATTTTAAAATGACTTTTTTTTCACTTTCACTTTCTTCCTGATTTCCTGATTACAGAGAAAATTGTTTCAAAATGTCCTTTCAATTTATATCCATGTAATATTTGACTTTTTTATCATCAACAACAATGTTCTACTAAATCACCTGTTTGCGTTTTTCATCTGATTATTGCATGTTATATGATAAGATTACTTAGTTATATTTAGGTCTTGTTTTAGTTTTTGGTAGTTCAGTTCATGTCGTTTTAGTGTTATGTCCGGAATAATTATGAAGTGTTTTCTTTAGTACATTATTTGTCTTAGGGGAGGTCGTAAAATACCAAATTAATTGCTTAATCAAGTGGCATGTAGAGTGAAAAAGGACTGAATTTAAGGACATGTTTTAAATTTAGGTAGGAAGGATACACACACATTTCAATAAAGAAGTTTTAAAGAATTGTTGGGGACCATTCACAGTATTTTTTAAAATAAAGCTGCCCTCTTCAAAAATATTTATATTTAATCTTTTAAACTTCACAATAATACAAATTATTAAAAATACTGTAATGTTTATAAAGGATTCGGTTAATCGACAAGACTGAAACTTAACCTACTATTACATCTAACTATTACATCTATGATCCAAAAAGTATTTACATTTTTTGCATCAAATTCAAACCTGAGCCGATTTAGCTACGTCCATTTGTCTATTGTTGATACGTTCACATCCACAATAATGTTCATTATGTTCTTCATTAAAAACGGCAAAATCTGCTCAGCAGCAAAAAGTTAAAGCTGATGTCATAGACAAACTTTTTTTGGATACGTTGTCAGTTAGAAGGTTAACAGTTAGTATCGCATGTACCTGAACCTATACAGTGATATTGTGCCAGAGCGTAATAACAGCGTTGCAAGAAAAATTTTGAGAAAAATTGTATTTTGGCATAGAACAAATCTTCATTTTAGAAAAAAATGTTCATAATTAACATTTATTTAAAAAATTGAAATACTAGCAAACTTCGGTAAACTTCGATTTGCCAAAACAAAATTTAGGGAGTTGCTGATCCTTTAAATGTTATATTTTTCCGTGATGGTGTCTCACATAGTTGAAGTTCTTTGATGATAAAGTTGGGATCAAATTTGAGAACTCCCATACAGTTCTTTAGACATTCAAAAATCAATATTTGTTTTGTAAAGAGGGTATCACTCCCCCTGGTTCTATACGTTCTACGTTTTGTCTAGGAAAAGAGTTCCTTGAGAAAGTTATTGGAACCAGATTTGAGAACTCACGGTGTTATAGTTCTTAATATTACTTTCGGGTAAAATGGTATCCTTCTGTGAAAATTTCATCAAAATTTGTCCAGCCATTAAGAAGAGTATACGTTACATATATACATACACACTTCCAATTTTATGTATATAGATTTGCACTAAATTAAATTATAAATATAAAAAGACTTATAAAGTCCTCCAAAATTTGTAAAATTAGTCTTTGTATTTCAGACCCAAATTTCAATTTATTATTCTTTTTTATCAGTTCAGATTTTAAAAACTTACTCTAAAGCCACACCCTACTAATATTTTTATGCTGCTTTTTTCAAAAATTCGTATTTTATTGAAATTATTAAAAAATTCAGCTTTTTCCTTGTTAGTTAAATACTTTATCATGAAAATAAGACTTCTGATGCGATCACAAATCATTCTTCTAGTTATATTTTTCAAAACTAAATTTTTCCATCAAAACCGCGGTTAACCGCGATTCAAGAAAAGCGATTTTAAAGAAAAATTGTAATCAATCTTATAAAAAATCCTTTTGGGAAAAACTTCATCAAATCATCATTTATTTCAAAAAATATTAAATATAAAAATCATCATTCTGACAACAGTGGAATATCTCCTTGATTTTTTATTTAAATAAGATTTCGCCTAATCGGTTATTTCAGGCATATTATTCGATTTAAACTAATTGAACAGATAATTGACAGCATATTTGCTTCTATCCAAATGATGAGTGAAAATCACAAACTGTAATTGTTTGATTGATATTATATGTTAATGGGGTACCCCTTCCATTGCTTCTTTCGAAAATTTTGTATATTCTTCTTTAGTGAAAAAAATACTTAAATACCAAATTTGATGAAAATTACATTTATTAATTGTCTGTCCCGACAAACTTCGTTTTGGCAAACATAATTTTAGGGCTTTGCTAGCCCTAATCAAACATTAGTGTTGTATTATTAGTAACTTAAATTTGATCTTTATGAAGGTTATATCTCACTTTGATAGGCCATTATCGGTTCTATATATTTTACAGTCATTGTGCAGCATAACTGCATAACATTTTAAGACTTTCGCTATAATAGTTCTTTAGATATTCATTAGTTTATATTTGCTAGGTACAGGGCATACCTCTCCCCCTAATCCTATCCCTTCCACATTTTGTGCAGTAAAACAGTTCTTGGAGTATATATTTGAGACTAAATTTAAAAATTCTCTCTGCTTTAGTTCTTTAGATATTCGGTAATTATTATTTGCTTTGTATGGGGGATAAACATTCCTCTGGTTCCTTGAGCAAGCAGTTGGTCCTATGGTAATTATTTATAGCCTGTGTTTCTTCCGGGTATATTGGAATCATTCTGCGAAAGTTTTACTCATAATTCACCCAGCCGTTTTTTAAGAAGTGTATATGTTTGTATGTACGCATGTAACGTATCTACTCCAAAACGGTTGGGCCAATTTTGATGAAATTTTCACAAAATCAAGAGTTTCGCTCCTTAAATTTTAAACAAGAACACAGAAAATAAAAGGAACAAAATATTGGCATATTTAAAATAAAGTCAGAATACATTACAGTGTATTTTAAAACAAAATTAATAGATCCAGATATTTTCTCCTAAACAATAGACTACAAAAGAATAACTAATAATAGCATATTCTGCGAAATGTAGTTGCAAGAATTTCTTAGGTTTCAAACTAAAAGAAAAATCTACTGCCAATTAATATTACTGACTGACTCTCAAATAATACCTGCTGTGAATAGAAACCACATATTCATTATTCATATTACAGAAGAAAGAAATCTCTCAACCAAAAATCAATCCAATATAGTGATGAATGTGATTATAAGTGCGTGTGTTTGTGTTTGTAGAGAGAGTTGAAGTGCAAAAGATGTTAAATGTAAAAATGTTTTGTAATCTTAAACATTGAAAACTTGCTTATCACAGTTATTTATCAAATCTATCTGATAGATTTCATTTAGCTCAACAAGTAGTTTACAAGATTTTTCACTTGAGATAAATAAAAATATTTCAATTTCAATTTGTATTTATCATTATGTACGTGTATGTGGTTTTCAAGTAATTAATATTACAACAAAAAATTCATACGATATATTTTCTTCTCATTGTTTTTATCTTTAAAATTTTGCATAATTTCACCACAGGCATCACATTCATATAGACGGGTAGTTGAGGGCCCTCAAAACCATCAATATTTTGTAAATATTATTTTTAAAAAATTTCTGTTTTAACAATTTTTTTTTGTAAAAATCAATATAAATTGTATCGTTGAAAAAAAAAAATTGAAAATGTAATTATTTACAATTAAGGTTGTGGTAGCCAAGTTAAATAATTCATATGAAGTAAAAGGTTATTTATGTAATGTTTTGATGTGATATGACTTGTGCCCGTTGTCATTAGTTGTAGAAAAACCAGGGCATCGATGTCACTGTAGGGGGTGTTTACTGATTAACAAGTGCATTTTTGTTTTCATTTTATAATTTTAATTAATTCATATTAAAATTGTATTTACATTGAAATGGTTTTCTGAAGAGCCAAATAATTTATTAAAAAAAATCATTTTCCTAAAAAAAAATTAAAAGTACAAGTCCATTATTGCTCGATTCTGGGAAGGTAATTAAACTGAGTGTTATAAATCGCAGATTTTAAATAAAATCAATGGATTTTGTATCCATTGAAAGAAATAAATTATATATTTTATTAAAATTTCTTAAAATAAAGTAAATGGTAAGTCTTTATATGGGACGCCCGTCCCAATTGTCTTTGCCCTATCTGGTTTCCAATAAAACACTTTATTTGGAACTTAACTTTCAACTTCTTCCCCGAAATTGAAATTGCACTCTAAAACTTAATAAGCCGGTTAACTGGTTCAAAGTAACACGATGGAGACAATTTTACTCGAATCGATAAATTTAAAAAAAGTACGAAATTCATAAAAGTTATTTAATGTTAAGAAATTCGCGTTTTACAACTACAAAACTCAACATTTACTTGAAGGTATGAATTCAAATTGCAGTCGAGACAAATCATATTAAAGCAAGTAAAAATGGTTTAGTCGGTTAATCCCGACTGCGTAACACCCCACATTTTTGGTTGTAAATATAAGATTAATGAACGACCCTCGTATAATTTGCTTTCCTTATTTAAGCTCAAGCGAGCAATATATTTTTATGATGATAATTTTTATGTGAAATTTATGCACTTTGAAGGGAATTTTTTCTGGGATTTACATAAAGGGAATTATAAAAAATTATGGACTGACCCTTATTTAATTTCGAACATCGGTTATGACTTAGACTAAATATTTTACAATACCCAGATTCAAAGTGGTTTTTGAACGAGTTGTTGTATGGGACCTATGAGAAATAATGGACTATTCCTCGTATATTTTGATACCATCGTTTTAGAATATAATAACCCCCTTCTTTCGCAAAATTTTGTTAAAATCGTTTTATAATTAGGAATTTTATGGACAAAAAATCCCAATCCGGGGGGACATTTTTTTGGGGCCTTTTTGAAATAATGGACCGATCATGACCACTTTCATCGTCCTTGGGCCAAAATTATGGGAAGCGAAAAAACTAATTAAAATATCTTTCGAAACTATGCCTGCATTTTGTGAACAAGCTTTACAATGATAGCCATCCGGACGGACGGTCGAACATGCTTTAATCGACCCAGAAAGTGATTCCAATTTTTTCCGAACGTTACAAATATCTGCACAAATGCGTAAAAGCCCCCCACCTATGGTGGTGTAGGGTATAAAAACATTAAATATGAATCTTTACAATGGTTTTATGCATGAACATTCTATAAATAGACCGATTCTGACTCTTTCATTTGAATGAATAGAGGTCACGCGAACCTTATAATCAATGATTAAGTGCAGAGGTTCCTGTCACCTTAAATCAATCGCAAGACAAATGTTTGCTAGAAATTTCCCTTCAAAAGATGTATTTGATGAATAATTTTATTCTAAAAATTATTTTGCTTCTATTGTCTTGTCCTTTAAAAATGATACCGAAAATCGGAAGAACTCGTTTAATGCCAAATTCGTCTGTAAGCTGGCTTAACTGCTGAATCAAATTGAAAACTAAAAAATTCGAATAATTTGTTTTATAAAAAAAGTCAAATTAGACTTTTTCAAAATAAAGTTTTATATTAAAATGACGCAGGAAAGGACTGGAACTTAAACATTAATAATTTGTATTACGCTTGATAACTAAATGATTGATAATTTCATATATTTTACTATGTAAATAAATATTTGAGATTTTCTTGAAGTCTTTCTTAATAATGACCTTTGGAGCTCTTGTAATTCTGACTATATTTTTGGGTTTTTGAACAGCTGGTAAACACACAGATTAAGAAGAACGTAGTTGTTCTCCTTAGGTTCATAATAAAACAAATAATTTGGATCCTAATAAATATTTTCTTAAATGGAAGAACTAATTTTTATAGCCTCACAAATCCCTCCCCTTTTTATTGTGGTAGGTATGTTTGTTCTGGCCCTATTTGCATCCACTTTCTACATTTATCTAATTTATTTTCATTGCAGTAATTCTTCAAGGTAATGACTTGGAATAAATTTTTTAATCCGTCCTACATATTACACCTTGAGAAAGTTCCTGAGATGAAATTCTAATACTCTCAATACAATAGTTCACTAAATATACGGTAATTAATGTTTGCTCTATCTGGGGCTAACCATCGCATTTATACGACCTTCATTTCATCCAGTGAAACTGTTCCTTGTGGTATTTACTGAGATTAAATCTTAATTCAATAGTTTTTTAGATACTCTATAATTAATGTTTGCTTTTTACTGGAGAGACCTCTCCCCCCGATCCTATACATACTACATTTTGTTCAGTAAATCATTTCACTAAGAATGTGGTTATAAAACTCTTGCTCCAATAGCTCATTAGATATTTAACAATTAATATTCCTTGATTCTACCGATATTTTTTATAGCCTTCATAACTGTCAAGTATATTAAAAACACCGATTATTTGGGAGAAAATAAAAAACATTAAGATATATAATAATAAATTTCGCTTTCTATGGGTGTTACTTCTCCCCATTTTAGCATATTTTCAGGACAGTTTCAAAATTAACGATCTCTAAAGAATATATCTTAAAATATACACAAAATTGTAATAAAATCGTATTTTAATATATAAATTATATTTTTTTTAACTTTCCAACTTTCTCCTACTTCTACATAAATTTACTTTAATACCTCTGTTTTCTAAATAAGATAATAGTGCATCTAAAATACCATCTAGAATTCCTTAAATAGAAAAAAGCATCTGCTTTTGGTTTAGATATGTTTTTTTGGAAATTCCCTCAACCAATAATAACTGTTTTCAAAACCAGATGCTTTTTTCCAAAACCGAATAAAAATATTTGAAAACAATTAAATGTCACCCTTTTCTACTCTCTGGAAGTATTACAGAATCCTTTTTCAATCGCAGAGTAGTAAAACAAAATAGTTTTAGTATCAAATTCTTTAACATAAAAGGAGTTTTATTCTCTTTTGAATAAGCATCAACCCCATTTAATGTTGTTTATAGAAATTTTAATAAAAATAATAATAATAAGAATAACACATTTGAAAAGCGTGATTCCTTTATTGAAATCTTAATATTTTAATGTATTCATATTTAGAGGCAGGTGCTATATTTTACTACTACTACTACGAATGTACTCTTCCAGATATATGTACATGTAAAAATAATAATCATTAAATATGAACACATGAAAATAAATTCATTTAAATAAACTTAACTGAGTTGTGTCACACTTCAGCGTTCCGTTTCTTTCATTGTCTTGTCTTGATCTTAGACCAACTTTAAAGGTGTTGAATTTTATTTATGAATGAAAGAAAATCATTAGAATATAAGCGTGTCATAGCCGGAGGACTAAATATGTTAAAAGTGATTGTAATTATGTGTTATTATGTAATTGCAGCAGCCAAACAGCATCATGATAATTGTTTATAATTTTAATTTTTTCTTTTTTAATATCTTTTGCATGACAATGACATCTGTCGAGCAAGAACAGTTAGAAAAGATGAATGGAAATATAGCGGTTTTTACTATTAACAAAAATAATTATAATCAAATAGAAATAACAGGATTTGAATAAGTTACTTTTAAACAGATGTAGGAAGAGGACATGTTAAAAAAGAGATTTAGGAAACAAACATGATTGACGAAAGGAGTTTAAATAATGTCACTGAAAAAACGTTCTAGGAAACTTAAAGATTATTTAATATTTTTAAGGATTTATTGCGTAACCCTCTTACTTATTTGTCACTGCGATAAACTCTCCGATTTGCCATTACTGGTGTAAAATACTATGATGAATGCGTATTTGATAATTTAATATTAAACAAAATAGTCCAAAATGTCTTTGTTAACTCAAACTGAATGCACGAATTGCTGTAATTTTCCAAAACTGAATATCTATTGTGAATAGTCTACAGTAAAAAAAACAACTGTGTTAAAAACAAATTGCAACTTACACGTAAATTCTAATTCTAATTCATTCTACATTCTTTTAAATTCATGAATGATTTATTATGAGTTCTAAAATTCAGGAGTCTACTGTGAATAATTCACAATAATGACATCATAATAATTACAACACCACTAGAATATACAACAATAATTGTTAGTTTAAAATTATTTATAATTTTTCCGGAAACTATAAATTAGCATATATTTTAACCACTTAATAATTTGTATAAATATTTGCTATTGTGAATGATATGTTAAAAGATAATACTATTAACCCATCTTAATTTAAACTGCGAAAGATTGATTTCCACGAAAAAACCGTCTTCCTTCTATTGCAACTCTAAAATCTCTAATTCATTTGAAATTATCTTTCAAATTATCTTTGATAATTTAAAATTAAATCAAATAGTTCAAAATGTCTTTGTTAACTGAAACTGAATGCAAGAATTGCTATAATTTTCCAAAACTGGATATCTATTTTGAATAGTCTACAATAAAATAAACCACTGTGTTTAAAACACATTGCAACTTACACGTAAATTCTAATTCATTCTATGTTCTTTTAAATTCATGAATGAATTCTTATGAGTTCTTAAATTCAGGAATAATTCACAATAATGACAGAATAATTATTATAACACCACTAGAATATACACCAACAATTGTTTAAAAATCTTTAATCATTTTTCCGGAAACTATAAATAAACATATATTTTAACCACTTAATAATTTGTATAAATATTTGCTATTGTGAATGAACTGCTAAAGGATAATACTATTAACCCATCTTAATGTAAACTGCGAAAGATTGATTTCCACGAAAAAACCGTCTTCCTTTTACTGCAACTCTAAAATCTCTAATTCATTTGAAATTATCTTTCGTACTTCGTACAAATAAACATTGATTTCCGATTTAACATTAAATGCCCAGCAATTTGATTTATATTCACTTCAAAGAAATCCGTTAGTAGCATTAAATACACTTTTTTCATGTCCTTGTACAACTTTAAATCTAGCAAATTGAAACAATTAATTAACTAGTTTACGACCTCCCCTAAAGGAAATTGTCGTTATATAGAAACATGTTGACAAAAACATCCTAATTATTATTCCGGACATAAAACTAAAAAGGGCAACAATACATGATCAACTGAATTCCTGAAAGAAAACATGTAAACAGTAGCACGTAATAATATCAAAAAATGTGATATCAGTGATTTACTAGAACATTGTGGCAAAGAGAAATTAAAATGAAAACTAAAACAATTTAAGGATACATTTCGTTTTAGGCAATTTTTTTAGAATCAGATAAGAGCAGGACATTTGTGAGACAAATGACAGTGTCATTTGTTAACAATTTTATGGGTGTTCCGTGACATCAGTGTGCATTTGAAAATGAAATATAAATGAAAATATTCAGATAGGCAATATCATGGGCAATATTTTTCCCCTGCCGATATGTAGGGGAACATGAAATTAAAAAAAGGGTTATATTTGTGCGTTTTTTGGCAAACCAATTGACGATTGCTGGATAAGTTTTGAGTCTCGAACTTACAACACAGTTGGTCACTTTTTGCAAAATGACACTCAAAAAATATATTAAGAATTGAAGGATTGGGAAGTCTAGTTCCCCAATCATACTTTTTCCAAATCATTATAGCTTTGTAGTATATTTAAGATTCATTATTGCCGAATTAAAGTGCTACAACCAAAATTTGTTTCTTGATCTCTTTTATGTCTTTAATAAATTATTTGCAAGCAATTAAAAGCAACATCAATTTGCATATTTATCGCATTATCATAACATTTTGTTGCAGGTTAATCAGTTGTAATTATACTTCATTTAATATGTTGCAACTACTACTGTTCGTTATTTATTGATTTCGTTTTATAACATTTCCAATGAAAATAATTTCTCTAGTCCCGTGACTACCAATAATGAAGTACTAAATATTTCAGTTAAAATCAAGTACAACAAGACATATAATTATTTAGGAATTAATGTCCTTAGGTTTACCTTGAGTAACAGAAACAATTTGTATCTCATGTCTGGCTTTTAAAGCCTGGTTTGCAATTCTTTTTTGTTTTGGCAACAAACGAAGCTTGTCATTAAAAATTAAACAAGTGTCAACTTGTTGATGATTGACACCTTTTTCTTTAGTTTGCAAGTACTTTAAACGCTGTAAAATTCTTGTTATCTTTTATCGTGTTCGTAATTTTTTAAAACGAAAGTCTTGTTAAGTATTTTTTCGATCATTTAAATATTCATCAACGAGTTGTCAATTTATATTTACGTTAAAATTAGTTTTTGTTTTTGCAAAAGATTTTTTGTCGATAAACATTAATTTTGAAAAAGTGAAAATAACTTGTTAAAATTTCAAAATTATAGCAAAGACTGGCACTCCCCACTTTAAAGCCTTCCGAAAATAATCAAAAACTCCTGGTTGAGAAAGGAAATTTATGAAAACCGAAATTAAAAAGATCGATCGTTGTTCAGAAGTAATAAAAGAAAACAACTTGGCACGATCACACCTAATAACGGTTATTTATGCGCGTGGCTCAATTATCATCAATACAGTGTGAAGTTAACACTACAACGCTTTTGCTTACATACCATACCCCCGCCACTGTTCATACTTTTTTTTTAATTTTTCAGTCATAATTTTTAATTTCAAAGAGTTTTTTATTTTATTTTTATTTGTTACCAAAAATAACGCAAGCGCCAAAGTGTTGACAGGATATACATCTCGTAATATTGAAGCGTATGTATGTGTAAACACTTTCTGTACTCATAAAAGGATCATAGTTACCAGTCACAGCAAACATCACGTTTTGCTTAAAGCTGCCTCTTCTGCTGCTGTTGTTACTGCTGCTGCTGATATTCTGTTTGTTGGCAAAATTAATGGAAAACAATTGTCTGATATATTTTCAGTGATAAAACTTGAGGTGTGAAGAAAGAAATCAAACAGCCCAAAAACATTAAACATCATCACCTTTATTATCATCATTGCCATCATAATCATCATTTGAGGCAGCAGAAAACAAATCTGTTTCAACACTATGGGTCGGTGGATGGTTATAAAGTATAAGTTTAGATACACTTCAATGTTTATTTATACCTTACACACTCTGATTTTTAGTGGGACTGGACTACAACTTTTTTCAGTGGGTCCAGGAGAAGATAATCACCCTCATATCTTTACTGCATGTGAATTGAAACTTTTACGAGCGAAGTCAACAGCAACACCACCTGGAGTAAACAGGTAAATACAAATTAAGACTCGTAGTCGATAAAATACAAATTCCTACCAGGTCTTAAAAGCACTAGCCGGTAGCGATTGGGATATGGGTGGAGAAATTTTTAGTTACTTAAGTCTATCGGCCAATCAGAGAAACTCTGTTGCTCCAGTGTGGTCTACTTCGCTCGGTGATACCCACAGATATAAAGGTTAGAATCAACGTTTTACATAGTTGATTTTTGACAATGTTAATTTTTCCATTCAGTTGAAATTAAGCGTTTTTTTAAAATTTTCAAGTTTGGGGATGAAATAATATTGTTCATATTAAAATCTTTCGATATTAATTTATAACAATATTAACTTTTTAAAAATATTTTTTTATTTAAATTTCAAGAAAGAAACAGCTTCATTTATTGTGAAATAATGTTGAATTAACATTTGAATCTATGAAGGTAAGTTTAACATTAAACAGTTATTCATGTACAAAAAATGTTGATTCAACATTGTATCACAATAAATGCAGTTTTTTCCTTGATATTTTACTTTTAAAAATAATTTCAAAAAATTATGGTTTCAAAATTTTATAAATTAATATCGAAAGCTTCTGATACGTGTTATATTATTTTACCCCAAACTAAAAAACGTCCACATTTAACTGAATGATGATTCAATTTTCAAGATTTTTTTCTGTGTGTATGCAATGGAAAAATTTACAAAATTGCCAAAATGCTGCCTTAAGAACTGCCACGGAAACAAACTTATGTGCTATGTCCTCTTGATCAGAATTTATATATAAGAGTTTTGAACGATATTCACAGAGACTCCACAAATTTCGCGGTTATGAATGTCGTACTTGTAGGCTGCCCATGTCCCATCACAGACACAGAACAAAATCTGCGAAATAAACCAATAGGCTCAATGCCCTATCGGTTCATTGGTTTAATTTTAATGTATTTCTCAGAATCAGATTCGATAGGAAATAATTGAATCTATTTTTGTGCTATTGTGATCTTTGGATTAACACGCAATTATATTAGTAAACAAACCAGAATTCCGTTATTATGAAACCAAGTACAGATCAGGGGATAAGTTAGTGGTGAGATGCATTTTATAATCTAAAATAAAAATGTCTACATTTTCATATTTTTAATATACTAACAGACCCGGCTAAAATAAATTTTGGTCGTTGCAAATATTTAATATTTACTTTGTATAGGCGATACCTCCTTCTTGGTCTTATCCGTCCTACGTAATATTCAGTTTAACAGTTCTTTGAGAAAGTAGTTCTAGAACTCGCTGTTATAGTTCTTTAGATATTCGATTATCAATGTTTGCTTTGTATGGAAAGTAGCGCTCCCCCTACTCCTATCAAAATTTTTATAGCCTATGTAATTTTCGGGTATATTGGAATCATTCTGTAAAAATTTCATAAAAATTGGTCCAGTCCAATTCTCAATTTCGACTTCAACACTCAATAATTTCTTTTTCTGATCAAAGTATAGGGCGGGTAAGTTCAAGGGGAAAGGTACTCCCATGCAAAGCAAATATTAATAATCGAATAACTAAAGAACTGTAAAAGCGAGAGTATTCAAATTGGTTTAAACTACTTTTCAAAGATTTTTTAACGGCCAAAATTTAGGACGGATAGAACCAGGGGGAGCGATCTTCCCATACAAAGCAAATAATGATTATCAGATATTTAAAGAACTATAACAGCGAGAGTTCTCAAATTAGGAAGCCAACACATTCTCAACAAAATATAAAAACGATAGGACCAGGGGGGAGCGATTTTCCCATACAAAGCAAATAATGATTATCAAATATCTTAACAACTCTAAAAGCGATATTCTTATCTGCAAATAATATCAATGAAGTTTAACTACAAATTCATCATTTCAATACTTTTTATAGCTTCAAACTAAAATCACTGCTTTAATCATTATTGCCCCATAGTGTCAATATGATTGTGAATAAAAAAAATATTCCTTTGCCAAATTAGATGCACTCTTAAGGTGCGAAGTAAAATATGAAAAAGCTTTTCGATTGTCGAAGTGCGAAAATAACTGCAAACTACATAAACGTGCCTCCAAGGCAAAATAAGATAGCACATGCAATAACAACTTCAACTAACAATTCATTCATCTTCACACAACTTAACGATTTTCAACGCCAAGAAAAAAATACAACCAAAATATATTTTATTTCTTTACCACGTAAAAATAAATATAATAAAACCTAAAAAAAGATAATCAATAAAAATGTACCGCATTCTTATACAGGACTATCAAAAAAAGGTGTTGAATAAAACTTAATTCTAAGAAGATTTGATACTGACAATTCATATTTAATAAATTTCCTAACAAAAATGAAACTAAAGAGAGAACAAGTAAGAATCCCATATTCGGTTATGCCAAATCTTTAATACCCTACACCATAATCGTGTGAAGTTATTGCGATAGGTCACGTAGATGTACATCTACACTTATGCACTCGTGAACGTATACTTTATATAAACGCGTTTTTTTTTAATATAATAGAGAAACACTTAATGAGTCACAAAATTGGTATATTTTTTGGCTATAACTTTCTTTCTATTGAACCGATTTCGATAATTTGATGAATGAATGAAGCTCACATAACTTAATATTGTGACAAAATTTTATTCCAATTAAACGTCTTATAGTAGACAATTTTACGGAAGTTCATCGTTTGAACTTTGAGGTTGCATCAGATATCAGTCTATATATGAACCGGTTTTGCTGATTTTAAATTGGAAACTTCTCAGGACTATAGCAAATACTTAGGCCAAATTTCGTTAAGCTTAAGTCAGCCTGAGTTGATTCCTTCTTAGATTTAAACATGGGATGACAAAGTTAACATGCCCTCTTCACCATTTGTGATGGTGGAGAGTATAAAAAAGGCAATACAATCGTAAAGCAGCTCTGGATGAAGGCTAGAATTTACTCTGTTTGTTTGTCTTCGACAGTTTTTCATCTCACTCTTGCACATTGGTGAATTCTGAGGCGCAAGAATATCAAGGGCTCTGAGATCATTTTTCTTAACATTACACACTTAATAACAAACTTAATATACCCTCTTCACCACTTGTTATTTTTACAACAATAAAAAGCGATGGATAAATTGTGTAATCATTCCTTGTTTTTTTTAGAAGGAAACTTTGCATTAAAGCATTAGAGTTGTAGCTGCCAATTCATTCCTATAGTTTATAAAATTATAAAACGCTTTCATACTCTTTGATGATATTTGTCCGATTTGGTGTCGAAGTGTTAAAATTACCCCTTAGCAACATTATAATTACCTTAAATTGCTGAAATCAAAGAAATAAATTTTAAACAACTGTAAAAAAATGGAAAAAATACATAACATGATGATATTTATAATATAAATCTCATATTTCTTCCTTTTTAACTACCATCATCATCATATAATTTCATTCACAATAACTAGATTGGTAAGGATTCGGGTGGTTTGATTTAAGACAGAATGGACTTGTGTTTAAGTTTCTGTTTTTTTTTTGGAATATATCACAGCAGCTACATTTCGATAGCAGCTACATAAAGTCAGTATTAAAATTGTATGTTGCCAAAAAAATTATTATACATTCGATGTACGAGTAGAATAACGACTTCTGTAGATAAATTTCATGTATCAAAAGTACTACTTGTATTATTTTGTATGTTACCTTTGGAGTTTAAGTTTTATGGCATGTTTCTCACATAAAAACAGTATCAAATGTCAAGTAGTTTAGTCCTCAATGCAATAAATATTGATTTATACAGTGAAAGAAATAATGAGAATTTTATAATGATATCTGGCAAGTAAATGATTTGAATATAGTGATGGTTTTAATGATATGAATCTATAATTTATATGAACAGAGAGAATGGATCTCTCTCTCTCTTGCAAGAAATATAGATTAAGGCTGTCAGATGTGATGATTTGTCGCCAAACTTGACGACCGATTTGATTTATAACAAATTATTAATTTAGGAAGTAATTCTGTAATTCTTTGAACCAGATTTGATTGACTTGAGTTGGCCACAATGTTATTCATGTACAAGAATCAATGCGATCTGGAGCGTGCTCGGACAGCTTCTAAGTTGCCTACCGATTAGGTTGATTTTTTTACAAATTCGACAAAAATTCATTTGTGAATTAATACAAATATCACATATATAGTTTTTCTAAATTACATATTTCCGTTATTTCTTATGATTGAAAATGTTATTAAGTCAAAATAAATATCAAACCCAAATTTAGGATTATTTTCTTTAGTTAGAAAACTTAATAGAGGTCCTTAATTTTTAAAATATGTTCCTGATCCTTACAAAATTAAAAAAAAATGTTGATAAAAAGATTTGGAATCTTTTTCAAATAATTTCTAGTAAATTACATACATTTCTGCAATTTTGGAACAGAATGAAGTTTTGTTTATTGTTATGAACTATTATTGGATTTAATTCGAAATAAATGATTTTTGCGATTTTTATTTTCGAAAAATTATGGTGATTTTTAGCAATTTCGAGTACAATTTTCGACAAAGATAACAGAAAAACTAACAACCCTGATATCGGTCAGAGTTAATTTTTACGTATTCGCATGCATTAGACATTGAACTTCGTTATGAATCAGGAGTTAAGCATTTCGGTTTGAGCGCATTTCCGTTTGTACTGGATACATGATGTTTCTTGAAAACTATACAAAAATACATATAATGCAGTACCATTTACGATATCCTTCCTATGTTTTTAATGCACAATAGTTAATATAATATTAAGGAGCAAAATAAATAAGTGATCAATAAAATTTAAAGCTTCGTATTTAACATATGCTAATATGTTCTATCAACCTTGGGAATTTATAAAGAGTTCTTTGTAATCCCATCTAATATTCTTAAATACAATCTCAAACGTCAACATTGCATTTCTTAGATTTGCCACTATTTATATCCATTTAGTACATATAAGGTGTTTTTTCGGATTTGCGGACCCCATATTATTCAGAACCATCCATAGTTTTTTAAATTGCTAAGCCTGATTCAGTAAAGTGCTGTACCGTTTGTAATTCAAGAAATTGCTTTAGAATAGAGAATATAAAAATATTTGGACGGATGGGGGAAGTGTAGCCCACAGGAAGGATATTTTTAAATAACTAAAATAGAAACTTATAAAACTTTAAAAAAATTTCTCGCAATAACTGAGTTCAAAATTTCAGAAAAAAATTGCAAGCTTTTTAATCATAGTCCTTGTGCAAATCTTCCAGTTTTAAGGAGTTACCTAAATTTCTTTCTACTGAACCGACTTTATAATTTTCTTCAGGCCAATTCATTGAGCGTTGTTAATTAGAGATGAGCTATATTTTAACGACTGTGATTTAATCACTGTGATTGGTAAATTACTGGTAACTACAGTGACTAAAATATGAAATAACAGTTATTAATAATGTCATTTTTCCTCTTTTGTTGCATACTTAAATGTATTTGTTTTTATTTTGAAGCGCTGAGCATAAATTCACTATTCATATAGAATTAAAATTATCCATATCCTACGGTGCATAGTGAAACTAAAGACTCCATATCAAGAATAATGTCCTCTTCACTTTATGGAACCCCTTTGTTTTACGTGACTTTTTATTTTTCAGCAAAAATAAAAACCAAAAAACAGTGATTTAAAAATCACTGTCACTAGGAACGACATTATTCAAAAATCACGGTATTGCTCATCCCTACTGTCAATTGTTTTCTTTAATTTGATGCAAGAATATATGGATATCATAGATGATGCCTTCTTGGCGTTACAAGCGAAATTATAAAATTAATATTAATTATATAAACTATTCAGCACGTGTTATTATGGAGGGTATAACAACTTAAAAGTAATTAGAATCAGATAGAATTTAATCCTAAAACATTTAGTTAAGATTTAAAAACATCAGTGAATTCGAGGACACTAAAGAGCAATAGGTCTGGTGTAGCACTTAAGTATATAAAAATAATCGAAAGTATATTTTAGAAATTTCTTACCGCATTTATTTCAGAAATAATAGCACATACCCGGAAAGAAAATACATATAATTTTTAGAATTAGACGCTAAACAAATATTTAAATTAATTTTTTAAACAAAAATAGTCTTTAATTATTAACTTTTTCTTTGCCACCCAAATAGAGTGAAACAAAAATTATTATGGGACCAACCTTCCAATGTTCCAAGCTTCTCCCCATGATCCTATCCGTCCTTTATTCTGGCCAGTGAAACAGTTAGTTGAAAAAATTTATTCCGACAAAAGTTGAAAATTTGCAGTGGTCCTTTCGATAATTGGTTTTCTTTGTATGGAGGCTACTACCCCCCTGATCCTATCCGTACTTGATTTTGTCTAGTAAAACAGTTCATTGAAGAAGTGATTGAAAGTAAATTTGAAAATTCCCGCTATTATATTTCTTTAGATATTCGATAATCAATATTTGCTTTATATGGGGGTATCTCTCCCCCTGTTCCTATCAAAATGTTTTATAGTTTTTGTTACTTTGGGGTATATGTAGATAATTCTTTCTGCAAAATCTGCCCTGTATTTTAGCTGACTATACATATCTAGATTGATAATTTCATTTAATTTTAAAGGAGTTTCCCTAAAAAACATTTTAGCTTAAGTTGCAATTACGAAATATTTCTGTTGTCCAAAATTCAGTTGAACTTAACTTATAATGTGTACTGTATGTTAATGGTACTGTATAAACTTTCTTAGTGCAAATATTAAAAACAATTTTTAATCATAAAAACAAAACTGAATATATTTTGAAAAACTCTTAATAAATCGAGGAAAACATTTTGCCAAAACCGATTAATTTTTATAGTGTATAAATTTTCAATCCTGTTAGTTGTTGAAATTTCTCACTTTTTATTATTTTTATTCAAGACATTATTTAAATTTTATATATGTAAAAAAATAAAATAAATGCCACTTGTATTCCATATAAATTCTATGTTCTTTGTATTTAAATGTTACTTAAAACGACCTAAAACGATGCGTTAAACACAGCGGCTAAATGATAAATTAGTACATGACTAAATGGTTAAATTACTGCCTTAAGGAAAGGGAAAATTTATTTTTGAATGTCAACTTTGTTTTTTTCTTCCTTCCTTCATGTCTTGTACTGAAATGTTTGACTTAAATTTTTTAGACTAAAAATTCACAATATCACACCTTTTATGATACTTAATGGCAAATTAGTCTACCATTAACACAAGCCGATGGTCAAACCCTCCCCAAAATTTTTAAGAAAAGTTATATTTATGCAAATACAACTGGTTGACGTCTAAAGTGCAAACAGATATATCTTAAGGGTTTGTTATGAGTTTCGATATCAATTGCCAACAAATGTTCAATTTAAAGAGATTTTTCAAATGTTTTAAATTAGTTTCATTCCTGTCCATTTCAAATATTTAAGAACTTATGTTGTGATGTTATGGAATTATTTAATTAATTGGTAACATTACCACCAATTCATGCGTATATGGGAGGATAGAATTGAGTGACTCAAGGGCGGAAATTTGGGAAGGGTAAAATTTCCCAAAAAACGGAGGAATTGCTGGCAGTAATCCGTAAAACTTTCAATGTGACATTTGCTTTTTTATATTTAGTTTATGTGGGTTTTACCTCTCCAGTTAGTCCATCATAAAAAAGTGATTGCAAGATTTTAGGGTACTAGCAGTAATCTTCCTTAAAAGTTTTCACCAATAAATAACACAGTTTACGTCATAGAGTACTTCCCACTTTAAAAGAATCTTTGTACCGGAATGACCTGAAATTGCACCACATGTTGTAACTCTTTGCAATTAAGATGCAACTCTGTTGTCATCTAAGGACCTGTTTCAGTCTAATTCAGTGCAGCCAACATCAACAAAGTGATTCTGCAGCATCTACTTCCTTCATATCAGTCGAACGCCTCAAATGATATAAATATTATAGTTCATCTGTAATGGTTTCTGAGATGTAAATGGTTGCTGAGATAATCAGATTCATGTGTTGTCTCATGTCATCTTAGTCGTCACAGTCCAGGGGACAAAAAGGCATTCGTGATCAGTATCCGACAGATGACATTTTCAAGTGTCAATAAAAATACTTATTAAGTTGTAATCTCACGGAAGGCAAGTGTAGATAACCAAAGTATTTTAGGAGCTTGGAATTGAAAGCCATATTTGACGAAGATTGTTGTTAAATAAGAGAAAAAAACACGTTATAATTGGGAGTCACACACAAACCATTTCACTCCAAAATAAGTTAAAGGACGAGGTTTGTTAACAAAGAAGTTAATTTTTTTACCACATTGTTACATAGATTAATCAGAAAAATGCAATGCTCTACGTTAGATAGGACCGCAACAGTATTATGAGCTATATGATCACAAGGGACAAATTAAATTGTTTATTAAAAGCAAATAACAAAGTTGGAACATATGCCGTAATACCAATCGCAAGCTACCCCGCTTATCTGTCTTTTTCCATGACAATCTCTTCAGACTTTATATCTTGAAAATAAGCTTTGCGGAGATTGATGCAGAATATTTTAGTAGGAAAAGGTTCAATTCATTCTTTATCTCAAAATCGAAGCTATTCTTCTGAGACGTAATCCATATGCTACCAGAAATATGGGTCTGGTCATGACTATCATTGGGCAAGATATTAAATATTGCATCAAATCTCCCAAACCCTTTTTATTCTACGTCCTTTCAACAAACAATCTGACACCACAAGGTTACTATCAGTTTTGATTAACTTCCTCATCTTGTTGATTCACTTTAAACAAGATGGTATTTTGATACTTTTAACATTTGCAACATGCAACATCACTTATACGAATGTAAAATAAGCCAAACTCAAAACAAGAATCGATTCAAAATAGTGTAAATGCTTGATCTGGCAAGATCTCTGATGGTGTTTAGTGAAAAATGCAAGTGATAATTACAAATCTTGTTGTTGATACTTTGAGAGATACGAAAAATATATAAAAATAACATTTTCTTTACTTGGATTTAGGCACCAAACATATAAGGATCTCTCCTTTTTTTGAAAAAGTAGTGGCTGGATCACATAGCCCTCGAGTGTAATAAAATGATGTGGTGTGAATGAATGAATGAATGTGCGAGTGACTGAGCGAATGAATGAATAATCACGGTTTATCAATGTGAAAAATGAGTTGTTGTAGCAATTATCATTAAAATTATACAAGAGACACATTATTTGTGCGTTAAAGAGCCAGAAGTCTTGTAAAAAGTACTAGTGTCATTTTTTTCACATCTTCTGGCTGGTTTGCGACACTAAAATTAGGCAAGTTTTTGAAGAGCATCTCCTCCCTTCCATAAAGACGATAGGGAGAAAAGATATAAATTCCAATAGCATTAAAACAAGTGTATACATTTTTTTTAATTTATATTAAAGTCAGTTCCTTTTTTATGGAGAAAATTAAGTAAATTTATCGATAAAACTGAATTTTTAGTTGTTATTTTACAAGATTGTAAACAATTTTTTCGGTAATTTTCAGTTGTTATTAAAATTTCCAAACACATAATGTTGTTATTTCAAGAAATATTGATATTTTTTATCAATTTATGTTTCAGTTTGGTGATTTTATAGAACACCCATAAAATTGTTGATAAATTAGCTGTCATTTTAGTGACACAAGCGTTGAGTATGTTTCTTATCGCCACCTATAAATCTGTGTCAAAATCACGTTTGTCTTTCTCTCAATCTAGACTTTAGATGGAATTTTTCCAAACACTCATATCATAAGTACGTGCGATGTTGCAGTTGCTGGTTTTGTGGTGAGAGAGATAAAAGGAATAGCTACCGTTAAGAAATTGCCATATTTGAAGTGACTGTCAATTATATCCTGTTTTCAGGTATTCAATATTGATTGGGTTATTGAAAGTGAAATTGCTTTTCTTTAGCTTATATGATTTATTGATAAATTAAAGATGTAAGTGAGTACTTTTGAAACAAGGTCAGATGCATTGAAAGTAATGGTAACTTGTAATGAATGATTCAAATTTATATTGAGAGTATACGGGGTACACAAAAGATGATAATAAGTTCGTACTTAGTACACCGGGAACACGAATTCAATTCAATTATTGTTAAATAGGAAGTCAGTCCAACTTTAATGACAGAGAGAGAAATTGTTCGCCAGAAATTGGGAAATAAACTTCCCACATATGTAATCGCTGGTTTTCAGTTCCCTTGCTATATGCTCTTTCACTTCTGCTGTCACTGTTGCAGTTGCAAGTACGATTATTAGAAATTTTCGAAATATTTCATTGCCGCTACTTTCAATTCTTCATTACTGCTATCCATTGCTAAGTTCATACAACCAAAGCCTCTTGAGGAGACTTTGTAATGGTGGTCTGGATATTCATTGAACTCCAGTGCTAGTATGGCGTTTGGTGTGGCCAATTGCCGTAAAGATCCATTTAAACAACCTATGATTATGGAAGTTAAGTCCTAAGAACTCTAGACTTAAAGAAAACAAATATTCATCTTGAAGTTATCGTCGTTGTTCTCAAACTTATCCTATTCAAAACTTTCTAGAATTCAATTTAGACGAGGTTTCTATTCTTTTTAATGATAGTTTTCATTTGATTTATAGAAGACGTACGACACTCACCATTCTCTATGAATTTATGTAGTCTATTTACATCTCTGTCTAATGGCAGAGTGCCCTTACTACTTAAAAAAAAACATGCAATTGCTTAACTTGACCATGTTAAAATAAATATGGGTCGCTTTTGATATTTGAAGGATTCATACTCTCTATCATAAAAAATTATAAAATATCAGTTGGTTTTGATTTTGGATAATTAGTTATTATTCAAAAAATATATGTCCTGAATTCCGATTTAATCCTAATTAGAATGAAATGCCAAACAGCATCCTTTCCAACTTAGAAATTAGGACTATTTAACACCAGATGTCGCTAATGTTTCTTATTAGATAACAAATCTAAAACAGGGATGACTTTGCTTTTATCTCATTAAAGGATGCTCTCACAAAATATCCAATTGGACTACACTAAATTAACCCAACCAACGCAAAACAAAAAGGTTCTTCTAACTACCTGCTTCCTTTACATACACTCACTCAAAGACCTGATGATACAACATGCTGTAATCAATCAAATGTTGTGGGAAAAAAGAAATTTAAATATGAATAAACTTGTATTCATGTGTGTTTTACAAAACGGTAGTTGATCTTTTTTGTTGTTAATGGAAGAAACTCCGTCAATGGGAAAACCGCAATTAATGCAAAGTCGGTGATATGAAGTTAAAGAAGAAACTAAGAAAATTCAATTTTCAGCGTTCACACCTACAAAAATATTTTAAGAAAAAGGATTATTGAATTTAAATGATGTTTTGCCATTTCATTCAATGAGAAGGAGTGAAAGTGATGATGTAAGTAATTGTATTTTGGAAAAAGGATTTTAGTTAATTTTAATGGAAATTTAATTAAATTTAAAATGTATGTTAAATTGTGGTTATATAATAACAGTAATTAAATTTTTCTTAGGTTTTCAGGAGTTATATCATAATGCACCTGTTATATGCAAGGGAAAGCATTTAATGTTATTATCCTTTTATTGCTTTAATTGAAATACATTTTTTGTAGTCTTAAGATAATCAAAATTTTATAATTTTTATATTCCATAAAAAGATTTTAATGCTTTATCACAATTTTTCAGACGGGGATTCTATTCCCCCTAGTGGAATATTTACGATAAGGTGACACTTAAGTCTATTAAATCTTGTTCTCCAACTATAACTGAATTAATTAAAAGCCGAAAAGTATATATAAGTCTTAAAACATTCGTGACCTAATTCTAATATTAAAATTGATATAAAAATAAAGTTTCGCGTCAGTAACTGTCAAAGTAAAGCGTTATTTCAATTGGATATGTGTAAACACTGATTATCGTTAAGATCCATAGAAGTGGCGAAATCTCTGCATCTTGTAATAGCTAAGGCGATGTTCCTATTTATACATTAAGCGACAACTACGAAATTTTTTGTCAGTATCATTCAAAACTGAAATATACGAGAACACTGTCCACATACGAATACAGTTTGCCAAATATATATTTACAATCATAAAAATGTACACTAGAAAGAAAATATTGTTGAGAGAGGCAAGGGGTGCCCACCTTACGGACCGAGGTCGTTTATTCACTAGTTCCAAACTTTCCTTTACCATTTATCAATTTCAATGAGCATTTATTTAATTTTAATTCACATGAGAATATCATCAAAGGATTTGTCATTGGTCCACATCAAATTTATATCGTTCTCCTACAAACGGGTAAATGTCTCTCAAGAAAATTGGTATTAGTTCAGCAGAAAAGGTGGCTGAACAATATTAAAATTGAAAGATAGTTCCCCTACAAGTGAATTATTATATATTAAGAACTTGTTATTATTCTTATCGCCAGGACTATATAAAAATGTTGTTACAAATACACTCCAAATAACATAATTTTGTGGATAAGTGATCAATAGTTATGGTAAAGGAGAGATGCACCCCCATAGCCTCCCATGTAACTGATTTACTGGGTCAACTCAGAGGCGAATAACTTCGAGGGGAGGGGATAACTTTCAATCAAATGTCAAAGCCTTTTTACTTTAAAAGCTGTTAATAATTAAATTAAATAGTTTTCCTAATAATTATCCAATTTTCTTAACAAATGTTACTGTGAGATTCAGTGCATTTTGATGCAAACACTTCATTTTGTAGGGTAAATTTAAATACAAATATTAATTTATTAACATGTTACTCATAGACCCTAAAAATTCAATCGGTTTGCGATGGGTGACCGTAAGATTGTACAATCTAATGCTACCGCTTCAGCATCACCAGCTGTAGCGTAGAGAGCCACTGTGTATCGTGAGGATATATAGCGTCTCTTTTAGGTTAGTATCTCTTTTTAGTCACTTAGAAGGTGACTATTTCAAAGCAGTCATTTAATCATAGGTTCGGAAAAGTCTGAATTCCTAAACTTTGTCACAAATATAAGATAGTTTTAACCAGTATTGTTCGAAAGGTATGTTGCTTTTCTCAACTAAGTACTCATGGTCTTCTATATGATCTATAAATAGATTTATGACAAAATTTTACTACTTTGGAAAAACTAAAAAAACTAAAAATTAATCGTAACAATCGCTGTTCGAAACCTAAGCAACTTTTACATTGTTCTGCAAACTTAAATTCTATTGCAGAACCTCTTAAAAGCTATGTAAACATTAGCAATTCTTACATAAATCTGTGCCGAAAATTAAACTGAGTTCGTAGTATACAAAGAACCATAAAAATATGAAAAACTGTTTAGATTTTGAACAGGGGTTTTGCAGAAAATTTTGTTTTTCTTGTATGACAATTTTTGAATAAATTAAATTTAATTATTGATGTCAATTTCGGATATTTGAAGACAAAATATTATACAATGAATTGGGAACAGTTGCTTGGATTTAAAATACTAATATATATTTTAGGATATTTTCGGTCAGATAGGTCTTTTTTAAATACTCCAATACAAATATAATAAAATGCAATATGTTGTTATACTTAATACTGTATACTTTATTCATTTTCAGCTAAAATACCAATAACCATAAAGTATGGATTCCGAAAGGTGTTTTCCATAAACAAGCAGTACACCCCCTTCACCAAAATAGGTTGTACCCTTAAGATTTATTTAATGAATCGTTGAATATCTCCAGTTTAACTTAAGTCCAAAAGGAAGTTCTATAAATAGTTGCTGCCTTCAATTTTATGTTCGATATAAATTAATTAAATTTCCTATCACTTTTCCTGCTTGAAATCCTTCAGATTCCTAGAAAATCACATTATATTCTCAACATCCATAATGATAAAATCTTTTTTCCTTTTGATTTACAAAAACAATCAATACATTTTATAACAAAGTTTCATTTATGATTTCATTACAAGACATGTTGAACATTACGCCCATTTATTTGCAAAACATATAGATTGAATTAAACTCATAAAATTATAAAAATAAAAAAATAAAAAAGTGAATGAATTGAAAATGAATCTCAATCGTTGATTGCCACAGAAAAAAATAAAGAAACAAAACCGAGGCAATAATAACTGACCATGCGCAACAGCACGCATCATACATTTTTAATAATCATAAATGTTTAATATGCAACAAAAATATCAGACAAATTCAATTCTTTATATAAAGACATTTCAATACAAAACAACGCCACCATCATCATAATCATTTGTACAAAATGATGATGATCATCATCATCCTCTTGCATTTGGAAGTTGAATCGAGAAATGAGCTGAGCTGAGCTGAACTCAATAGTGTGTGGTTGTGTATGTGTATAGTGAATTCATTTATTTACCTATTTGCAGCTGTCCCCCATATTTTTGCAGTTTGTACTAGAAGTCTAGAACTTTAAATTTGATTTCTTTCAACATTTGTGAATTTATGCGTATGAATTGTTGATAATATGTATTATTGTTGTTAATTCCTTATTTTTTTTTTTTCATCTTCTTCTTCTTTCTTCCATATTTAAGTATTTGGACACGCACGCGCTGTGGCAGCACAAGCCACAAGTCACAAGTTGTCAAAAACATATTTAAAATAAAAAAACCAAAACACAACAAAATCTCGTCATCACCTCCATGACCATCAATCCGTGATCAACATATTTACGCACTCACTTATTCACTCACTTCTATGTTTAAGGTTGAATTTATTTTTAAGTCGCCATTTGTCGTATTACCGGTATGATTTGTCAAGCTCTGTCTCTAAGCAGCAACATCAAGCTATATGTCGTAGTTTTATTTATCTTGGCGGTTCACTTTCAATTTTAAAGACACAATTTGCAAATCATTGTTATACACACATATATACATATGAACTCGTCACTGACTCTCACTTACTGACCAACCAACTAACCAACTAACCATGTCTGGCACGTGAGTGTGGAGGACTTGTAGTAAATCCTTTCAATAACAAACGCTTCTCTATTACCATTATTATTATTTTTATTATTCTTCGACTTCTTCGTCTTTATTTCAGAATCATTTATTCATGATCACTGTTCCTATAAAATTTATTTCTTATTTTATATATATTTTTTTCAATATTGAAATTCAGTTCATGCAAAATCTTAGATCCGTTTGTGTGTTATTTTGTTTATAGGAAGCACGTGTCAATGATCATTGTCTGTCATTTTTTTTTGTTAAACAAATATTTGCCATTTGTCTGCAGGAGTTACTGTCATTGTCTGAGTTTTTTGTATACAAAATCTGTGGGGGGAAACTCCTGGTGGCAGCTTTAGCTAGTTTTATCAAGGTCAAGTTTGTAGTAGGTTATTGTGTAAGGAATAAATGAAGTGTTAGATTTGCATGTGGTTGAAAAGGGTTTTTCCTGTTGAATGAGTCATAGTTAAACTTTAATACAAGGTGCAACCAACCAGTTACAAATAGACGTTATTGCAACATATATGTACATTAGACTGACTCATGAAGAAGTAAACACTTGCGAAATTCAGTTGGGTTAAGAATTATTTTTATTGAACAGAAAAACTAAATTTATAGGAAAAGGCCGGGTGCACTTCGCGCCATAATTAGAAACCCATTTAAATTAAAAAGGAAAAAATGTTTGGAGAGCATAATTTCTCTTGATCCTATCCATCGTACATTTTTCTTAATTTAAAATTTAAAAAAGAAGTCTTACTACAGCCATCACCATTTACCATTTTAGTAGAAAATTAGTTGCGCATAATTTTTAAAAAATTAAGCAGTAATAGTTCCATAAACCGCTGTTTTCTTAGAAAAAATTGGAAAATCTAGACGGAGAATTTGTATTTTCGTGCAAAAGTTAATTTACGATAACTGAATGAGTTATAATTTAGGAGTGAGAGAAAAATATAGTTTTATATCAAAACTTTAAATATTTAATCTGATTAAAATGAGTGACCAGAAGAAAGTTTGTACTAAAATCATTAAATATTTTCTACAAAACCCAACTTGGTGCTGCAAAAATTTAGTCAAGTTGTTTTCAAAATTATTAAACAGTAACCGGAGAACTTGTCCCTTAATAGAAAACCTGGTTAAAGTAAAAGGAATCGTCCACCTGATGTTTCTAAAGTCAAACAAAATAGCCCCGACTACATCCGGTAGAAAATCATCCCGGTAAACTCAATGCACTGACTAATTGGAACGAAAAGTTATAGCTAATGAACGTTAAAAACAAAAAAGACTCAAAAAGTTCCCGACAGAAACGCTGCTAATTATTTAGAGGGCATAAACAGAGGACGGAAATTGAAGTCTAGTTTCCCAAAAAAATATTCTCACTGCATAATTGATGATGAAACATATGACCTGGCAGAATTTTTTAACTTCCTGGTTAAGTCCTTTAAATTGCTGATGCTCGAGTAAAAGTTAAATAAGAGTTTAGGACCCAAAAATAGTCATGATTTCCCCAAAAGCTCTTGCTATGGTAAAAGAAACAGAAGCCAATCATTTGTTACAACGGACTCTTTGTTATAAATATATCTAGAAACAAGGCTGCTTCCATTTAAAATACTTTATAATGTGTCCACTTACTCTTCTTCTAACTTTTCATTCTGTCACTATGGTAAACAAATTCTTGAGTGATACAAAAACAGTAATATGGTCTTTGTACCAAGAGAAGCAAATGATGAAAATCGAGATCCGTTTAACAAAATGAAACGCATCCGGTAAGAAAGCAGCCCGGTTAGCTCAGTGCTCGGACTATATGGTACGAAAAGTTAAAGCTTATAGGGGTAGAAACTTATCAGGCTTAAAAAATTCCTGACAGCAACGCTGCTAAAAAACAAAGCCCGACAAATTAAGTCATGTTTACTAGAAAGGCTGCCGCCATTTAAAAGACTTCATAATGGTCTAACTTGGCATCTATCACTATGGTGAAGAAGTTTTGAATGGTACATGTAAAATAATGTGATATTTGAAATAAGAGAAGCCAATTCTCCAAACTGCTCGGAGCTTAAGCCACTGGAAAAAAGGTGTAGATTTCAAATGGAGACTTTAAACCGAGCAAAGTGACAGAAAACACGTTATTAGAAGGGTTGTTAAGGATTTTTGAAAGGTAAAACCAATAGAAGTTGGAATGTCACAAAAAATATACTACTTCTGACGATCATAGTAATGTTGGACGAAATATTAAAAACAAGATAATGTTAAGGACGATTTTTTTCCATTCTTCCTTTTAATTCGGGATGATGGAAATTGAGTTCCGTTCAACAAAGACAACAATTTGATCAATTTCAGAAGTCTGTCAAAAGTAATATGAAATGACGTAGTTCCGTTTAGTCATAATCATGGCCAATTGATACACCTAAATAAATCAAGGCTTTACAGGATAAAACAGCAGTAAGATTTACTTTAAAATAGAAATAACGGCTTTAAATGAAATTAAAAGTAATTAATATCGAATATATATAAGACAATAGATCCTTCAGGACACTAAAGAAATACTTTAGAAAACTTCTATCTCATTTATTATAAAAAAGACAGACGACTTTACAAAAAAATGAAGATAAATATTAAAACATTAATGGAAGAGTATGTATTCACGGAGTGAAAATTGAAGGTGATAATTGTGGGGTTTCGGAAAGATTTATGTTCTTTAATAAAAATTTAAATTCTTTTACAAATTTGCAATCGTCCTAAAAATATACTTTTTAATCGTGGTCATGATTTTTGAATTGTGGAACGGGTAATGATGTATCACTTGTAATTTTGGCAGAAATTTTGTTCAATAATTTATTGAATAATTAAATTCAAAATATTATTCAGTTTAATTAATTATAAAATTATATTTTCATTTTTATATTTTTATAAAAAGTATATATGCAAATTGTTTTTGTTTTTAAAAATTTTGTTTGAAGTGAAGTGAAAAGATTTATAAAATTAAGAGGTGAATAAATTTTTAATAATTATTTCCAAAATTTTAGGACAAAAATGTTAAAAAAAAATTTCTAACTTAAATTCTTTCTGCCAAACAATTTGGACAAGTAACACACACCAGCTCTTCACAATATAAACTAAAATTGCTTAGTGTTCAAACACTTGCAAGGACCTAAAAATATTTGCTGCTATTTCGAAAACAAAAAGAAGAAGAAGAAACTCTGCAAGACAAAAATAAAATTTCGTTTTCTATAAAAGACTTAAAGAACTAACAAAACAAATCTCTAAGGAATCTAAACAAAAAAATGAAGAAATAAAAGATCCTTTACAAAAAAATTGTTGTTGTAGCAGGACAAAGATCTCAGATATCAATGTACGATCTATTATTAAATATGGACAAAATGAAATGTTAAGGAAACACAACTACCACAATAAAATAAATTTCTATACATAAACTAATACATACAAACATATAGAGAATTAAAGGATACTTCTATTCATTCTTCCATAGAATGTAGACAAATACCAACAATGAATTATTTGAAAGGTTCTGGAAGAGAAATATAATGGAAGTAAAAGAAAATATAACAGAATGGAAGCAACAACAACAATTATAGATATTTAAGAACGTAGTACATTAGAGTCCTTGATTTTGTATTGAAACACCATTTGGTGTTGGTTTACGACACTTACTCTCTCCCTTCTTCACTGTTGTGAATCTTTTTAGAAAAATGTTTAGTTCTAGGTAAACTTCTACGCAACTAGCGAACAAGTTGAATGGAAAAACCCAAAAAAACTAAAGATCATAGTTCATTACTCTAACATTTCAGAGTGAAAAGTGTCCTATTTTTAGGTATACAAAACTAAATAGAGACTGTTAAGTTTACAGTTTTTTGAGATTCGAATGAATTTGATCACTCACTAATTTTATGACGTGTACACACTAGTAACTCTAACTAACATTACTACGACAGGAACTTGACTTAATCCACAGGGCTGTAAAGTTAAAATTGTGAATGCGCCTGTCTCTGTTAAACTGAACATTATTTTAATTCTGTTATGTTATATATTGTTGTTGTTAATCATAATATTGATCAGGTAGTCAAAGACGTAAAAGCACTTTGAATGGCAGTTAGTTCATGGAGTGAGATGGTGAGAGAGTGACTAAGAATTGATTTGTTCTTTGACATAAAATGTTAAGTTATATTTAAGGGTGGCACGCGACTTTATTGTTGCTATTTTATGAATAAGAATAAGGATATTAATTAACAGAATAATGTTAAGAATGAAGAATGTTAGAAGCAGCACTCTGTTAGTTGGTTTGACAATAAGGATATTTTATGGGAGATTTTATTAAATAAGATTTTGAAGTAAAAGAAAGCTCGTTTTTGAAGACTTTAGTAATTTTTAAATTGATATTAAATTAGGATCTTATTACAAAATATATGCTTCTAAAGAGAGTGAAATAAAGAATAAAGCTTTTAATAAATTAAACTTTCATTCATTTCATAAAAAATCCGTATTTTTAACAACTTTAAACACTTTAATAAGATCTAAAAACTGTATATTATTTATTCAAATAAAAAGTCTCAGTAGATGTTTTTAAGTGATCACGATATCATTTTTTATTTCAGCCAAAGCTAATCATATTTTTTGCTTAAATGCTTTAAAAGTTCCAGCAAGGACGTTACTGTGAATTGTCGTTATGTTTCGTAATAAGCCAACAAAGGTAATATTGAAAAATTGGACCAAGCACTGTCAAATGCAGAACTGCGAACAATTTAACTACAAAACTGTTTAATTTCTTAAAAAAATCAATCCGAAGGAGCCAATAACTTCTTCAGTGTCTTTAATTCTTAATCGTACAATTGAAGTGACATCAACGCGACATATAAAAGCGGACAACAACAACATTAATAACCCATTAGAAAAATGAAATATGTCATTATTCGAAATTTCTTTGATTGACAGAAAACTTAGTCCCTTTCTGCTATACCATAAACATTCACCTTTATTTCAACAAATTCATCGGACTCAATCAAAACTCTCATTTAAATTCAACTAAAAGTTTTCTTTATATCCAAATGATATGGCGCTTAATAAAGCGCCTATCTCCTATGATTTGCATACACTATCTATTCGATATAAAACTAACATTGTGTACAATGTTAAATCTAACATAAAAACAATTTCTATGTTAAACCTGATCAACATACATTACTAACATACCTACCTAACTCACCTTAGTACAATGTATTTAAAGAATAAATTCGATTCATAATCCTCTACGTCTATTGAAAAATCTACTCTCCCGCTTTTACTCACGTGAGCTTATACTTAGATTTTATTCCACTCTCTCCTTTACTCAAAGGTAAACTACACTCACAATGATCACTTGTATTGTGCTAAGAACCCTAAAAATATTTGAAAGAACCTCAAGTAGAGAGAGAGCAGGTAGTTAAGGCAAATTATTAAACACTCACCACCACTTCTCACCGTGAGTACATAAGGCGAAGCAACAGGACGAAGGGTATCATTGTGGAATACGAATCCAAACAGTAAACATTACAAAACAACAACTACCTCTACAATAATATAAAAAATACTAAATACTCTCTTTTATACTTCAACACACATTTTTAAAAACTCAAACAAGATTTTCTTACTTTTAAATTTAAAAACTTTGCAAGAAAAAGAGTTCAGTTGAAGACAAGAGATCGTTAAGAAAAGACGTTTAGCGCATAAAAATAAGTGGATTTATTTCAAACTTGTGGATTAATTTCGTAAAGGAAATATAAACAAATCATAAAGAAATGGCTAGTGTTTGCATGTCACAAAATAATTATCAACAACAACATCATTTCGAAATTGTCAACGGCAACATGATGATGTTGCAACAACACCACCAGCAACAACAGATGCCTTTACAGGCTCAATATGTCAACAAATTGCAACCCATTGCTCCAGCTCAACCCAAAGTATTGGGCACCAGCAATTTACAAAACATTCAGCAAGCTGCTCCAGGACCCATGATGGTTAAAAAGAAGTACACCTATGCCAACATGCCCTATGGTGAGCAATTACCCTCAGTTGCTCGTCGCAATGCCCGCGAGCGTAACCGTGTCAAGCAAGTCAACAATGGTTTCGCCAATCTCCGCCAACACATCCCACAATCTGTCATCAATACTTTGTCCAATGGTGGTCGTGGTGCTAGCAAGAAACTCTCCAAAGTTGATACTTTACGCATTGCTGTTGAATACATTCGTGGTTTACAAGATCTTTTGGAATCATCCAACCCTGTTAACAGCATGCCACAACAAGTTCATTTTGATGAATCAAGCAATGATGGCAGCAACTATGGTTACTCTGATAATCAATCGTATCAAATGACTCACTCACCCACCTCATCCTATTCCGATTCTGATATCTCAATTAATGGTGCCAACAGTTTTGTACAACCTTTGAAATTGGAAGAACCCGAACAACAAGATTTCAAATTTGATTTCTCCGAACAACATGATGATGAAGAACTTTTGGATTACATTTCATCTTGGCAAGATCAATAAGTTGGGATCTAATTCCCTTCAATTGCAAAGTGAAACATACCCGCCTTTCAACAAATTAATAAAACAAAAAAAATGAAATCTGGTTCCTGCTCCACAAAACAAAAGAACTAGTCTCCGAGTTGTACAAATGTAAATAATGTCTAATTTTTATAAATCAAACTTGCTTTTACTCAATGAAGCAGTGCCTTGAGTATTATTAGTTTTTAAGTTAATTTTATTATTATGATTATTTTTAATGGAAGACAATGATTTAAAACTTTTATTTTTTATTTTAATAATTTTAAGTTTATTAATTTTAAGATGGAAGACACTAAACTTTAGTTATTAAGCAAAACAAACCCACTTGAAAAAAAATTGTTATAAATTTTTCTTATTTAAATTATTTAAAAGAAAAAAATATAAAAATCCAATTGAAAACAAAAATTTTTAATAATCTTTTTATTTAAAAAACAAATAGGACTTATATTTTTTGCAAAAAAAAAAAAAACAAAAATTAACTGAGGCTTTTTTACTGAATCTGCCTTCATTCTGAGGCCTCACATTAAGTATTAAAATCTTAAAAATTAAATTAAAATTTTACTATCTTGGGAGATCTCATCTCCCCTTTTCCATCGCCCTTAATACTTATATTAGCATAAAGTTAAATCGTTTCGTCAGAGCATTGAACCTGTTTGGACATCTGTAAGAAGTATGGCAAGCGGATTATAATGAGTCCTTATCCTCGTTATATATCTCACATGAGCTTTTCCAAACTCTTCCTTTACTAATGGAATATCCAAGTCTCTATGAAAGTTATCATTTCTAATGTACAATTGTTGATTGTTCTCTCTGTATAATATTAATATTCGTTTTGCTGACCATTCCCCATTATTGGATACCATATGTCCATATTGGTTTTAAAACGTTTTTGTACAGGATGACTTTATTGTCAAGGCTTAATTCAGACTGATGGTTAATTTATCAATGTAAGCTAGAGGTTTTTAACTTCGTATGAAGACTATTGGTATCTCAATGGTGGCGCCATGTAAGTCTCCTATCCAAATGCATACCAAGGTACGTAACATAATCACCCTGAGGGATGTTAACAACATTAGGAGAAACCGGTGGACAATTCATCTTCTTAGAGCAAATGTAACGTTCTTACTTTTTACTTCTTTTATTTTTATTCTCCAATTCTTAAATTATATTTCCAAACTTCTCAAATAAATGTTTAGGGTATGAGAAGCTAAGTTATGGTCCTTGTATGTACTGAGAATTGCCGTCTTATCAGCAAATGTTCAAAAAGGATCATGGCAGTAGGCAAGTCAGACGTGTATATCAAATAAAGAATGTGCCCTAAGGAAAACCAGTACAGAATTTCTCAGTTATAAAGTCGTTAAATTTTACCCTAAAATACCGATCATCCAATTTGTGAGTACATTTTGGTTACAGAATTGTAATAAAAAAGTAAAAAGTGTCTAATAAGTTTCTAAATTACTAAAAAAATAATTTAGTATTATAAATTAAATAAAAACAATTTTAATTTGTTGTAAAGTTTACTCCATTTTGGGTCAAATTTCTATCTCATTATGAGAAAAAATCACTTTCAAGTAAATTTTTTTAATAAGAGATATTTAATTTAAAGTTTAAGCCAAATTTCATAGACATTAAATGCACGAAAGTTTTGATTATTAATATTTTGAACACTTCAGTTTGAAATGTTTATAATACAAAATGATTCTTAATGAAGCGATATAAAAATAATAACTGTATTTATTGAAAAAGAAAAAAGTTTTCTTCAACTATTGTGAATTCAACTATTCACAAAACTGAAAAACAAATTAAAAATATTGTATATTTAAAAAAAAATACAGTTCTCTCTTTGAGTCACTAGTTCTCCTCTTTATTGTGATTATGAGTGATCGCCAATCTGAATATCTAAACTTGGTGACAGATAGAAAAATAATTTTATTAAACAAAATTATGACAGTAAAGAAATGGTTCTACGATTATTTTCTTCTTATGAGTTTGGCGATGTCACTTTTAATCGAAAACTTGATGAATAAATTTGGCATTTTTAAAAATCAAATTAAAAACAACCTCTGGTCTATGCAATGCAATATTTTTAATTCTGTAATATCAACGGACTTCATTGGTAAGCCAAATCACCATTTTTTCAAACTAAAAATATATCAGCACTCAAATTGAGTTCGAAAGGAAAATTGTTTGCAATAATAATTAATATATTATTTGTATCATATTACGTCAATAATTTTGAGATCTTTGAAATTTATAGTACGGTCTGAGGACTTTATTAGTAAATAAAATACTCTCAGTTGCAAAAAAATCTAAAACAAATTAACTACATTCCCTCCCAGTAGTCCAATAACGCTCGGTGATTTCTGATGGTAATGCCTATTCACAACGGTGATTACTAAGTGATAACTGACTAAAATGGAGTTAAAGAATTTATCATTTAAATGAGACTATGATCTATAGTGTATTTATCGAACGAAAGGTGTTCCAAGTATAGTATATAGTCTAAATTCTGGAAGAACAGCTTTTGTCGATAATGTTCCGTTATATAATTATTCACTTCATATGATTTTGACTCATTTTTGGATATTTTGCAAACGAAACTAACATCCTGACTTAATTAAAATAATAAAATATGAATTTTGATATAAACAGGAAAATAGTATTCCCCATAAACATTTACTTCTATATTTATATCTCGCAATCTATTTTTATTGAAATTTTAAAACTATGTTGTGGATAAGGTCATATAATGCTGATGTAAACTGTGATATTTGTAAAGTTTTTTAATTTGCTTTCCAAAAAAGGCGAAATTGTGGGAAAACAAATCTTTGTCGATAATTTTTCATAACACATGAGTTATGGCCCGATTTGGTTATTCACCAAATTCGTTTCACAAATTGTTTATTCACTTGACTAGGCTCCGACCCGCGTTTGGATAACCTACAAACAAAGCCAATGATGAATGATCGGTCAAAATTTAATTAAGGCTGGAGAAAATTAACTCCTGTATTAATATTTTCATGCGTCATATTTTTTTAATTTCTTGTCACCGTTTCAGTGATATGTGATATTTACAATTTTGTTTGTAAAGAGGGTAACTCCCTCCCATCCCAGTAATATATAAAAAAATTGCTCAAGAAATAAGCTTTAAAAGCTCCAAATATATGTGATATTAAAAAATTTCGTTTGTTAGGGGGATACCATTTCCTTGTGCGTTATCATAATATTTTTATATTACTTCAATTTCAGGTGCCGAATATCTTATGATTTCCTGTATTGGTTATAGAGATATGTTTTGTTTGTATAGTGCCTAACGTTTCTCAACAACAAAATTATCGTCTTAAATTTTATGTTGAATAAGCCGCTAAGTTATAGTCGTAGTTAACATTTTCCAGTATCAGGAGGTTGTTTCAGATTTCAATCTATAACTTTTTTCTACTAAACCGATTTAGACAAATTGAAATAGGAAGCTCTTCAAGGCAATAATAAGTACCAAAGCTAAATTTCGTTGAACTCGGTAATTTTGAATGTGAGCGTGCCGAAAACAGGCATACGAATTTAGCTCGACTCAGATATTGTTTTGATGCAACAATCAATTCCTGGGGTCTAATATGGTTTCTTTTTTGGGTTACAAAGGAAAAAACAAGCTCAATATAGGACATCCTCTCATAGGGAGAATAAAAAGTTATACGCTGATATATTTCTCATAGGACCAAGGGCGGACAAAAATAGCCATTATGTGTGTTATCTTTGGCTTATAATAAGTAATTTCTTGGCTCAATATACATTATGCCAGCGAATTCTCTCAACATTTTAGATATTAAAAAAAATTGAATCTTACTAAGTATTAAAAACAGAGAACAATATATGTGATGAGATATAATTTAATCCTATATTCCTTATGAAAATTATGACACATTACTGAAATCTCCATTATATTTTTTAAAAATAATTCAAAATCTTCCTGTTTTACTTTTAGTTTCTTCTCAGATTTTTAATATAAAATATTTTATTTTCATAAACAATTAATAACAATTATTCATTATGTTTATAAATCTCTGACAATGAATTCGAAAAACTTGTTCACATAAGAAACAAGGTACATTCACCTAAAGATTTAAATTCATACACACATATGAGGTCCTTTTTATATATCAAAAGACATTCATCAAATATAGCAAATAATAAACCTTGTTTGACCGTCTAAGGATCTTCCGTTTGGTAGAATATAATTTGTATTGTAATTGTTTTTGTACTGCACAAAAAGAGGAAGTACAGGAAGCACCAAATAAGAAATAGGGATTAAAATTCTTTAAAAAGAATCAAAAAACTACGAGAAAGATTGCGATAATTTTTTAAGGAAAAATGTATAAAGAAGAATTTTGCATTTTCTAGATGAAATTAAATATGTCAGCTTAAAATTTTAAATACGCTAAATATGGACACAAATGACAGATCTTAAGATATAAGAAAAAAAGAGAGAGAGAGATAAATTTTTGCTTAAGTAGAATGAAGAGTATGAAGAATCTGAAGGAGGAGGTTATGATGTAGATAATAATTGTGTCTGTACAATAGGAACATTGTTACCGGATATCAAAGAAGCTTAAGTTAGAAATGAAATAAAAATCCATTGAAATGAGAATATGAAATGAAATATAAAGAAGCAGGAAATTTTAAACCCAACAAACTATAGGAAAGATTGTTCCCCTAAATTTGCTACTGTGTCCTTTTTTGCTTGTTAGCAACAAAATACGAAGAATATAATGGAATTTAAAGTAAAATTTTTCTGTAGAACAAGTGAAGGTGTCAAAATTCTATTTAAGCCAATGATATAATATTTGTTAAGATGACATAAAACTAAGCAGGCAGTTTATGCAATTTTTTTTATTTTTAATTTCTACTTATTTTGCTAGAAATCTTAAGACTCTGGCATTAAGATCATTTTACGGGTATAAAAATTTGATAACAATATTTTCTCAGGCTGCTCAGTGTAGGGAAAATGTATAATGCAATTGAAGAGTGAATTCAAGTGAAATGTAGCGTGCCAGGAAATGTAATATTTTCATTGTCCTTAAATTTCATATTAAATGCACTTGAAAAACGGAAAGTCCTTTTTTCAGCTACTGCAACTACTTTTATAATAATTGTCACTGGAATCTCTTACTACTTGTCATTCATATTTTTTTTTTCTTGGATTCTCTCACTTTAATATATATTTTTGTTATTTTCAAATTACATTCAGGAAGTTCATATTTATTTTTATTTCATCATTCATTCATATTTTTTGCACTTTCCTTTTTTCTTTTAGTGCCTTTTGTATTCTCTCAAGAACTTGAACTTTGTTTATTTTATTAAAATGTCCTTTATTTTCTTGTCTCCAGAAGTATGTACTTCATGTCCTTCTTCTTTATACTAAACTCTATGTTCCACTTAGCTGCCTTTAAAGTGCTTGTAAAACAAATTTTTATGTTTTTATTTTGCTTCCTTAAAAACATATTTAAAACATATTTTCATTTGTTTTTAATATTCCGAAATGTTGTTGTCTTTTGCTGTAGTGAAATTCGATACAAATAATATTATTTTTATGATCATAAAGTATCTGCCCCTCTTTTCTCTAGTGTAAACGATCATTTTTCAAAGAAATATTAAAAAGAAAATAAATAAATACTTGTTTAATTTTTTATTGTTATTTTGATGTTATTATTTTATTTTGGCGTCACATAAATCTAAAAGATTCTCCTCTCCCTGCAACCCACTTGTAAGGAATTCTAATGTCTTTAAGACGCCCTTTTAATGTCGTTTTTCTCTCAAACAATGATTTATGTTTGTTTATAAGAAAATTGTCATAAATTCTATTTAAAGTTCGTTAGAAGCATTAAAACTTCTGTTTCGCTCGATGTTAGAAAATATGACAAGTGTTAGAGGAATGACATACAATGTGAAAATTATGACACCCTTTTTTTGAAATAAATGTACTTGAGAGAGAGCAGTGCAATTTTTTGTAACGACCACTTAAAGATTTCGTGCGAAAACTCATGTTGTTCGATGAGAATTTCTCAGTATGAAATACTTCAATTAATGAGTTTGTTTTTATTATTAAAATATTTAAATGTTTACAAAACAAAATGTAGAAGAAATTCTCGGAAATCATCAAATAATTGGCGCCAATTGGAGTGCAAATTCTTTGCAGATGGAGTTAACAAGAAAGAAAATAACTCCTTGAGAGGATAATAAAATAATAATTTCTCCGAAATGTTTGTAAATCTGATTCTAAGTTTCATCGTTTCTGTATACCCTGCCAGCTAACAACAGAGTCAAGTTTTAGAGGTTTCAAAATTATATATCGTTTTACAAATGAAATTCAACATATTCCACAATATTTCCTTGAAAATCTTAATCGAAATCACTTTGGTTTTAAATTAAATGATGACAAAGTGAAGAAAATATTCTAAATTTTTATTGAATCCAACTAATTATCGATAGGAATGGGTAGGGATAACCCCACTCAATCAAATATATTAATTTTCACATCTAAAAAGTTATTCTGTTAAAGAGTAAATCTATGCAATTAAAACTAAATCATATTTGTCTGGCATTTTGTTTGGGACTTATAAACAATTAACCCAACAGAGTAAGCAGGGCTACAAAAACTTGTCGATAGGAACAGGGAAGTCCACAGAGTATCAATAATTTGTATCATTCATGCTATATTGCTTTGCTTAAAAAGCGACAACAAAATAAATGCCATCAAGTCGTTTATGTCGTTTTACTAGATCTAGGAAGGACCAAAACAGATGTCGTTTAAATTATTACATATTTATGAACTGATTGATTAATATATGTACTGGAACTGAACTAGGCCTGAACTATAAACGAACTAGAACTGAAACTGACCTAGAACTGACATAGAACCGGACTAGAAATAAACTAGACTGAGGTAAACAAAACTAGAAGTGAACTGATTTCTCCGTCCTCAATTTAAGATATCCTATACGATAAGATACTGTTCATCTAAAGTTCACAGACATACTGTTATTGATGCATATATTTTCCATTATTATGTTGAGTTAATTAATTATTTCTTCTGGCATATTCAAAATTATAACATGGAAATATGCTAGGAATTCGCAGTCCTCATATTAATAGATCCCGTATGAAAACATCTTGTCCGCCAAAAATAAAGATCGCTATTGTGAATATTCGGTCATTGGTACAAATATTTTCATTTTTATGAAGACTTTATCGTATAAGATGTGCTTCTTCTTCTTAGTAATATGCTCTCTTTAGGGGTACCACTCCCCAGGTACTACTCCACATACAGAATTCTTTGTAATAGTTACTGGTAGTAAATTTCAAAATTATTACTGATAATTGATTATTGATATTTGTTTTGCGTCAGGGTATCAGCCTTTGTAATTTCTGGAAATATTGGGATTTTCCATGGATCTTCTACAAAATAGATAAATTAACCTGATGATAATTAGTTACAAATTAACATTATATGCCAATTTAATTAGATCTACTGTCATAATTTCCGTTCAGTGTTTAATGAAAAAAAATGATATTTGAAACGTCAGTGTAAACTGTACTTCATTCCGGCACATATTTTCTTCCTTCAAATTATCACAAATCTGTCATCATTACTTTCATATCATTAACTAGTTTATGCAACATTTCTTCATACAAATCTAAAATTTTTAAATACATTTGTGTTTCCACCCATTTCCTTAAGTACTCGTGCCACTGAAATTCTATTTCAGGAATTTATGTATCAAAAACCAGAAATAAATTTAAAATTTGCATAAAGTTGAAAGTTGTTGTGAGCAGGAGTCTTCAAAAATTGTGATATTATAAGACAGATCAATTTACAATTAAAATAAAAATTCCTTAGAATGAAACAATTGAAAGGAAACCAAAAAGGACATTAACACAAAACAACAATACAACAGGGAAAAAGAAAGGAAACCTAAATTTACCATTTAAAATGTTCAGTATTGAATTAAATAACAAGAAGGAGGTGTTGCTCATAAGGACATTACATTATTATGAATTTCTTTAATAAGAAATCACTAAAGAAAAAGTCCAAGAAATAATGATACGAATAATGTAAGAAAGTACAATTTAAATGGGTGTTGATTTCAGTTTTATCCTTAATTTTTAATTTAAATTCATAAATGTGGCAATGCAACATATTATTGCAAACATAAATAATAATGATATGGTTGCATATGTCTGTTTGTGTGTGAGTTATATCATTAACACATTTGTTCTTTTGTTATTTTCTTGGTTAGTAGGGTGTGTAATGGTCCTTTTTCGCTTTACAGGGCACACTTTTTGGAATTATTTATTCATTTATTTTTTTTTTTAATTTTATTTAATGTCTTGTTGATTGAATGGCTGGCTGACTGTCTCCTTAGAGTCTTGGTTACTAGTATATTTATTCAAACGAGTTGTTATTAGCAACTTAGAACAATTTTTAGAAAAAGTAGGGTTGGTAAGCTGGTTGGTTAAGTTTCATTTCGATAGGGTTGCCTGCTCACCACCGGAAGTTTATTACTCAGCAAATTATCATTTTTTATTTTGGTTATATTTTTTTTCTTTTTGAGTGTTTTAAAAATGAGCCCTTGGTCTTAGTTAGCTTTGTTCACTGAAGGCTTTTTTCTTTATATCCTTTTGGTTGTTTGTGTATGTTGATTACTCATTACTATCCACGTGGTCCTGTTTTTCACCCAGATCTATGAGGCGTAACCGGTGATTTCCGTTGTTTGTTGCTTGAAACTATTTTATGTGTTTCTTTTTAGTAATTTAAAATTGTGATTAAATTTTTTAAAATTTATGCGATTTCCGGTACACGCTTATAAAGCGTGCCTTTTTCAAAATAAACAAAAAAAAACATAAGAACTTTTAGTCCTTGTTGTCAATGCACGATCAAATGGTACAGTTGCAGCTTAAAATGACGAAAATGTTGATCATGCTGTGTCTTTCACAGAAAGTTATAAACAATATTATTCTCTTTCGCCTACATTAAGTTCCAAGCGCTTTGAGCCCCTGAAAGTTCACGTTGCTCGTTTTATTTGAAAACATATAGTAAGATTTTTTCCGTAGAGTACCACTGTAGGTTCACCAGATCTTCTTATATCACTGACTTAAACATTTGTTAGTCTAAGTTCAAGCAAGTGAATTTTTCACTGTACAATTCAGTGCTTAAAATTTGTGGCATATTTAAACGAAGGAAAGATATCTCTAAACCTAAACAGTCTCCGATAAGGTCAAAGGTTATTACTTCGTGTTTCAAAGACATAAACAAGACATTCCTGTTTAATTGCCCAAGATATAATACTTTTCTTGAATCATTGACCTCAACACCAGTAATATGTTTACACTGATGAGAATTTCCCACATTGCAAATCTTGGTTTTGAAATTGAAGGAATAGGTAATATAAAGAGGACTTCTGAGAACGCTACAATGTAACATTTCCCTGTCCGATTTTTTAATTTGATACGAAATAAAATAGACACTTTTAATTTAGCTCAAAGCAGATCATCAAACTGTCAAAGGCAGACTTTAATAACCATCTCTTCTTCCGCTTAACTCAGGGCATGTAACACATTGCTATACTTTGCGTAGTAAAAGCATTTACAAAAGGATCATTGCACTCAACTTCAGCCTTTAAAGTCTCCTTCGATTTCACAATTCGAGTTTATATTTTGTTATGACACGAATATTTTTAGGAAGTATATTATCAGCTGTTGTCTGTATGCCCGTCAGTGTCAGAGTCATCGTATCTTATAAGAGGCACTAACTTGGTACCTGTACACCTATAATAATTCGTATCAGGAAGGTGAAAACGACATAAATTTTATACTTAGTGAATCAAAGAATTTTCGGAATGAAAATCTTTGTTTTGACTTGAGATCAAGAAAATTAGCGTGAAGGAGGCCTTAAATGATCACACAATATATATTAGTAATTGTCATTTAGAGGACTGCTAAACATTATTTAAATTTTTGAAAATAAAGTTAAAATAAGCAGTTTAGTAGGAGTGGTTAATGTCACGACATAACTCCAAACGAAATGTCTTCCCCTTCATTTTATTCCCACTATTGTGAATGAAAAATTCTGAATGAAATAAAACCACACAGGAACGAAATACTTTTTTGAGCACCTGATTGGAGTTATTTACGTAATAAAAAAGTCGCCAAATTTAAGAAGTTATTTGATGTGTGTTTTCGTGTGGAGTTTTATCAAACGCCAAAGTGGTTGCTTCAGCTAAGGCTTCAGCATTACCCTTCTTACCATTTTTACTTATGCAAAATCATCTTTTGTAGCTTCTCGCAATCTTTCTGGTCATAAATAGTTCGTTCCAATTGTTCTTTAATGTGTTCCAAGCTAAGTATGAAATATTTAGCGATCCTCTACATCTTTTCAATCATTGTGTGAAATCACGCATCTAATAAAATATATTTTTCAGATACTTATATAGAAAGAAATGTAGAGTTTTTTTCCTTTTTTCATAAAACTGCCATAAAAAGTCAATATTTATTTCTTTAGAACTCAAATTTTATACACCGTGTTATAAATCATGTTCCTCCAAATATCCAAATATCTACAATATGAATTAAAACACGTACTCGTTAAAAGCAAAAACGATGAATGAATAAAATCAAATCGAAATTTTAACAATCATCGATAAAAAAACGATTTAAAACCGACAAACATGACTTCTTTTTTTTCGTTTCCCTGCAATGAAATTTCCCCCAAAAATCCAAAACTATTAAACAAAAGATCCTTTTTCAAAGGATCTATCAAATTCTAGCTCCTACAACATGTAATAAAATATAAAAATGGCTTTTGTTAAAAAACCTACAATAGGACAGTCCCTTTTCAAAGTGACAAAGGACTTTTAAAAAAGTTTCTAAAAACAAGAACAACAAATAATTTCATAGAAGCCCGGCTTTGTTCGATTTTGTTAAAGAATTTACGAATTTTATTCGTTTTCATTATTAAAGGTTAAACATCAATTTTTATGAAAATTTCTTTCATTCATCAAAAAATTTCATTTTATTGTTTTGTAGTTCTAAGAATCCTGTTTATTGTTTGTAATAAAGAGAATAAAATTTCCTTTTTTTCTAGTTTATTTTATTAGTTCGTGTAAAAGGTAAAAAGGGAACATATTTAATTGCCACGCGTTATTATATTTTATAATTTTTATTTATTCTTTTTTTACTTTAGTTTAATTTTTTTTAATGTTTGATTGAAAGCAATTTTTGTGGTTTCTCTATTAATGTCATGATATGTCATCGAAAAGTCATATATTGCGACGTTATTGTTTAGATCATAATGAAAGACGTTATATATGAACTCAAATGATAATGACTTTTTATGTTTTTTTTTCGTCACAACGTAAAAAAGAAAGTAGACGACACCTGGTGAAATGATTTGTTGATAATAGATGAAGTGAATAAATTCAATGGAGCTGGAAATAAGGTTGATTACATCGTTTCAGATGTGAGCAAGGAAATATCCAGTTTGTTATGTCAAGAAATTAGGTACATATTACAAATGATTCTAAAATAAGCCTTAACTATTGTCTCAAAATTGATTGATGCTAAATAATTCGACCTGAACTTTATGCAATTAATTGGCTTTAATGTTTCGCTGAACTTTTAGAAAGGTCTGAGAAGCTAAAAACTGCAGACACAAATTCATTGACCAACTAAGACTATTCGAGAGACTTATGTAAAATTATCATTTGACCTTAAGAGGGGCTTTTACAACTCTCCGATTAGACTAAGTGATTCTAGACTTTACACAATCGTGAAAACGCTAAACGGGCTTGTATGAATGACAGAAATATGAATACGTTAAATGAATATGAAGGTAATCAGGATCCTTATTTATTAATAATTTCAATCAATATCCAAACCAGTCATCTTGATATCTTTATTATAAGTTCCACTGCTTAGTATGACTGAGTGTCACGTGAATATAGACGTGAACACACGTCTACATATGACTTGAATTTATAGCTTATCATTTTTGTTGGTTTGCTTGGTCCTAGAATGTAGTTTTGTTTAAGGTTCGAGATATGCCTGATTTACGGAAGATCCTTAATTCTATAGCTTTCGCATTTAGCAATGGTTTGTTACAAGAGTATCACATTATTCTCTTGGGTATATCTGTGACCTGCAGCATTTAATGTGATGATGTTAATTGGACCATAATTCAAAATATTTATATCACCTATTTCTACAAAGCTTTGAAGTCTAGGTCCATGTGATATGCAAAATTTTTTCTATTTTGAAATGCGCGAATGGACGATTTAAGAACATGATCCCAATTGTTATACAACAACGCTTTATTCTAGAACAGCATTGAACATTGGAGGTGTCATTCCCCTAATTAAGTGAACACTTATATACAATAACCTAATCATTTGATCATTTAAACCGATTAAATCGTAAACCGAAGACTTTGCAATATTCTGGCCGAGAACTATAACCAACAACAACCACTGGTAAAGAATTAGACAACAAACTTTTACGATAAAAATGAAGATGCGTATGTGAAGGAGCAAATTTAATGAGGCGTTAGCACAGAATGGAAACATGTTTAAACATTCAATTGAGGTCTTATTATCCTTGTATGAAATGTAAATCGCCTAATATAATTGAGGACATATTTTTAATTATAGGAACAACGTGACAATATAAATCTTCCAATATTTTGATCAAAATTTGGTCACAGATTATCCCCCAAAGTTTGCAAATGGAAAGATTAATAATAAGAGAGCAGCGACATTTTCTTGTAAAGTATTTAGGAATTTCTGGAACTTTTTAAGAACAAAAACAGTTTGTTTCATTACGTTTAATTTACTATTACATTCAATAAGACATAACACCAACGAAATTTCCATCTTTCAGAATATTCATCATAATTTTAAGCCTCTGCTCTATAATTACCAAATACTTTCATAATCTTACATGTTCTAAATATCTTAATACTCTTACTTGAAGCTATATCTCCTTAACAAAATTTTTTATCTAAACCTAGTCAATGACATGGTTATTTTTCCCATTTAATCACTAACTAATCTGAAATTTAACAGTGTTAAATACAAACTAAATTTCCTGCCCATTTTTCTTCTTTTTGCCTGTTAAATTTTAATTTAAATTTTCAATTTTCTTTCACTTTTCTTTAAACTAAAACTAAAAATGATTTTTATCTAACGTAATCTAAAGAATTTAAAAATTTGCTACGCACAGCAGAGAAGCAACACTTTTCCTGCGCTACCTTTATTTCAGTAAAGAACAACAATTTAGTATTTTTGCACGCATTTTATGGCAAATTTGTAGAAATTTGTACATCAAATTACTTGTTTGGGAAACTCCCAACATTAGAAGTTTAACAAGTGATTTTAAACAGGTACTTTAGCTAGTAAACGCCTAAGCTTAGACTAACTAAAATCCGAACAAAAAAGAAAAAATGAACAAGATTTTAGTACGAGTTATTAAATTATTTATTTAGTAAAGATTTTTTTGGCGAAAACAGCAAACTTGTTGTAAAAACAACACCTCCTATTGAGCACTAGATATTTATTATTTTTTCTTTCTATTGTTTTTGTTTTTGTTTTTGTTTTTCTTATAAATTATCCTTGTTTATATTGTTGTTGTTGTCAGGTATCGAGACAAAACAATAGAATTTTCTTTTATTATTTTCAAAACTGCGCAAAAAGATCTTTTTGTTTAAATTACGATGCGTATCATGGTTTTAACACCCATCAAACATACATTCACATATTCTTAGTCATGTGTATAGATAGATTTGTATCTTTTACTACGTCCTTTTATCAAAAAAGAAACACTTGTATGGGTTTTTTTTCTCAATTTCGCTGCTTAATGTAACAAGTTCCTGTTATTGCGATTTTCAAAAATAGAAACTGCGTAATTTCCCAACTTGTTTCTACGTTATTTTTGGCTTTTCGCCACTGCGCAGTTACAGGTTTATGATTTTTATTTGGTTCGCATTAGTATCTATGGGATGTATTTTCTTAAGTTTATTGCTTTAAATCCATTCCCCTGGCTCATCATGTGTTATTTATTAGTCATGGTACCTTATAATGTTTACGATCAGGATCAATATTGTGTTTTCATCTATTGTTTGCGAACATTTTAGGCTGCTATTTTTATAAATAAGTAACATTTTTTTTGATTTCACGTTTTTTACAATTTCTAGAATAAAAGGGTTTATAACACAAACAATGTCTGACATTAGAAAGTATATTTTCAAGATTTTGGGAAGATTTAAATTCATAAGAACAGTTTTCATAAGAATAATTTAATAAAGAAGAAATGGTGAATACGTTAGCCGTAAATGTAAAATATTTGGGAGCCATTTCCTAAAAAATAGATAAATGAAAACTGTAAGAAAGGTAACAAGTTACCAGCTAGAAAATTATCAATAGACAGATCCATGTGGATGTCTTCGTCTTCTTTGTTAAGATGGTAACAGAAAGAAAGCAGTTTTATATAAATACGTTTCATAAAAGTTCTAGTTCTACAAAATATTTATTAATTATTAGTCCCGACCATATTGAAAACCTAAGACTTAAAAACGATATATCATTTATCATTACGTGAGCTTCAACCCTCAACAGACTGAAGATTATAGAAATAAAAAAATAAAAACATTTTTTATGTTTTTGTTGTCAGCTTTTCAACTTTGAACATACCTTAGCTAAGCAGTGATGAAGGATGTATGGTCACTTAAGAATCTTGAGAATAACTAGTGGCATTTCAGAATTCTTTACCGCATTCCTTTTCAAATCCAGCATAGAGCACTTATTTATCACATAAAAGGAATGCGGTCATTGTCTTCCTCTCATGGAAGTGTGTTATGCATCTACATTGATGGCTTTAAAATGGGAACAAAGTTGATGAAGTTCTCTTCATTCAAAATTTTAACATTCGAATGTCTTTCAAACTTCAGAAAGATCGCAGTATATTTCAGACTAAAATTGCAACTAATTGACTGAGGTGGTGTAGGATATACGATCTTGATATCACTATTTTGATCGATGGCAAGGCCTCAAATAGTTGTAAGCAGGGACGAACCTCACAGGCAAATACATTGACGGTCTGTGTGGTTTACCACGCACCACCTTTAAGAGACGTATGGAGGATGGGTTCCACGCTATTGCACAGGATATATGGTATAATGAACCAAAGTGTCTGCTTGCCTTTATTAAAGATTGTATGGTCCAGCACATCATTTCTCAAAAAATCTCTCGAGAAATACAGTTGCAGAACATTGTCACATTATGTCACATGCATAAGGATTCCTCACCTTCGGAGACCTACGATCGCGTTCTTTGATTGTAGAACTATGTCAGATTTTGTGACTGCTACTTTGAGAGATTTCTGTGGTTTTATTCAAAATTAGAATGGCTCCATGACGGATTTACTCCATAGACTCTTCATAGATTTCTGTGATACTGATTGAACTCACATCTTATAGTTTATGTTTGTTTGGTACGCGTGTTAAACCACTTGATAGTTATAAAGATACACTCCTCTTCTATCGTCAAAAGTAGATTTTTACTTCCAAAAGTCGATTCTTCTCCAATGTGCAGTTTAAGTAATTTAGTCTGGCAGGGTATAATAATCTTCATATACAATTATCTAGAGGAAATTTTCACCCAACTCCTCTCAAATGGAAGTAATTTTGTGCGAAGGATCAAAGAGAAAGCTACATCGCATATAAAGAAAATAATAATTACCACATATTTGAAGAACTCTTACAGTGGGAACCTACACATTTCTTATTAAAAATTGACTTAAGTATGCAATTTGTGGTAGATTAAGACAAGGGGGAGGTACTGATCAAGCGAAATATTTTTTAATTCATGCCTGAAAAAGTGTTTAAACAAAAGTCCTGCAATATTACTATTTTTTTACTAACGGAATATCCGAGTCTCTATGGATGTTATCATTTCTTATATACCATGGAGCATCGGTTATAGCTCGTAGAATTTTAGATTGTGCCCTTTGTTGATCTTAAAACTGTTTAATACAGAATGACTTGAATGATGGTTGATTAACTTCATCAAGTCATTCTGTATTCAAAAAAGATTCTTCTCCAGCTCTGGTTTTAGTTCGATATCTAAAACCGTTCTTTGCAAAAAAGGACTATTTCTTTAATATATAAATTTAATACCCGCCAAATATTTACAAATACCAAGAATTACCTAGAACTAATACGAATATAAAGACTGTTGGTTTCTATGTGGAACACCACTCTGAGAAATGCCAGCTTTTTCACTGAATTTTTCCAGTATAAATTCTTTACATTTTACCCCGAATGTCGATCAACCAAAGAGAATTTTAACAATTTGTGAGTACATGATGGTAGCAGAGTTCTACCTTTATGTACTAGACCCTTATGTCATTAAAGGATTACGCAACAAAAAAAATTGCAAATAATTTTTTTTTAATTAAAAATATTTTCCAATCATTCTCCTTAAGTGGCCTACTTGTTTCCAAGTTTTTAGCGGAATCTAAAATGGCAAAGCTCTTGAAGAAAGTATCATGTAAAATCGAGTATAGTGGTATTTCGGTCGAGTTTTTGCTTTGTATTTCAGTCAATGGTACGGATAACTAGATTGCCATATTAAGAACCGAAGAAGATGCAGTGAGCCACTTTCTAGACGTACAACCATTCGTACTCAAAAAAGAACATGATCAGAAGTACACCCAGAAGAATCAATTGATGCTTGATCATATGCTTTAATACTGAGATTATGCCATGTTTCCCGATATTCACTGGCAGTGAATATTGTACTACCCAACATTTCGGAAAATACGACTCTAAATTCTAATTGAAACATGAACCAATGCTTCCACACTTTTAACAGTTTAACGATTTTTTATAGACTGTACAAGCAAATTGCATTATTCGACCTGACTTTATACGATTTCATTGTGATATCCTAAATATATTAAGATAAGTTTTTGTTAAAAAAGAGTCTTCTCCAGCTCGATATCTAAAACCGTTCTTTGCAAAAAAGGACTACTTCTTCAATATATTAATTTCATACCCGCCAAATATTTACAAATACCAAAAATTACCTAGAACTAATACGAATATAATGAACTATACTCTGTTCTCAATAAAACCGAAAATTTTCCAATGAAAATTATCGATATCAATACAAATCAAAATTTAGAAAATATAAATTTATGCTTCACTTAATTTTCTTTGACAAAAATTATACCCAGAAACCGAGACGCATGCTTGCGTAACAAACATATAAACCAACAAAAGAAAAAAATTGCGGTAAATTACAATTTTTAATACTCGATCAATTGATAAATTCTGAAAAAAAATCAGACCGCAAAAATCAAAATTTTCGATAATCAGATAATATTTGTTTGTAAGAGCATAAACTACATAAAGACAGGGGACAACAAATACAAAAAAAAAGAAATTTCTTAAGAATAAACGCAACCGCCCGCTACCGTAAAAATCAATGAAAATTTCAATGGTAAGAGATTGGAAAGCGTGAGAAATAAGGAGGTTCAAAGAAAAACTACACAATTTTACCGCAAAGGCCAGTCAGTCAGCAAATGTTGCACAAAACACAAAAACAAATATATGCAGACCAATAACAACAACTAAAAGAAAGGAAGAAAAAAATAAGAAGTGACAAAGCGACACAACCACAATGTCAACCAAGTGTAACGGAGTAGAGATGGCGGCAAATTTCTTTTATAAAAAATCTCATTTAATAGAAGCAGGTTAAAATTATTGTGTATTGATCATGGAAGGAAAAGTAACATAACTTTTTTTGGACGATCATCGTTACAATGATAGGATTTTTTTATTCCCTTGTAAATTTAATTGTGATTTATAATTGTAATGTTTTATAGATATGGGCATTGAAATTCGCATTGAAAAGAATATTATGGTAGTACAAAATTCAAAAGGATGTTTAACTGTACTTGTCTTCAAGGATGATTAAGGATTCTGAATTTGAAACTCCGATAGAAACCGGAAAGCAGAAAGATCTATACGAAGCTCATGAATACAGCCCATGAATATGAATATCAACAGTAATATTTTCTTAAGTTGTAATCACTGAAATAAAATGAATTTCTTCATATTTGAGATCCAAGTATCAACAAAAATTATATTCTCAATTGGAAGTGACTAAGCTAGACGCCAGAAATAAGCATTTTGATGTTCATGGCAAAAAGTCAACTAGAATAGACATTCTATTTCTATGTCAAACTTTCGTTCTTTTCGTGCACAAAAGAAACCAAATTTCTATATATTTGTCATCTATGCGAATAATGAGTCGTACCTCAAGTCGGTCGAAAACATGTGAGTTTTTATACAAAAGTGATTCTCTGCATCTTATACAACTCGAACTGACATATCAAATTCAGTCACTTGCTCTTTCGCCTGACTAAATTTTTAAATAAAAATACAAAGCATATTTTCAAGCTCTACTTATAAATCATTAGAAAAATTCTCCGTTATCGAAACAATAATGTTTGTTCCTTTTCAATAATTTCATAAAATAAAAAGTTTAATTCAAAATTATTTAAAATTTTGTTGTGAAAACATAAAGTTGCTCATTTTGTGTGTAACGCCAGGAAGGAATCATCAAAGACCTCAAATCAAAATCCATTAAATTAAAATCCGAGTCAAATCAGGAATGTGTGCTTATCACTCTGTTTTTGACACACTAATATCCACAATAATTGACAGAGCTCAATGAAATTTGTCCTGAGTATTAGTAATTATCCAAAATCGGTTCAGCTTATTCAATTTGGTTCACTGGCGTTGATTTCAGTGGAAAACGTTACGCACTTAACAACGGTTGGATAGGACTCGTAATAAATAACGTAAGTCTATATTCAAACTCTAGTGACTGGCTTTCGTTCGCTTGGATTATCGCTCAACATAGAGCAATAATATTTTAAAGTTAATGGCGCGTCTTAGATGTTTATGATCTTTATCGATCGGTCACTCAGTTCACATTATAAAATATATACATATAAAATTTAAAAAAATCGTTGAAATTCGGTACACATATTCACTATTTAAAACATCATCTCCCTCTTCCTCGTTATTTTTTACAAATTCAAAAGTCTTGGAATCTAACGATATGATATCTAAAAAACATTTCAATTCTCATGATATTGTGTTCCGTGATAAACTGTAATGTCGGTTAAAACAATTCCCTCACTTTTCACCACCAATTACCACAATCATCCAAATCAACCTTTCATCTGCTTCCCAGTGGACTTCAGTTAATTGGAGTTCTCTTAATGTCAGTGATTAGGGTATATTCAATCTTGCGCTATTTCCGCCAAAATTTTCAACCGCTAGGCTTTGTTGGTTACCGGCCAGTATACGCGTTGAACATTACGAAGACAACAGCTTAAGAATACTTGAGTCTTGTAAATGTTTTTTGGCAGTATCCATATAGAAGGATCAATTTCATATTTGCATTAAGGATTGCAAACTTTGATCATGATTTTCAAATGGGCTTTAAACGGCCAAAAGTTTGAAGTGTTTTTTGCAAGCATTTCTTAGTATTATGCTTCCAAGATAGCAGAATTGTCTGACATCTTCTAAGTTGCTTGCTCCAAGTAGCCTTGATGGTAGACTACATTATTACGTTAAGTTTTCGAGTTCGAAAATTGCTGCCAGCGCTTCGTAAATAAGTTTGGAGTGAGATCGTCATATGCAATTATTTACTTAAAGGGGAAGACGTTTGTATTGGACCTTTGAGAAATAATGAATCGACCCTTGCATATTTCAGCACATCGTTTTAGAATTTCATAAGACTTACTTGTTTCGTTTAAATCGCTTTGTATTTAGAACCTTTATGACCTTAAAACCCTATTACGGGAAGACCATTTATATGGTAGGTACTTGAAATATTGGACTGAAAATGGCCAATTCCAATAGGCTTCTTCCATAGATCAAAATAATAATATGAACCAAATTTCATCGCGATATTTCGAAAATTGCGACTTGTAGATTGTACACAACGTTAACATGTACAGCCAGCCGAACAGTCTGACAGACGGAGGAACATCTTTCAATCGACTCAGAAAGTGATTCTGAGTCGAACGGTATACTTAAAGGTGGGTGTTACAAACATCAGCACAAACTTATAATACCCCAAACACCTTCGGTGGTGTAGGGTATAAAAACCGATTTCATAGCTTCAGTTTTAAGAGGTATCGAATATAGAAATGTAGTTAAATATAAAAATGGTGTCAAATATAAAGATTAAGTCCTGAAGGTGTTTTGGATACATATATATATAGAAATGAATCTTGATAGATTTAAACATTTCTTTTCTTTTTGCTCACTTTTGTAGGAAGAACAAAAATATAATTTTTCCTTCTGCCTCACAAAAAAGAAGGGTAAACCATTAGTTTTCAAAGTACCGCATTCCTTTGACCATTACATTACCTTTGTGTTTTATGATCGAATAATCGATTTAACAAATTGTAACAAAAAAAAAAACAAGTAAAAAAATACATATATTTTTTATAGATCCAACTTATTGTTGTTTATTTACCTTTTTCGCATTATCAAACGGTCATGGTAAATAATTTAACCCCAAACAACAAGTTGAATACAAAAGCCACAAAATCAAAAATTATAACAAAGTCAAAGAAGAGAACAAAAAAAGGATGTCACCGAATTGATCGGCTTCTTGCCTTGATCAATTCATGTTCATTAAGACGTGAAATTATTTTTTTTTTGCCAACTCCGATATATTCTCTGCCAAGTCTGATCTAAATTGATTTAAAAAAAATGTTCTTATTGTTAGATTAAAAACTAGAATGATCTGAATATCTGTAGATAAAACAAAAAGAATCTAAATGACAATTTTTTGTTCTACATTTTTGCACAAAAGTAAAAAATCCATTAAGAAAAAAGAGCATTCAGCAATAGCGGCAGAGAACATAGAATAAAATCCAGGATAAACTGCTTAGTTATTGTTCTTAAACTCGACACACTGCATGAGATCTTTGCTAATACTTCTAAATCATAAAAATGTCCTGTGGTTTAGACAACAAAAATGTCGTTTATATTTCTAAAGATTGAGAGAGAGAGAGAGAGAGAGAGAATGAATGAATAAAGTTTTAGAATTTTTTTTCTTTTTTATTAAGGAAAAGATTCTTTTTGTGTAGTTTGATTAGTGTTGACATTATCAAAGAAAGATTTGCTTAGCAAATCTTTTATTAATCTTTAAGTCTCAGCTCATAGTTGCAGTATATTCGATCTAATAAAACAATATTCTTTTCAAAATAATATTTCTTTAACAAAAATCTTTAGTTTTCATTTTATATTGTTTTATTACTTAATGTACAATTCATTTATTTAAACATTTTATTTCGTTCTTTTAGAACTCCTCTAAAATTGTAGACAGAATTCAGTTCAGTTCCTTTTTGGTTCGCCACGGTTACACCTACATTTTATTCTTTTCCATTTTTGTTACATTTTTGTAAGTTTTTACCTTAAAAATTCTATGCATTTCTTTGATTTTATAGCAAAAAAAAAAAAAGAAACGGAGGTGTTATTTTGTGGGCGTTAATTGCAGACATTTTCACACTATTCCTTTAGACTATTTTGATGTTCTTTTGATTATTGTGCAACGCGCCAAATTTTGTTTCCTTTTTAGGTTTTATACGCCATCTTATCAAACCCTAAATGTTTGTATATCTGTAATCGAAATATCGCAAGTTGTGGTGAAATTCTAAGCACACTTCCTTAAAAGTAGGTTGGTCTGGATTGCAGCTGCTAAATTTAAATTGTCATTATTTAATTTTATCGATCAGTTTATTAATATGTATGTATGTAATGTTTAGACTGCAAAGTTATGGGTAAATTCTGATGAAATTTTTACAGAATGACCTTAATAAAGCCGAAAGTATCATAGGTTATAAAAAATTTAATAGGACCAGGGAGAGGGGTATATTGGTTATCGAATACGTAAAGAACTATAGCAGAAAGAGTTATTAAATTTGGTACCAACAACTTTCTCAAGAACTGGCTTACTGGACAAAACGTGAAACGGATAAGACTAGGCGGAGGGGTCCTCTCATTACAAAGCAAATATTTATTTTCGGAAGACCTACAACATCTAGAGCTCTCGAGTTTTGGTTCCAACAATTTCCTCAAGAATCTATTTTACTGGACAAAACGTTGGAATATCCAAAGAACTATAACAGCAACAATTATGCTACTGTAAAACAACATCATTGGAAAAAACATAGGACTTATATGATCAGGGGGAGAGGTACCCCCATGCAAAGCAAATTTAAATTACTTCAAATTTATTTATTTTTAAAATAATTTTTCTTCAGTGGTTAGTTAAACGGGATTATCAAATTTTTCATAAAACTTCAAGGAGAATATCTCAGAAAACTACCTAAAAGCATATAAATATATAAAAAATATTCAGTGTTTGATTGGAAGTTATAGAGATCTATATTGAAAGGCTGAATTTCCTTAAATGTGTAATTGCTCCGGAAGAATATTATTTTATCGTACACAGAACCAAAAGTCGTATGTAATCATAACGAAAAATTTTTCTTGAGTAACTTTTCATCAGAAATACAAGCCGATCGGCTCACCACCTTCCTTTGACTTTCCACTATTTTCAGTTGTTTATTACATTTTCTACACTATTCAAATATTATCTACAACTAGCTTTTACCCGGTGCACTTTGCCGCAAAACAATTTCCCTCAGTCCTAGATCTCGAAAGAAATTTCACAAATCGACGTGCATTAAAACATGTAATTGGGACCAAATTTTGAATAATGTATTATTCAAATTGAATAATTTTTATTCAAACTAAGCCCATTTTTATTAACGAATTCAAATAATCATATTGACGTTTTTTCAATTTGAAGAATTTACGAAAAATTAACGAAACTTTTCGTTAAAATAAATAAAGCTTTCGTTGGCTGACATTTAACCTACTTTTTTTCAATTCTACACCCCTTTTCGTTATATTTACTACTTTTTTGGTCCAGTGTACAATTACTTAGTCCCACTGATTTTCCTTTCGGAATAGGAAAATACGTAGTTTCAAATACTCTGCTAGGAAATTGTTCTAGTTCAGAAGTAATAAACACATTTGTTCTTATTCTTTTCATTTATTTTTGCATCAACTTTTTCGAGAGGAACACGAGTTATAAGATTCCTATTGATGAACATTTTATACAATAAAAATTTGCGTAAATAACGCCACTTCTCCGTCGCTCATTATACTATAGTTTTGGAAATAAATCTATAACTTTTGATCGGTCGTTTTATTTATGCGAAATTTATTACAAAAAACAAAAAGTTCAAAATTTGGACATCGGTCATCAAAATGTTTTAAAAAAACGCTAAATCTTTGTACATTATTTCAAATAATTTTTGCACCCACTTATAGCCCTCAGAGAAGTTGCTTTAACAATATGCCCATAATTCTGGAAAATTTTAAATCGTATTTTCGTTGTCTGAAATTCTTCACTTTTCTTTAAATTAAGTTACAAAGAATGAAGCAATATTTTCAAAAACATGCTTTCTTGTGCTATTTATCTCTTATAATTTACGAGTTATATGCATTTGAAATTTCAAACTTCTGAATTTGGAAAAATCTTTAGTCATAATTTTAAATATATCCAAAATTATTCAAGCGATTTTCATAAATTTATTTCATTTAATTATGAGTAAATTATTTGCCAAAGAAAAAAAATTGAAGTGGATATTTTTATCCAGTGCTCGACACACTGTGCACTAGGCAAAGATATCAACTATCGATTATTTTTTTAATAATTCTGTAAATATTGAACCTTTAAAGACAACTTAATCGAATTTCACATGGTTAGAGTTGAAGTGTTTCCAAGTTGATTTGGAGAAACACAAGCTTAGTGGTTTAGAAATGTAGCCCCTGATTTGAGAACTTAAAATGTTTTGATTAATATTCTAGTTAAGATTTCTTTATAATAGAATAAAAATATATTAGATTGAGACCATAAAAGTGTTTTATAAGTGAATATAAGTTGTTGCCACCTTTTGAAGAAGAAAATTTATCTCTTGTCTTATTAATACTATTTACTGAAATGGGTTAATTAGCACAGATGTCATTATTACAATTTCTATTTCATTTATTCTATTGAAATTCTTCGATTTAATTCCTGCTAAAAAACGTTATATTTTTAACTGACCGAAATGGTTTTATAATATCAGATACATAAATGTGAGACAAATCTAAACATTCATCACTATAACTTTAGAAATCAACCTTGTTATGCTTGAAATGAGTCACTTTCAATTATCATTCTTAGTAAATCGAGAGTGTCCAAATATTAGACCAAAGGTTTTAATTTTTAGAGTATGCAATATCTAAAAAGTTTTAGTGTCATGTTCAGACTACTTCGAATATGATCAATTCTTTATCAAAAATTGGCTTCTAATTTAAAACCCTTAAGCCAGTCTTAACCTTGAATCTCAGAATGCAGTTTTGAAATCCATAATGTGTTTTTAATAATATCTTAACGCCTTTTTCCAGATTCTCAAATATTAAGGAATTCAAGGACAGTTTTATTTAAAACGAGTATCCACAAATAATCAAGTCAATACAAGTCTCACCAATTTGAAACTTAAAAGTTTCCTATTAAAATTGACTGAAAGCCCTTTAGGACTATGTACAGATACTTTAGATTTTTAGCTACTTTTTATGTTTAAAATTTTTTCTTTTAAAAATCTCAGTGATGAACTTTCATTTGTTACCCGTTTTTCACTTGATAATATATATTTTCAGATCTCCAACTATTATCGACCCAACAGATCTAAATACAAACCGCATTTTAGAAATTCCAGAGATGATTTTGGAAATATTTGGAAACGCTTTAAATGAATCACTCATCATTGTTAAAGGTTTTCTATAAAACGCAAAGGTTTTGCACTCATTAAGTTCGATTTTTAGGGTTCGCAATATTTATTCAGTGAATATTTGTGAAATTCTAAGTCGTCTAGTTTAAAGGAACATAACTGATTTTCGTCTATACATTAATTATGTGAAAATGATTCGCATTAAATGCATATTATCAAATAATCTACAAATAATCGTTTTTATCAAAAGCCGAATAATGTCCAACATAATTTTTCCAAAGAAAATTAGTCACATTATTTACTAGGAATCGTCCTTATGAAGAACCGTATAATGTTCTAAATAATTCTCCAAAGTATTGTTTTATTTAAAAACGAAACACTTTAAATTAAACAACTAATAAATCTCTTTAAATATATAAATATTTAAAATTTCGTAAATCACTTTGAATGCTACAAATCCCAGTTAAACTATAAATCGTAATAAATCTTTTAGGGTTTCCGTAAAAAAATGCATAAAATTGCTTAACTAAATCTTAATTCAAATCTATTTGGACAAACCGATTCTGGGAAAATTGAATCTCAATATCTAGAAGTAAAGAAAAATAAGAAGTGACAAATAACCTTAAGTGGTCTAACGCGAAAGTGCGAGAAACAAAGAAACGCTTTAATGTTTGGAACAAATTTCAATCTTTCACGAACATGCGAAAAAAATTAAATAACACAGCAAGTGTAATTGAGGGAAATTTCCCAATTTTATGGTCTTAAAAGTACTTGAGATTTTATGGCAAAATAAAAAAAAACAAAAATGTATCTTAAAGACCAAAAAAGACTAAAAGTAACCAAAAATTAACTCAATAGAGAAAATCGAATGTCCTGTTGATAATTCATGTTAAAAGCCGTGTGGACTAAGACTAACTAAAGATAATAAACAAAATCCTTGTAATAAGGTTGTATAGCAAGATAAGACTAAATAAATATGTTTATTCTGTCACCGAAAATAGGACTTTCTAGACAGGTACACACACACTCACACACACCCATATTTTTGCATGTTTATAGGGATTGTTAAACTTAGCGGGTAATTTACGAAAATGATCCTTTACCCTCTTTTTGCTGGTGTTCATGTCGTAGTTTTGTATGTATGAAGGAAACATTTCATAGATAAGATTATTGAGCCGTCTGAAAATTTCATTCTGCTATCTTATTCTCTGTCTTGTCTTCGTAATCATAGAAAGTTGTGAATCATCTTGTTTTCTAATTTGCAACCGTTTTACTGTATTTGAATCCTTTCTGTTAATCAAATCACCTGCTGCTTCTATACATGTCCTTGTGTATAGGATTTTTTTGTAAAACTCAACAGGATTTTAGTTTTATTACACTATTTTGTAATTTCTTATTTATGTCATGCTGGATATCATTCAATTTGAATTAAAATACTTTCGTATTTAACGTGTTATATGTCCAATGGTGTCATTGGATTGTACCCATATTGAATTCCAATTAATTGCAAATCAGTTCCTCTTTGCAATATTTGGTATTTTATGTGGTTTTTTAAAGAGGAATATATGTTTTGTGTTTTGATATGAAATATGCGGGACCTTACTATTTGGGTGGTCAGACAAGCACGTGTCTTTAGCACAAAATGAGGGTTTTATATGAAACAATTATTTGGAGATTAGAAAAAAAATTACAAGAAATTTCAATTTAATTTGTATTGGTTTGCCTAGAAGGACCACCTATATTTTCGCAAAAGAAAATAAAGAAAGCTGACATATTTGGCGACATTAAAAATCTTTTTCTGTTATAAGTGCGATTTTCTTTAATTCGAGTAAAGTTGATGTAGAAATTGAAACCATAACAATCAATTTGGTCCAATCGGCTCCATAAATTTTGATCTCACAAATTATGATACCTAAACCCGGTAGAGAACTGACAATACGTTTTTCATACATACTTTACACCCAAACAAAAGAAAATTATGCCCATTTTGAGCAATAGAAATATTTTCCCAGTTCATCAATTTAGTTCCTGTGAATTACATGACGAAACATACGAAAATCTTTTGAACTAATTAAATATTGCTCCGCCGTTTTTCTTAGACGTCGCTCAAGCATTTGACAAATTTTGTCATATGCATCTAAGTGAAAAAGTGTTTACTGCCACCCTGTACCCCCAGACTAATGGAATCTTACTTTATTGATCGTTTATTTCGAGTAAAGTGTAACCACTTTGCCACGGATGAATTTAGGACAGATGAGAGACCAACTGGGTAGTACTCTGGGACCAACACTCTAATATATTAATCTGATTTACCAACATGTGAAAATCTGACTATGTCAACTGTAATACTTAGCTTCCACAGCGAAATCTACACAACATCTAGCCAATTGAATGTATATGGTGACTTGGGCTGACATATGGTGGCATTGATGAAGAACTGACGAATGCGAGTTAATTAAGTGTTAATTCATCACATAACTTCTCATTAAAAAGAAGTTATAAGTACACTCTATCGGAACAACTAATGTACCTTGGCATTCATTTGGATAGCTGACTTAGATGGTGCCGTCATATTGAAGTAAAGAGATTTCAAATGTATTTCATAAATCTACCCTAAACCAGCTTTTTAGAATCAATTTAAGCTAAGACTTCTTAATGAAATCATTCTGTATAAAACCAAGCAAAAACCATTTTGGACATTTGGGCATTCGACTATAAAGATTGGTCACTAACTCGAGTATTGATCCCATTCAAAAATTGTATCCCCAGATATTTGGAAGTTTCTTCGGTAAAGGATGATTTAAAAAAATTCTGATAAAACTTCATATTAAAATTGCAAAATTATCCTAACGCTCTTGCAACACTTTTAGTTGAAAAAAATCTGATACAAGACTTTATAGGGCTGATTTATTTCCCCGATGATGCGACGCCTGTGTTCTCCTCTACTTATTGTAGAGAAATTAGTTTAATTAAGATTTAAGATTTAAATACTTATTGTCGAAATAAAGATTAATTAAGGTTATGGCAAATAATCTAAATTTTATTAAAAGATCCAATAACCGTAAAGTGTCCCAGATCATGGAATATTGGAAGTCTTCAAGAGTTTCTTGAACACTAAGGATACCAATAAAGCCATCAGAAAACTTTATAATAGTGGAATCGATTTTCATTTCAGAAATCCATGGTACTGATGTTACTAAACTATAAAGGATTTCACCATTTTGAATCTTATGTAATGAAGACTTAAGAAGCCTTGGCTCACTAAGGAACACCTGGATATATTCGATTACATAAGATTCAAGTTGGTGAAATCATATATCGTTTACTAACATCAGCACCATGGATTTCTGGATCAGGAAATTTTCTGGTTGTGTGAACGAACCATCATCATCATTATCATTAGTATAACGTTTAAGCAATTGATATTGCTTAAGTAAATGTGGCACTCTTTGATGGATATCTGTAGGTATTTTATAGTTAATAGGATCTATACTTAATAGGATCCATTACACTATAATAGAGTTGAGTTTACAAATTCGTCCAGTATTACAAACTTGTCTCGTTTGGATATTTTTGAATTTATCCATCATAATCAAAGTTATCCCAAAACCACTCTCAATTTGTTGAGACCCTCCTCGTGATGTAATGTAGAACTACATGTGATTATTTTTCTTCTCAAACAGTTTTTGTTGTATATATTATCTTTCATTATGTCGAATAACCAAGTTTGGTCCTTTCCAACATTTCTATTAAATGTTCGACTAATGTTCCCATTAGGAAGAGCTGAGGGAACATAGCTCTGATGATTCGTATTATCATCTGCAGTATTCATGTTCCAGAATTTCTCTGAATCTACGATTATTCTATTAAGAAGTGTAGAGTGTATCCATGGCCTACGTAGTTTCTGCTGGGCAGAAAATCTGTCAGATTTTTTTGCAAATATTTCTCTATTTTGTGTTAGAGTAAAACTTCTTGAGTTATTGCCACATTCTAATTAAATACTTTTCGTTAATTTTAATTTCGCATTTCAGCTATCTAACTGTTTTATTGATTCTTAGCTTTATGCTGGGATGAATGATATTCGTGACATCGGAGCTTACGAACGTTAAAAAATATATGTTCTGACATCTTCAAAAAATTGTTCTTAAAACACCTCCAAGATTGTTCTACGACAATACATTGATGCTAGCGCCATAAATATTTTCTATAAACGCGGTAAAATTAATAAAACTTCCTTAAAGCCAACAAGTGGGAAAATAACATTTAATTTTAGATGAAACGAAAATTACATAACCACAACTAATTATTTTTTATTATAAACTGAATCAATTGAATATTTTCATTCATAAATTCAACATTAAAAATGCGGAAATCCACACTATAATTAATAACAAAAAATTTATAGATTTTATTGATAAAAATTACAAAAGAAATAAAATATAAATCCCAAACGAACTTAACAAAATCCGTGGATAATTTTCTAAGCCAACACAAAAATTTTAACACCTTCAAAATAGTCAAAAAAAATTTTAAAAGGAACTTCCGACCTCTGATCAAGCAAAAATCAGGGCGTTTATTTGAAACAACTAAAATCAATAAATTAATGAAAAAGGAAAATAAATAAGAACACAAAATACAACCATGAATTAAAAACAGTCCATTAAAAAGAGGCAAAAAGGAAAATATTTAAAATTATAAAAATATAAAAGACAAAGACTTCAAAGAAGATAAGCCGATATTAAAAAAAATATATAAACTACCAAATACTAAAACACAGTTAGACGCCATTTAATTGGCCAACAAGAAAAACTAAAACAATGACAATGTTGGAAATTTGTGCCTTTTAGATCAGCACAAGTGTATTCAAAATGAATTCAACTCAAATTATTTCGTCGGCTTTGAAAATGTTTTTCAATAAATGAAAGGTAGAAGGACAACAATTTAGTCAAAGTAAGAAAAATGCTTTAGATCCTTTGTTTTATTTAATATTTTAAATTAAAGAAAATTTTGTTCAAGTCATTCATTAGTGAGGAAACTAAACGAAAACGTTTAATTGACTAAAATAATTCGTTAAGATCAAAAGCATAGAATTGTGTGTAACTTAGGTGTTGTCCTGCTCTAAAATAGGATGTTCTCGCAGACCACCCATTTTAGCAGTGTCGGCTCTTAATAGAAGCATAAAAGGACTTAGTTTAGTGCATTTATTTAAATTGTTAAACCAAAAACATTTAGTTTAATTAGAGGTCTTAGTTTAACTAAAAGGTAATATGAAATTCGTGTAGTGCTATAGTAAACGGTGTATAAATTGTTATTGAAGGTTTTTGATAAAAAGGAAAATGGAGAATATTGGAGTTATTACACCCCTGACTTATTTTATATTAAATTTCAACAATTTTTGATTATGAAGGATGTTAGAATCTGTTCGTTCTAGTTCAATCAATATGATCCTTGTCTATTACATTTTAATTCGATTCGCAAATCTCGTAGAGATCATACCTTCACATAATTTAGTAAGCGTGATAGTGGCATTTAAATCTGTAAAATGTATCTGTTTGTTTGAAGAGCACCTTATTATCAAATGAAACACAGGACAGCCCATGAACTTGCGACATGTTCAAATTAAATAGTTGTAATGTATCTCAAAGACCATTAAAAGAACACAGAACTTACAAGAATTAACAATAAATAAACTTTGGATATCACTCGACTTCTAAAAATTTAATAAACATATACATTTTTCGAGAAGGACACAAAACCGATTTAACTTGTTCCTCCAAAAAGAAGATTAAGAACAAACAGACGTTAACGAAATATTTGATGAGCTCTTAAAGTATAATACACATGTAGTTAGTTCACTCTGGGAGTAATCGAAGCTGGAGGTCTCATACAAGAAATATCTATATATTTGGATCCAACTGAAGGCGGGAACAGCCTTCAAGTAGGAACGTCAATCACAATTGCGATAGAGTAAAGAGAAAGCAAATTCTACCCAGAGTTATACAGCCTTTGCATAGTTTTGATGTTATTGGTCTTGCAGGATGATACATAAAAAATTAGAGAGCTACATAAATGATCAAGTTTATTGAGTTGACATTTTCAGATCCTGCTTCTAACGTAACGTAAGCGTAACCATCTGTATTGATGATCAATGTGTGAAATCGTAAATTTTGCGTTTAGAGCAAACCTAATTTTGACACTCGCTTCTAGGAAGCAAATGAAGCATAGAATTGCTACGGAAGTACGAATAATTTTCAACACAAATCTGAATTCGATTTTTACACATAGAGTCTCTGTACTTGCTTTTTCGCAATGATTTCAAACGATTGATACTCTTTCCACTTTCTTTAGCTTGTTTAATTTTTTCCTTAAAAATTTTTGGTTATCACGTCCAATTCGAATAAAAGCAAAGACTTATTTGCATGTGAAATAAATGAAAATGAAACTAGATATAAGTTTCGTCTATTGGCTAAATAGAAAACACCGTGATACAAAAGTAACGAATCGTCTTAATATTTTCGAATATAGAATGAAAATTATATAATTCGAACCACAATAACTAGAGTTAAAGACAAAATATTGCACTTCTGAAAACATATACTATTACAGAAACATTTCTTTTCATAAGGGGAAACAACACAAGTTTTAAACGGAAAGGGAACCTTTGAAATGGAACTTAATTTTGTATATTAGAATGAAATTACTCTTGTCACTGACTGGAAGTCCAATGATGACCAACTATTCGAAAAGCATAACTTCAGTTCAAAGTTATTTATATTATAAAAACAATGCTTTAATTATCGATCACGGAATTTAATTATTAGTGGCAATTATCTTTTAGAAACTTGAGCTGTCAGAACCAATATACATTGAGTCAAAACAGGTCGTACATATAACGACAAAAGATGTAGAATTGAAGAAAAGTAGGTAAAATATCTGCCAACGAAACCTTTATTCATCATAACGAAAATTTTCGTTAATTTTTCATACGTTCTTCAAATTTACGAAAAATTTCAATATGACTATCTGAATGCGGTTAATTTGAAAATTTATTATTCAATTTGAATAATACATTATTCAAATTGACAAAAATAAATTCTTCATATTGATGAAAATTATTCAATTTAAATGTCGTAATTAAGTTAAGTTTACAAAATATTAGCTTTATTGAGAAAAGAATTACGTTGGAATTCGTTCTAAAGAAATTAATATATACCAAAGGAAGAGTTACTCCCCAAACAAAGCATATATGTATTATAGAAAATCTAAGAACAGTGCGAGAATTTCAAAATTTGGACGAACACGACTTCTCCAGGAAACTGTTTTGCTGGCAAAATGTAAGATGGACAGATCAGGGGAGAAGTAGCCCCCTAACAAAGAAATATGGATTAACGAATATCTATAGATTTAGTACAGCGAGAATTTTGTCTCAATAAGATTTTTCAATACAAGACGATTTGTGATTAATGAATTCTTTCGAGACTAGAAACGTATTAAGGCAAAGTAGAACAGTAAAGTGTCAATAGGATGGTGGTGAGTCCGACCAGCTGGATCTATCAAAAGTTATTACATGTTTATGATCAGGCTGATCTTCCATTTTGAATTTTCATGAATTTATTTTGCATAAATTCCTTGAATATCAATAAAATATGTTTTCTCTTGTATGATATCGATATTCAGTTTATTATTATTTAACTAGTTAAATAAACAAAATTTTATTCAAATTAACTTCATTTTAGTATGTAGAATTGAATACTGCCCTAAATATCTGTTGATATAACATATTTTTCGTTAATTTTTAACAAAATTTTAGTTAATTTAACATCTTTAATAAAAATATTTGATTAATTTTTTAATAAATCTGTTTGTTTAAAACGTTGTTTTTCATTAAATTCTTCGAAAATAATTCGTTAATATTACCTACGACATTTGGTTCAGTGTATATTAAAAAAAAATGGTTTTATAGTAGAAAACTGTGGAAGTTCCATACGTAAAGAGGGCCTGTTAAGTGACAGGTTTTCGAAAATCAAGTAGCTGTACATGATTTTTAATATTGAGAAGATTACACGTCACCATTAAAAACAATGCTTTTTATGGTCAGAATTGTAATGTTTAAGTGAATAATAACCAAATTCCAGCTGCACTTCGTTACTCCCAATTAAATTAATTGTGGAGAAATTTCAATAAAAAAATTATAAAAACATTAACAAAAATTCACCAAATAATGTGGATCTTGTCCACAAATTTTAATTTAAAATTTCAGCTGTTCGTATTTGACGCTCGTGACCAACGAAGAGGAAATACACATAATTTTAAATACTCTTACTTTTATATGAACATATAATTAATTTTCACAAACCACAAATGTCGGTACATGTGTGGAACCAATGGACTTATGTCATCTTTAAAAATAAATTACAGAAAAATATATTAAAATTATTTTGTTAAATTATGAACAACTCGGCACACTTATGACATTTCATTTAGGAAATTATGCATTTTTACTGAAAAATAATGAAAAAAATATATATTTTCAGTCAACTATAACCTTTCGAGGCAACTGAAAATATAGGACCACCATCGTTATCTTATAGTTAAAAACTAAATTTTAAGCGGATTAAAAATTGCTGCATTCTAAAGAAAAATAATTAAAAGGTTTTTTAAGTAATTTCACACTTACTTATGACGCCTTTGCTTCATAGCAAAAGAGGAAAAACTATTACATCTTTATTTCATTCCATTTTTTTGGGGTGACATTTGAAATTTTTGTAAAATTCTTATCAAAATTTTAATTTTTAAAATCTGTAAGGTGCAAATGGTACTTAAATTTCATAAACACCCTCGTGTTTTTGAAAATTGTTGTTGCTAAAGGTTAGTTTTACCATGGAAAATTTAAAAGCATTAAATTACGATGCAGTTCTTTACTTGCAAAACCGCGTGAAAAACTGAAAATCAATTATTTGTGTAGATCCTGACAATTGTATCCTTTGCTTTGTTTAAATTTGATAAAATTCCAAAAAAAAAAAAAAAAAACTTCAAGAAATATGAATTTTTGTTATTTTTTATAAGAAAAACAATTGTAATTATTTTGATAAGAAAAATCCAGGAAACGCTGATTTTTAGTATAAAATTCATTTCCGGTTTCTTTTTAATTTGAAATGTTGACACTTTTGGGTCTTAATATATATAATATCTGTTATATCCGCGACATATTATACTTTTTGAGAGGATATAATAATAATAATCTTTGAATATTCTACAATACATAATTACTTAACACAAGAGGAGCATTTCTTCACGATATTTGTAAATGAATTTGTAGTAGGGTGCACGTCTCCCCATGTCCCTTTCAAAGTAAATTAAAATTACATCACTTTTCCTCTCTCTTTCTAAAAAGTTCAATAAAATTTCTCTACAAAAGGAAAAGTTTGCTTAATCCATTGTTACTCAATGTTATAATTTATCTAAAATTTTTATTGAAAATTCACCAAATGCAGGAAAATTCCCTTTATCAGTTATAACTGATCACTTAGGTCTTACAACCTCATATCTGGTCTATCATTGTACTGAAACGATTTTGTAAATCTGTAACTTTTGAATTGTTTCGGTATTAGAGGGTATCTGGAGGTTTACGGGACACCACCTATTCAGAAAAGCTTTGGATGTTGGTCATGTCGGGTGAATTGATGTTTTGGAAATTCGCTAAATGACACGAATATCATAATGTAGGTTATTTTATATAGTTTTACAGGTCGTGAAATTAAAATAAATTTTTACGCATTTTTAATATTTTTTACTATTTTTTTAATTTGTGGGCTGCTAAAAATTAAAAATTCCCCATCACATTTTAAGTAGTATTATGCAAGAATCTCATAAATATATATCCGTTTAAAAGTATACTTATCTTTTTTATAATTTATATACTAATAAATTTGTCGCTTTTCTCCAATCTTGTATGAATTTGGTGCACACATCTGCCCACAAGCCATATTCAAAGTTGGTCAATTTTGTAAAAAAAATTTAAGTCCTCAAATCATAGAGCCTTTAGGTTACCTATATATATACTCCCTTATAAAGTGAAACACTAACAACAGGCTAAAATACACTTAATTTAGACTTAATGAAAATAAGTGTCAATATCAATTAAATATGTTCAACATATGCTTTTTTCTGTGTGAGGAGGCTACCACTCTCCTTCATCCTATCTGTCCTACGTTTTATCCACTTATAACTGTTCCTTGGGGAAGACATCTTAATACTGATGAAGTGTTAATACCCGCATTAAATAGTTCTTTACATATTCGCAGCCAATAATTTGTATGAGGGCGTACTCTTCCCCTGACCCTATGAATCATATATTTTGTTAGGTAAAACTATCTCAATTACTTTCCCAAGGAAGAGTAACTTCAATAAATATTTAGATATTCGATAATTAATATTTAATTTTTTTGGGGTTTACCCCTCCCCCTACTCCAAATCGTCCTACATTGTGTCCAGTCAAAGAGTTCCATGAGAAAGTAATTGGGACGAAATTTAAACTCTCGTTGTAATAGTTCTTCAGTAATTAAATTACTAAATAATTACAAAGTTACCAAAGAATCTCCCTTCAATTCTATCGGAATTTTGTACATTCTTTGTTATTTTGGATGATATATTGGGAACATTCTATGAAAAGACACTCGAGGAGTATTTTCTGCAACTTTCATAGCGACGTGATGATCATTTTAATGAAAAAGTAAAATTTTAAATTGATTTTATACCCATTGGGATTTCAGGTATTTTTGTAGAAAAGTTAGAATTTATTTTGAAATTACCTGCTTCGCGGAAAAATTTTTACACATTATACTGCAACAGTTCCGGAAATATATTTAAATATTAATGTGTAGGCCGGATAGCGTACCTCTAAGTCTTATCTAAAAATGTTGTCTGTGATACTAAAAAAACGCTTTGGCTATAGGACGACTTTAATGAAATTTATAACAGATTTTTTTAAAGAAGTAAACACTAACCTGTGCCCAATCGGAAACGCTTATAGCCTGTAATATTTTCTAATAAAGACTCTACTCATGTAGAGTCTTTATTAGAATTTGTAAGTTGAAAGTCATGTCAAAAATAAGAGGAGTTTCTGTTACAGTTTCTGAGATATGCGATATTTTTCTTAAATTTCGGCAAAAGTTTCAGAAACAGACGGGGGACGATATTTGTCCCCCGCTTTTATAATCCATATTAAAATATTTCAGATTTTAAGACTGTCGCGGACATCGGTCTGGAAAATTTTTTAACTTACTAAAAATATTGATATTGATTTTGAATGAGAAGCTTCTTGGGACAATTGTTAATAATCAAGTAAAAGATTATTGAATTCCGTCAATTGTTAGCGTGTCAATATACAGATAAACAGAGCTAAATCGTTTCCAATTTCAATTTGGTGTTATTGGATTTTACATTATTCTCTCTTGGCGTAATATAATAATAATAATAATAATAATAATAATAATAATAATAATAATAATAATAATAGCTCTGTATTTAAAGTAAGTCCAATCGAATATATTAAAAACCTATTTTGTACTTATGTAAATGTCAGTACGCACGATTTTTCCCATTACAGTCACTGAAGCTTGACACTTATTTTGTCTAATCAGGAAAGGCACAAATGCAGATTCCAAACGATTCATCTTAGATTTTATTATTTTTGCTCTAGATTGTTGTAAGTAGAAATAGTAGATAACAATCGAAGATTAACTACATGATGAGACTGAAATTCTTACAGTAGACCTATTTTTTACCCAAGTTTTTTACATTCAAATAAAAATAAAATTAAATCAAAATTTTGTATTTTGATTTAAATAAATAAAATAAAAAATAAAATATTTTAATCTCGACTTGCTAATGGGTTATTTCCGCTCAGAACCATTAACACTTCTATAATAATCTCTTTTTTGTTAAAATCCTTTAAATAAACCATGATGGAGAAATATTATATTGATTATCAAACATGAAAAAATCAAACGAAAACTTCAATCGAAACCCAGAATTATCTAATATTTATTTAGAGTCGTTACTTTAAAACCCAAATAAAATTGATAAGACTTTGGAAATAACGCTTGAGAAAAGTGTTAAACTGACGTTTAATTGACAGTAAACACGTGCTCTTATCTGTGGTTTATCCGAATTGATTTTAAGTGGTATAATGACCACAACAAAGGTAAAGTACTGAGAAGATTACAAGACGTAAGAGATGTAAATAAACAAATAATAAAATAATAAATAATAAAAATAAAATAATTAAAATTATAAATAAATTGAGTGTAACGAAAATTGTGCTAAAAGCACGTAACGGTAAACAAATTAATAATTATTAATTTTAATGAATTTAAAACAAATAACTAAAACATTTCCGAAAAACATTATATAAATTTTCTCCATCAAAGCGGTTACAGAAGGTTGAGGTTCTTACTGGAGTTTATTTTTGAATTTATGACCATATAATGAATTACCTGGGTCACAAAGTAGAATTTGTAAGTTGAAAGTCTAAAGAGAAAAACATAAAGAAATAAAGAAATGTCAGGAAGTAAAATAGGAAAGGGTTCAGCAATAAGTATCACAAAAACTTGTTAAGAACCATCCGCATGGAACAAATATCCCCCAAATCAAAAGTCACCAAATCCGTCAGATTACAACAAGTTGCAGCCAAGGAAACTCGACCGTTGGTTACCGAAGGCATTCTAGTGGCAGAAAGACGAGGAATTATTTCCTTCTTATTCGACAACTTCTACAAATATCGTTTGAAAAAAGACCCATTCTCGCTGTTTGTATTCCAAAGCGAACATGTTTAACTACTGCAGCAAATATGTCCTGATCTCATCAGGATAAGCAGACACTTTTACTAATTCCATTTGACCTAGAAGTTTCCTACAAGCGTTGAGTTGTAAACCAGTGTCAGTAACCCCTTCCATGTGGATCAACTATTCTTTACTTCTGTGAGAGACATTTTAAGAGTAAATGCCCCATATATGAGGGGGAGGGTTTGTAATAGCATAAGAATTCTGAAATGCCACTAGTTACTGCCAAGACACTCGCGTGGCCATTCATAATATACCTCTAGTTTTCCGTAGAATTCAGCCTTGTTGCTGTTTGAAGAGCTAATTTCCGTGTCATCATATCCGCTAGTAATCAGTTGGGAATTGCAAATATAGTCATAGCTGATATGAACCTGACCTGTGAACCTGTGCTTCAATGATCAGAAGCCCTATTTTTCGAAGGGCTGAATCGAATTTCAAGCGAATTGAGGAGGTTTTAAGTGATTTTCACCTGCATACCGCACCGTTGAATATAATTGGTCTTACTACAAATTCATAAATCAAGTTTACATTTCTGCCCCCAGTGCCCTTACTACAGATGTAGGTAGCCGTCCAAGCATAACGAGCATTATATCAAGGTAGTCAAGTAATCAATAATACCAGCTCTGCTTTCAATAGATTGTCATTTTTGTCACTCACAGTACTCCAGTTGAGCTATCTTAATAGTGTGAGAGCGTTTCCAGATGTTTAAAAGACACTGCTACTATTATCGTCAGCGTACCCTACGGCCCAAAGACCCAAATGGTCCACATCCTTAAGTAGCTCATTCAGTGCCAAATTACATAACAGAAATTAAGGAATACCTTCTTAGGGCACCCCTCATTATTAAAGCATTGTCCATGCTCGATTTAAAGATTCTGTTGGACAAAAGACTTGTCAGGAATCCAATAATTTTTATTGGATTAATATGATTAGATAGATATTAACATATTGACACATTATTTACGTTTTGGAATATCTAGAAGTCTATCAGAGTATATTCACCAAATTTCAAAGATCACCAATTTGTTCTACTAGCGAAGGGAGTGTTAAGACGGCACTGATCTACCCTTAGTATTGGAATGCTGAGGGCTTGAAAGAAGATTACAAACCATTGATCTAATATGCAAGTCATTGATACTCTCTAGTACTTTCAGCATAAAGGAGGAAAGACTAATAGGATTGAATAGGAGATTTAACTTATTTGGGTGTAAGTATAACCTCACATATAGTCCATTTCCATCGAATATATGACCTATAAATGCTGAACAACCATGGCAAATACAATATTTTTATAAGAGCCACCTCTATATTAGTTCTGAAATGATTCGATTATAAATGTTTCACTTAATAAGGGATATTTTACCCCTCTCTGAACTAATCGGGGATACAATTGCCTGGCGGAAAAGAGTGCTGAAAGACGTAGGCTTATACATAAAATTTAGTGATATCTAGAATTGAATTACGAAATAATTAATTTTATTTAAGAATCATAGACAAAGTTCTAGGAAATTCTCCTAAATTTCAGCAATAAAACACGTTATCGTGGCGCCACCATAAATACTCAATTTTCCTAACAAAAAATTCTATCAAAACTTTCAAAAGAATTTATTTCTTTTATATGAAAAATATTTCTTAAACAAACAATGAGACTTTTTGTTTTTGAAAATAAATTAAGCGGCACTGAAATTGAAAACGCCCACAAATTTTACTGGGAATTTGAACAATAAAATTATAAAATTGCAAAGAAGAAAATGAAATCAAATAAAGTTATATAAAAACCAACAATCAAATTCAATTTGTTACGTTTGATTTATAAAATAAATTCTATAAAAAAATTAAGAAAAGAAATATTCCAAGAATTAAAAACCAAAATATTTGGATAAATAGATGTTGTGATGACAAAGATGTCAACGTGAATTTTCTAGTTTGTTTTGACAAAACAGTGCAAATTGAAAGAGATGTCATAGCCATGATCATCATATTATGACCTCAAATAAACTGGAAAACAAGAACAAAACAAGGACATCATTGCAAGAGAAGAGAAGAAAACAAGACCACCTTGAAGAAATTTTTCATTTGTTTACATCTTTTTAGCTAAAATACATATATAGAAGAGAGATAATAGAAATATGGCTAAAGGGAGTGAGAGATCTTTAATACGAAATTGCATTGTTCTTAGAGCAAAATCTTTAATATTGTTGTGACATTTTCTAGCCAAGGATTCTTAAGGATTTTAATATTATTTTTCTGTTTACATAAATCTTGTCATATATATAACGTTGGTTTCACTGTGGTGACCATAATGTCTTCATTTCTTTTTGTCTCAATTCTTTTCGTATTCAATTTCTATTCACTCTTAAATTCTAAAATAAAAAAGAGTAAAATTCTATTGTGTTTTTAGTTACAAAAAAGAGAGACCTCACAGATATTTTTCTCTATTTGTTAGTTTGTAGAAAAAAATGTGCTAAATACCTTGAAATGAACATTCTCAATATTCAATAGACAAAATTTAATTGTTTTAAATCTATTTTATTACGAAATTTTATGTTATTTCTTTGTGTGTGTTTTGGGACTTCATGTGACATTTTTATTAAATTCCTAAAGAATTTGAAGTAAAAGAATCCTCTAGATATTGATTATTGCACGCAAACATAGAATTATGGTTTAGATATATAAAAAAATTTAACATTTCTATTAAATTATTGTTTGAAATGTATTTAATATGTGCTGAATACCAGTCGCTGTGGTAGATCTTGGTTTGGTAATAAAGAGAATATTATTTAAAAGGAACAATATCAGAGATCTGGTGGCCTAAATAATGTTTTAATTATTAAAATTATTAGTAGTGTGTTCACACTTACCTATAAATCATCTTGAAGGATCTAAAAAGAAATGAAATGAAATACTTCATTATTGACATTAAATTATTATATGAAAATATATAAGTGTTTGTTTCTGAAATCAAAAATACATTTAATGATTATAACTTGCAAATGCCCTGTGCTCCTAGCATAGTGAATGTAATTATTATTTCAATAGTTTACTTGCTCATAATATCATAATAGCGACACTATTTTAAAACTCTCGCTATAAGCAGATATTAGATAACCCAATAATAAAATTAACTTAGTATGGGAGTGAATCTCACCCGTGTTTTCAATATTAGCCAGGATTAGGGAATAATTTAGAAGTCTCGTGTTTTAACCCCCTTAGCTTATGGTAGTGGCGTGCTCTAGGTGTAATAATTCATTTATATTTGGGCTCTCTTTCCTCTTAATCGTATTCGGCTACTTTTTCCCAATTATATTTTCATAGTTATACCAATGCGGAGCATACGATTAGAAAATTCCAAATCTGATATATCTAGCTGAATGGTGGTGATTAAGACAGAGAAGACAAGGAATAACTTGGATACTGAAAAGTTTAATAGTAACGGTATACCAGTGCTGCTAATTTAGCCATTTGCATTCTCGTTTAAACACCGAAAATCTAATTTTGCTATTTAATACTTTTTTAGCCAGTTTTATTTACACTTACCTATTCGCACAGTGACTAAATGGACACATCAAAGTGTCCATAAAGCACTTTAAAGGAAAGTACCTCATGAAATTTACAAGTGAATTTAAAAGTGAACTTTTTTAATAAATAAGGATTAAAAAAAATGCTTATCACTTGAAAACTCAGTTTCCAGAATTTTGGACCAGTAAAACGAATTTAAGGATAATTTTTGAAAAGTGTAGAATGACGAATAAGGCCAAACGTCTTATATTCTTTAGGAAGGAAATAATATGTTCCATTATATTTGACGAATCTGTATAACTCTTCACCACCGCAAGTGGTGTTTGTGTGTAATGCTAAGAAGGAATCATCTAAGTCCCCATAAAGTACATACATTCTTGCATTAAATCAAAGTTTATATGTTGTTGGTGCTCTCACTTCCAATATATAATATGTAATAATTTACAGAGTTCAATGAAATATGGCCGGAATATTTGTTATGGTCCTTCATATTTAAAACCAGTAAAATTGGTTTAGTATATTAAATGTTATAGGCCGATATCTGAGACAGCCTTTAAATTCAAGAGAAGATCAATTATTAATTGACAAAATCATTACTAAATTGTATACCCAATATTCATTCAACTTTTAATTTTATTTTCTCAAGTTAAATGAAAGTGTGTGTTGCTACCAGAAAACCCCAATACATCCTGTCCAATATCATATTGTTTGAATAAAAATAGTCCGAATTTTTTTAGAAAAGGCATTGTATTGTAAAAAATTAATAGAATTATTTATGGTCGACAGAGGTGAAAGAAATTTTCCTGGTGTCCGTCGTTTATTTTTGAAAATAAATCTTTAGCTTTGGAATTGTTGGAGGCATTGAAATTTCATATGGTTGTATCTGAAGTGTTTTCGAATTGATTTGGTGAAGTAAAAGTGTCTCAGTCCTAGTCGGTAATCCTAATCTATCGATTTTTTTAAATCGATATATTGAAATTTGTTTGATAGAGATTAACAAGAATCAAATATATACAAAATTTCATTCGGATCAATTCATATATAAAATTTTGGCAACTTCTTAAGACCTACTTTGTAAGAGACCCAGACTACTTTATTTCTCGAAAATACCTCAGATCTAATCGTGTGATATTTTATTAAAATGTCTCATATGCGGACCTTATTTCCAAATTTTGAATTTTAAGTCTAAACTAGATGACAGTTTTGGTATATTGGAACCAGCGGTGTGAAAGTTTAAATGTTACAGAACTATTTCCAAAGAAATCACATTAGACGGCATTTAGGCATTAAGGACACAAAGCACAATAAGAGAAGAGTAGAATCAGGGGTCTTCCCTTCATAAAAGGCAAATATTGATCATCGAATATTTAAAGAACTATAATAGCGAAAATTTTCAAATTTGGTCCCAACCACTTTATCAAAGAACTAATTAACTAGACAAAATGAAGAACGGGTAGAATCGGGGGAGGGTAGCCTCCATACAAAGAAAATTTTGATAATCGAATATCTTAAGGACCACTATACCGAGAATTTTCAATGTTGGTCCCAATAATTTTTTCCCGTAACAGTTTTACTAGACAGAATGAAAGTCGGATAGAATCATAGGGAGAGATGTTTCGAATACAAAAAATCGATTATATCAAAGTACTGTAACAGCAATAATTCTTCAATTTAACCCCAATCACTTTCTAAAGAAATTACTCATTAAAATATAGGACAGGATCACAAGGAAAGGAAGTCCCATACAAAGCAAATATTATTATCAAATAAGAACTGTAAAAGAGAGGGCTTTTATTACTTTTTATTACTTTCCAAAAGATTTTCCTTACTGGCCAAAATGTAGGATTATTAGGACCATGTGGAGGGATACCACCTACTTTATAAAGGCGGCAATGCGCACCGGGTCTTAGCTTGTACTATGTAAATATAAAATTTTATCTGAACTTGATGTACTTTTTAGGGCATAAAATTATCTATCACAGTGTTGTTATTAAAACCATTAAAAAGTGGATTTTAGGTATTAAACATCAGAGTTTTAAATTGCATTCGCTCTTGTTAATAGAATACTTATTTCAATTATTAGTTCAAAAGATATCGTATAAATGAAAATTGATTAGATATCAAATTATGTTAAAAGTAAATCCGTGTGAGCGTGGGAAGATCTGTCAACAAGCCCTAAGGCCATTTCTAAAAAAATGTTTGTTCTCAAATCGCAATAGTAATATTAATCAATATAATAAATATTAATGTTAGCAAAACACCCAAAAACATTATTTGCATGATATCTTTTATAGTGACAGAGTAAACTCTCTTATCAAAAGATTTGCTTATGCGTATTGTAGTGAAATTTCAAATAAATATACTTTGTCAGTTCAATACTTCGTTTAAATTACTGAGGTTCATGGCTGCAAAAATATGGAGATGGAAATTGAGAATGCAAATAAAAATATTTGCCAAAGAAATTCAAGGATAACTCGAGGTCCTTCACACTAGATATATTTCGTTGTGGCATCTTACTAAGGCTACAAATATAACACCTTTCTAACATTTGTTAGCTACTGTTGACAGCCAGTTGCAAATGAATTTGTTTCATGTACATTTAAAATTCAATATTTATTTTAAATTAACTTAAAATCACATTTAACATGGTTCCATCACATGCTACATGACACTACGCTACTAAAAATAATTATGAATTTTTAATAACCATATTTCAAATCCTTAGAGATTTAACGAAAAATTTAAATTTTCTTTAAAATGTCTAAAGAAAAAACTCATTAACAAAGATCTTAGTAAAGAATAGTGTAAACAGCTGGTATATCTGAAATAGACAATCAGACAATATATTGCATAATGGACGGAGGTCTTATGAAAAAACAATGCCAAAAACACTTAACTAACTAACACACACATTAGCACATACAGAAAATGTACTTGAATAACAATAGCAAATCCTTATTGAATGCATGAGTACATTAAACCACAAGGAATCATTGAAGCGTTAACAAAAATTAACAATTGCAACATAAATGATAAGGACTTGTCTTCTTTTTCTTGTTGACATTTCTATTTATCTAGGATTATATTTTAATGAAGTTCTTAACCTGTATTACATACAATTTGAAATGCTTAATAATTGTCATTTTATTTTATTATTTTTACATTTAGTAAAAATTAGCAACACTTTTTGTACCATTTTTTTCTTTGCCAAATTTGTTACCTCTAGGATCTCTAGAGACCACCAAGATTTTCCAATTTACTTTAGGATATTTTTCGTTTTTTTCACAAAATAATTCAAAATAGTTAAGAATACTTAAAGTATATTCTTCATAAGATTTTATCTAAGAAATGTATGTTTTCACGCATTTTATCCATTTTGTGGTTAAACAATGTTTTAAAATTATTTGTCTTCAGTCAAAGTTGCGTAAAAGACTTGAATGTTGCATCTACATTATCTCTAAAGTTTTTATCTTTGTTGCGTGTTTGGAAATGATAAGAAAGTATTTAAGGATTTTTAAAGTTTGATTGAAGTTGTATGTAAAAAAAGATGGTACCCTACATCTCAGAAGCAATAAATTGGTAGTGAATATAAGAAACATTTTAACGGACTTAAATTTCCAAAGCATGACCTTTGACCTTTTACCAAAAATTTTATGGCAAAATTTGACTACTTTTGGGTCCTAAACTTTTTGCAATACTCCCTCGAGGGTTAAAAGTTTTAGAAAAACTTGTGTTAGGAATTGTTTTACCTCATTCCTTAATAGAAAGATTCTGATTTTTAACACTCTTAGAGGACAGATCTATAACATCAGGGAACTTACATGGAATCCACATGGAAATGGAAAAAGTTTGCTCTCAAACTCCTTCATCTTCGCCTCTCTCCAAGAATCAGCGTTTCCCATAGTCGTCTTTAACCAACATTATTTTACTTCATACATTTTTTCTCAAAATATTTTAATTTTGTATATCTATATCATATCATTTTATATAATTCTTTGTTGCCTTTCATTTTCATGTTCAAGATAATATTTTTATCTAACAAATCAATTACGTTTTCTTTTCTCTTATGTTCCTTAAAGCTTTGCACTCTTTTTTTTTTGCTTTTTCTTTGAGACCGATAAGAATTATAATCGTTTGCCATCCATGTAATTTGATGTTTTTATATATACATATATATAGTGATAAAATATGTATAAGAAAAAGAGATTTATCTTCTATATCAAATCGATTTTATATGTTGGCACGCAAATAAAATCACATACTGTGTTATCGAATCGTATGAATTTGTGTTGTGACATGATTTAAATTAACTTTTTAACCAGAATAATTCAATTTAATTTGCGTGTTATTTGATTTTATTTTATTTTATACACTTTTATAGTCATTGTATCATTGAGACATCAATGATTATGGACTCATGTTTACTGAATTAAATTTATTCTTTTAAATTAAAAAATAAATATAAAGAAAACACTTATGATCTTTCATTTTCAATGCAGGCGGTCAGTTTTTTTTTAAGTTGCATACATACAGTATGTTAGAAATATATGTTACCATTTGCATGCATGCAGTAACAAATAAAGGCAAATATACTTTTACCACGCACTGTTAATATATTCCAACTGGAGTACACACTTCTGACTCAAATGCAATTTCAATTATTCTTGTAAATGGGAACATGGTCCCAAATCTCATATAATGATGTGCTAAATATCGTAGAAGTTATTTCTAATGGCCATTTAACTGCTTCAAAGGTGAATATTCTAGATCTCGTCCAATGGAACGAAATTATTTAGATATAACGAGTTCGGATCCTCGGATTACCCCATTTCATTTTTTATATGAAACATGATTAGGACTGTAAAGATATTCTTCCAAAATAGCTTGGAATTAGTATTTTTTGAGGATTCGACCCAAAATTTTTTTACTGAAATATGACTTCATTTTCTCGTGCTAACTAGATTTTATTTCCGTGATTTTTCTTTTATTATATAACTCAATTGTGTTCTAGTATTGGTTTCTTGATGGAGATTTTTTACCTCAGGATAGCTGAGCTGATTCCTGTTCGCTTCTGCTAATTTTTTTATAAAATGATTGAAAGTATTCTCGTTGTGAATGAAGGTAAGAGATTCTGAAACCTCGCGCATGCTCTTATGAATCGTATTATCTTCTGAAGTACTAATTTTCTTCTCAATTCATTCTATATTACAGTTTTCTATAACACCGAAGAAATCTATTTGTAATCTACGAACAGAAGAACAACACCATATAGGATCAGGGAGAGGGGTACCCCATACAAAGAAATATTAATTGCCAAATATCTAAATAAAGAAAGAGTTAAGAAAGAGTTTAACATATGGTCTCAAAACACTTTTCCAAGAAAGAGTTCTATTGGACACAATGTAGGACAGATAGGGTCAGGGGGAGAGATAGACCTCATACAAAAAAAAACATGAATCATTAAATATATAAAGAACGATTAAATGAGAGTACTAAGATTTCATCGCAATTGCATTACTACTTGACATAATGTTATAGAATCAGAGGGAGAAGTAGCCTCTATATAAAATGTAGAACGCATAGGATCAGAGGGGGCGCCATACAATGCAAACATTGATTATCAAATATCTAAAGATGCAACACGATTGTAAATTGAAGAATATGTAATGAACTTTTACCGCTAGAATAATTAAATTAAGAACCAAACGTTTTCCTTTTAAACAATTTACTTGAAAATGAATATAAAGAAAAAAGAAAGAGCTGTTCCCCCCACAGACCAAAAATTGATTGATATTTTAAGAACTATATCATTTAGAATTTTGAATTTTGTCATTTTTTTATGAAACGGTTTTAATGAAAAAATTTGAATGGACATGATCGGTGGATATGTTTAAAAGACGTTCCGTTTTATAAGAATAATTGTGCAGCAAAATGCACCGAGTTTAACCAGTTGACCCATTGTAATATCCCATAAATTATTAATGTCTGTGAGGGAGGTCCTCGCCCAACAGATCTCATGTTAAGAAAAAATCCACCCTTCTTTCTTCATGCATGAAGTGATATTAAAACGTCCACTATTTCAAAACTTGATATTGGTCGAATTCCAACCTGTCCTAGTCTAGATTTTAATTAAGATTCTCCTGAAACCAAACTTAAAATATCTTCCACAAAATATGATATTCACAATAAATAAAATTATTCCATTCACAATAGCTACATACATAAATCTAGATAAATATGTTTATGGTCCTTTCAAATAATCATTCCACCAAAATATTTCGTTGCCTTTGGAGATTTTGAAAAATTATTGTCGTATATCTTATACCTTTCTAAATTTAATCTTTAACTCAAAGTGACTTCTCCCACTATTGTCGTTTGCATAATTCTGGCATAAATAAGTCATCAGCTTTGTTAACACCTTCTATTAACAATAATAAATTAGAATCATTTCTTTCAGTCACTCAACCTCAAATGAATTTTGTACTTCATAACCATTTGACACTTGAGGTGATATATGATCTTGGAAATTGTTAAATTATACCAAAATTAGATGGATACATGGGTTATTTACTAAAGTGTTTCAAGTTATTTTATTATTAAAAATTTTACAGAACTGAAAATGGATTAAAGTTTTTGTTTAAATAACTAAAGGCTAAAATGAAACAAATGTTTGGAACTAAAGTCATATAGCAATCAAGTAAAACAAACATAAACTAATTTCCAAGAAGGTGTTTAGATTAAAACGCTTCCAGTATTTTTTTCTTAAGTAATTTTTGTTATTTTTGTTTTCCTTAAGAACGATGATATTGAATGATGATGAAATGTTGAGATGTATAGAAGAAGACTTTGAAAATAAATGCTCTAGAACAAGAAATAATGTTTGTTGTTTTGTAAAGCCGACATAACAGACGCCAGCCACCTCCATCATCACTATCATACCAACATAAACCGTCAAAATTATCGCTGCCTTCACCACCACCGACGCCGCATTTACTATACACTCATATCTAATGGCGGACATGCGATCATTTTATTTATTCTATATTTGTTGTTATGTTATGAGTTAACAAAACAAATAATCCTTTTCTGATGATGATCTTTGCTGCACTGTTTTCATTTTTTATCGTTATGGCCTTAAGCTTTTAAATGTCTAAACAATTTATGATTTAATGCTTGTTCGTGTTGTTGTTGTTGTTTCTTTTCTGGGTTGATGTTTACAATATGAAACTACAAGTTGTTAAAAGTTAAAAGAAAACGTTTTACTTTTTTTTCGTAGGTAAAACATTAAACTTAGAAAAATTGTGGCACATCAAAAACAAACATCAAATAATCATCATTCATGCAACATTTGCACCATTATAAATCCATCATTATTCACTACACAATAATTTATAGTGGAAATAGCGAAAAGTATTCTTAATATTATAAGTTGTTGCGATTTGTTATACATATTCAGATGGGTTTGATAACAATTTAAAATTGAATCAGGATTGAAGGACCAACAGCGTTAAAAGGGTATTTAAAATTAATTTTCTAGAAGTGTATTTAGTACTTCCAATTAAGTTTCTCATAACAAGATGTTTAACTAAAATATATAATATTATTTTTTAATTAAAATTAATCCCTCAATTAAACTTCAATCTTTGAATCCCTTTTTATTATAAATTATATTTCTCCCTCCCATCTAAACACAAATTTCTAAGACGGAGTATTTTTTTAAATCCTTTACCACTGCTTATCCATCATATTTCTTTGAGAAACTATGCAAGTAAGCATAATATATTCGGCAATATTGAATCTTTGGCACCCGTCACAAATTCTACTTTAAATAAAACAAAGGGGAGGGATAGCACTCATACTACATGTGTGAAACATTATAGACTTTTTTCAAAAGTCTTATTTGATTGGATTACATATATTTTTGCCTGGAGGGTTTCTATTTCCCCTGCTCGTATCGCAAAATTTACATGTTAATAAATCTATTAAATGGCAATATACAAAATTCCTTAACTTAAAACTTTACACTGGTTCATATTCCCATACACACACATTCAATTCTTGCGTTTCAATTATTAAAAAATAACTTAATTTTAGAGTTTAATTACCATTTCTATTGGAATTTTTCCATAAACGCCATTAAGTTTATCAGTCACAATACCATTGGTAATAATCGTTGGATGGATCTGATTCTTTATTGTGAATTACTTAGGGTCTGGCATTGGCTCCACATATTTCTTAAGAAGATCGGATTTCCAATTTCCTTCCAAATTTACTTTATTTTTAAAATCATATTTTGAGGCATTATTTGAATAAACTTTAGGCGCCATGTATCCCCACAAGTTCTCCATTGGGTTTAAGTCGGGACTGCAGGCCGGCAAGTCCAACAGAGGTATGCTGTATTCATTAAACCATGATTTATATTGCTTTGAATCATGTACTGCAGTATTATCTTGCTGGAATATCTTCATTCACTTTTTCATCCATAAAAGAGAGAAGAGCATCTTCCAACAATTCGTTGTTAGTTGTGCCATTATCCAAACCGTAACCCTACCACCGCCAACATTAAGTTTTGACAGCCGAACATCGCTTGATTTAAAATTTCGTCAGAGAAAATTACCTTTTCCCATTCCATGCATTTTCGTGCGAATTTAGACGATCTTCTCTAAACGGGTTTTTGATTATATATGTTTATATTTTTTCACGCTTCGTAAAATAGAATTTCATTTGTTACGAGTTGCTCTTAGTTCGGTCTTTTGTCTTTCTTTAATTTTGTATTTCTCTTGGTTGGTTCCCGAACAACATATTGCTGTCCTATTCTAAAAAAAAAATAAATTCCCACACTTTCAGAATATTTCATTTTACGACCATTACTGAGTTGGAACATGGATCTTATCATGATCAGACAGAAAAGTTCTCTTTATAAAATTTATCGATTAAATTAGAAAATTCGTCAGTAATAAGAAACAGACATTTATATTATTTTATTTTTATTAATATTTTTAAATCAATTTCACATCTGCGTTTATAGGAATATGCCACATAGCACCAACAACAGTTGATCACATGAATTAGGCAAGAGATAAAACAAGGAAATATTTTTTTTTACTTTAACTATCATTAATCTGCCTTCAATTAAAAATTTAAAAAATTAAATGCGTTTATAGGAATATGCATCAGATTTTGTCGAATAAATGTTAACAAAACTCGCAAAATATGATCGCAGAGTAGATGAATTCTTCTTAGTGTTACGTGAGGAATAGCTTTCCTTAATAAGTCCCCATTCAGCACTTCTAATAATGCAGAGTGTACAAAAATCAAATGTGAAGAGAAACCATCTCATCTATAAACCTGAAATTATAACACATCCCTCAACAAAAAAAAATTGGAAGAAAAGCAATTGTTGCTGCAAGTGCTGTTGCACTTACATCAGAAGTTGTTTTTCAAACTTCAATCATAATTCCAGAAGTTGATTCAATCTACTGCTGGAATAATAATGATGATTGTGATAATAATCATCATTATGATTTGTGCAATGTAAAAACAATATGTATTTTAAAATCCAGCTACTACATAATGTTGCAAACTTGTTATTTGGTAAATTGGTATTATTGCTGTAGTTCGTCTTATTGTGGCTGCCGTTTTATGACAGTTAATCTTTTGTAATTTTCATTAAAAAGTTTTTTTGTCGGTAGTTGTAGCTCTATTCCATTTGATTTTGCTACTAGATTTTATAGTTGTTCAGTCTATCTTACTGGGTAAACGTTTGTAATGTTATGATATCATAAATATAGTTTTTATAGTAAATGTTAAATGAAAAGATTATTTTTATTTTTTATAGTTAAGGTTTTTCTTCGCAAAAAAGTTTTATTAAATTTAATTAAGGTTCTCTTTAAATTGCAGTAGTTATTAACTTCAATTACGAAAATTGTAACTCTACATAAAGTGTTTAATTTTACAAATGTTTAAATGCTAAAGATCATTAATCTGAAGGATCATGGGGACTAGTTAAGCCTTAAATTAGGTAAATATTATTGAAAGAATGTCTTAAAGTTTTTTGAATAAAGTTATAAAATTAAGTTTATATTCAACAGCACTTAAAAAAATCGGACAGTCCAGGGAGAATAATATGTGCTGTTGTAATAAGACTTCGAATTTCTCTTTTTATATTTCCAAAACATATTTTATATTCCAAACATAAGAAGATTCCAAATACTTTAAATAGCAAGTTTAGAATGAATTATATCCCATAATTTTGAGTCTTCATTAAAATTGTACACCAATTTTGGGTGCTATTTCAAAATCCCGAGTCTGACCTACAAAATGTTCATTTAAAAAATAAGTACAGTTTATAAAATAATTTTTTCAGCACGTTTTTAAATTATTAAGATTAAGATTGTAAGATTTTTAATAGAGAGGGGAGGTACCTCTTTCCTATGATCCTACCGACAAAATCTTATTACCGCTCTTGCTTATTTTGCCTTAAAATCGTTTTACCGAGAAGTGATGGAGGCGATATTGGTGAAATAGTTCTTCAGTCATTTTAAATTCTTTATTTCTTTGCTGTACTACAGCTCTTATATGGAATATTCTATATTTTTTCAGAGCGATCGAGTCAAAAAATCAAGCCGTGAGATATTTAAAAATAGTGAGTAATTAAAATTTGAGACGTTTCCAGTAAAGCTTTAACCCTTTCCAATAAAACCGTGAAGGAAGTGAACCTTGTTAGTATGAAATTAATAACGAGTTGGTTTTACATTTCAGATAATTAACATTTCCCTTATAAAATTGATAATTTTCTTTGTACTCCAGCAAAAAATATTATATCAAAGTGATAGGAACGAATCTCTAACTGGAATTGGATTTTTTATTACAAAAAAATGTGTATGTTGTTACTTTTGCAGGTTTTACATCCGCTGTAAAGCATAAGTCTTGGTACACCTTCTTGAGTAAACAATTAAAATAGTTTATTATTAGGATAAGTAAATATTGTATAATGTATAACTCGAAAGGAATTGTCTATTGAAGAAAGAAATATTTTAATTAACGACCATAAATCAGGTAAGGTAGATCATACTCCGGCATTGCACTAATTATAAACAGGAAATCACCGTTAAAAACGTCCCAAACTATTAACAATAACCAGCAATATAGTGATAATAATTAAAAATTAATCATTTAAAAATTCTCAGAGATTGATCCTGAGTTAAAGATAAATTGGGTGAACGCATTTCCACGGATACCGTGCCCAGAACAAAGGCGGCTACAATGCTCACACACCATGCAAGGAGTCCTACATTTATGAAATAAATAGAAAAATAAGACAAATGTTTTTTTGAATAAAATTAAATTTTTAGAAGAATCAAAATATAACACTTTTGACACTGGTGGATATACATTATTATGGAGAAAAAACAACAACCGCTTAACAAAGAACACTCTTTAAAGAGTAAAAACTGGAGGTGCTAACATATTGCTGTGATAATACATTATTATGGAGAAAAAAAACAACCGCTTAACAAAGAACACTCTTTAAAGAGTAAAAACTGGAGGTGCTAACATATTGCTGTGATAATATATGTTGGCACAAGCTTTGGGCAATTCGAATATTATGAATTCTTAATGATTATTACTTCCAACAAGACAATGATATTAAATATACTTCCGCTGATGTAATAATGTGATTTACTTTCAATACTGTTCACATGCTTAATACTCCTCCGAAAGTCCCAACTCCAATCTATGTGAGCATACAAAAAATATTGTACACTCAATGCCAAGTAGTTTAAAAAAAGTACTTAGCTTAAATGGAATCCAATTAGTATTAGTTCTAACATTTAAATACCCATAGGGCTTGCGTTTTCAATTTATGGGTTCTTTCAAGATGGTACATATACTTTTGCAGTGCAATAAAAGTATAGGTACCACAAAAGTTTTTCTTATTTTTATTTTATTTTTTGTAAAATTGCTCCTTAATTTAGGGAGCTTAGTCTTATGTTTTGCACTATATATTTGGTGCCAATTTTATTAGTCGCCCGTAACTATCACACATTTATTAAATCGCCGTTAAGAAGAAGCTAGTATTCTTCGGGCTTTATCTAATTTAAACTGTTAAAGAAAAGTATAGAAAGCATTATTCGTTTGACTTCTAATATCGGAAAGATTGGAAAAGTTTTGTATTATAAATTGAAAGGAGGATTTTACAAAAATTTTGAAGCCATTAACAATTTGCTCTTTAATACGATTCCTCAAATAGGATTTTAAGAGGATGAAACAGTATTGAAAAGACAGTGTTTATATGCGGTGTTATTATGCAGACGGTAACTGTGGAATCTGGTAAAAGAATTTTTATAACTGACAGAGAATTACCAAAACTATATACTTGTTCATATGATATAAAAATGAATTCTAAAAAAAATTAAATTGCATGAATTTACGAAATTTTTATTTAAAATAACCTTGAACTTGTTATCTGAATAGAAAATATATAATTCCCCACAATAAAGGCCTAAATATATATCGATATTGATTTACCGAATGAAACAAGCACAGTATACATTCAAACAAAATTTACAACCGGAAATAATTTGTCCCATTAACCTCGTCACCCACAACTAACATCTATAAATAATAAATATAAAAAATATTTTTTCTTATAAAAAATCAATTTAAATAGAAAAATATTGACTTTACATGTATTTCTCCACATTCATATTTATCTATTTTTAAACAGAGTTGCTTTCTATACATATATAAAAATGAATCAGTGTTTGTTTGTTTGTTTGAGACTTATAGATGGCTAAACTACTGGATGTATTTGGTGAAATGTTCGCGGAATGATCCCAATTTACCCAAAAAAGCATAGGCTATAAAAAATTCCAATAGCACAATGGGGAGGGGTACCCCACTCCCAATAAAAAGAAAATATTGATTATGAAATACCTAAAGAACTATAACTGCGAGAGTTCTTAAATTTGGTTCCAATCACTTTCTCAAGGATCTGTTTTAGTAGAAAAAATAAAGGATGGATAGGACCATGGGGGAGATTGTCCCCATATAAAGCAAATATTGATTTTCGTATGTCTAAAGAACTATTGAAGTGAGAGTATTAAGATTTTATCTCAATTACTTTCTCTTAGAACTGTTTTACTAGACAAAATGTGGGACGGGCACGAGGTGGCCCCATACAAATCAAATTTTATTTATCAAATATCTAAAGAACTATAGAAGTGAGGATACTAAGATATCATCCCGATTACCTTCCCAAGGAACAGGACAAAATATACAACGAATATAAAACAGGGGCTGAGGTATTCCTGCTAAAAAACAAATATTAGTTATCGAATATTTAAAGATCCTAAAGAAACAATTTTAATGGATAAAATATAGGACGCTTAGGATCAAAGGAAGGTATAGCACCCATTAAATACAAATATTAATTACCTTTTAGCTGTGGAATTATAATTGATAGAGTTAAATAATTTAGTTCCAATACTGTTCATACAGCTTCTGCAGGTAGAATTCATAAACTGAGCTCCCAACATTTCCTGCAAAACTGTTTTCATGAGAAAATGAATAGTTGGCATGGAACGGAACACGAAGAAAACGATCCTATATATACCAGTTATTCATTAACGAATATCTGAAGAACTATTTCACCTAGAGTTTCCAAATTTTTGTCAATTACCTATGAAACGAACAGGGTCATGAAATTATTTTAATACACTTCGTGATTTGTGAAATTTCTTTCGAGATCTATGACCGAGGAGAATTTTTGTGCAACATTCATACCGGGTAAAAGCTAATTCCAGATATATTACCCCCTTATTATAAAGATTGTATTCTATATTGAAAGCTTAAAAAAGATTCGAATAAAATTCTCCAATCTTTAATACAAAAATCGTTAGAAATATGAAAACATTTTTTAAATAAATAAATAAATAATTAAATAAATAAAAAATAATCAAAAAATATATTTATTGGTTGATGACAAAATCAACTTTTTGAAATCATCGTCTAAACAATTTATTCAATTCACTTGAAAATTTTATTAAAAACTAATTTACACAAGATAACAATATTTTTCTTATAAATATAAATAATATTTTTATCATTTATTTGCTAAAGATTTCAAACACACTTTTAGCACACGTCTCTAAAAAAACGTACTAAATTTAAGATAAGACATAATATTAAGCCACTGTTATGTGAATGAATTGACAATCGAGTTGAGAATTATTTATTTAAGGTATTTAAACACATGGCAAGTCGGGACGACTTGTTCAGAACGAATAAAATATATGCGTGGGTGTTTTGAAACTGTCAAGTATCTATAGTTTTTTTTTTTTTTCATTTTGAGCCTTTATCTTTGAATGGAATATGTGTCACTTTTTAATACAATTTTGATATCATATTTATGGCAGTTACTTCTTTTTGCTTAAATATTTATTGAAAATAAATATTGACTTTTTATAAATTAATATTAATTTTAAACAGAAATTCATATTCATTCGAATTCAAATTATGCATTTGAAAACGCCCAAAAATAACAATAAGATTTTGTAGTGTGATATACAGTCTGTCAAAAGTGAGTTTAAACCATGGGAAATTATATGGCACATATTCATAAATAAATACGGCTAAGAAAATATGGAACCAGTGTTAAAAAATTCATAAATATTGTCCTTTCGCTGCCCGAAATATTGTGATGGTCCACATTTAATCTAAATATGTATATAAAATAACTATGAGTTTGTTTATAAAGAGTGACATCGACAATTTCATGAATGAATGACAAAAGTGCGTACTACATAAACCGCTTGGACCTACAAAAAGTTAGTTAAAGTATGACGTCAAACTGTTTGCATTATTTAGTACCCAAGAGCTTGTCCATTTCCGAAAAACTTGGTTCAGGTGGAAGGAACGGTCCACATTATGTAAACTCAGTGCTCGGACTTTCTGATACGAAAAGTTAATGCAGGTTTAAAAACATTCAAGGCTCAACAAATCCCCGATGGGTACGCTGATAAAAATGTAGAGGTATAATGGATGACAAGACGTATGTACCGGCAAATTTATCAAAATTAACGAAATTCCGATAGGGCAAGCGGGGAAATTGTTTCCCCTAATGTCCCCGGATTTACTTTATATGCATTTACGTTAGAATTTCTTTAAGAATTGAGAAAAAATGTATAGTCCATAAAAAATAGTTGATTTTAAAGTAAAAAAAGTTACCACTTTTTTGAGAAAAATCCCATTTTTTCTTAATTTCTATTTAAAATTAAATTAATATATCTTTTTATTGAATCCACATAGATGTATGGTTTTTACGCAAAAGTTATCTAAAATTTTTTACTGAATTCAGGCAATATTTTATAATTTTTTGACCCGAATAAAGCCCACCAATTTGAAGCAAACCTGTCTAAAAATGGGTAAAAATATGACTTTGGTCAAAATATCTCTTAAACTGTAAGAGATATCCTACACATATAAGCCTATTTTTTGTAGAGAATTATACGTGATATATATGTATGTAAAAGTATTTTTCAATTAAATCATAAATAAAATTTTGGCAATTTTTAAAAAATCGAGGTGACCAACATTGGAGATCCACTTCCCGATCTCAGCACCCAATAGAAAACACCTCCATGTAACATTTCATTTAAAAAATATTCGTTAGTTCTGAATTATTTCCAATAAAAAAGCGTTTTGGAATCACTGTGCATTTTAATCGAAAATGGCTCTGCAATGTATATTTCCAGAGAAATTCAGTATTCAAAGATCTCTATTTAAATCTATTTTTAACGTGTCTCTCTACATTCAGCTTGATGATTTAGAATTTAATTGATCACAGAGTTTATTCACTACTTTTATAATTGAAATAATGCAATTTAAAGGCATATGTTCAAGCCAAGGGGCGGCCAAACATTTAAAAATTTATAATAATTGAAGCAGTGATTTGGACTCGTGGCCAATTAAAACCAGCATTACAAAGATTCATGTAAAATATCAATTAAAAGCAACAGAAACCCAACGAAATAATGACTTAATGAATTTTCTGATCAAAATTCAATAGCTTGGATGCAGTTTAAATGAAAGATGAACAATAATTCACAAATATGATATTGAAAGATTAGACAGAACCTCGACATAAATTTGTAAAATTTATTTAAAATATTAAATCAATTCATTCTCTCAAATCTCATCTCTATTTTATTCATACAAAGTCTTTTATATATAAATTAACTTGTTATTTTATATTGCTTCATCATGAACTAATATCCCATAGATATCGCTGATATCTCTTAAACTGACAACACATATTAAAGCTTACAACTTTCGTATCTTCAGTTAAGGATTTTTTTCCTTTACAATCTTATCTCAAAACCAAACCCAAAACCATGTACTTTACTTTTCATATCTCAAAAAATCCACATTATGTAATGAATACAAATTCTTAAATCGACTCCAAAAGACAAGAGACCAAAATTTAAACGAAAAATTATTGCAAAATGCCAAGATTAAAGTAACAACACATACACAGAGACACAACATCAATGATAAATGGTTGATGAAGAAAAAGACATTGAAAATATATATCACATCGCCAGGATCTTAGTATTCCATTCGATGATCTCACACACTAACTCATATCATTTAAAGAAGCGCCTTAAGTGATGTTCATTGAAGATTATATTGATTTCGGAGATCACGCTTCAATTTTATGGCTCACAAACAACATATTAAATCAAAAAACAAACATTAAAAATAAAAATGAAAATAAAATAATAATAAATTACAAGTCACAAAGAAATTAAGAAAAACGTCTTTAATGGCTTAAGCACCGTGTTCCTGTCGATTTTTAATTGCAATTTAATACAAAACTACAGCAAAATATAATTTAATTTAATTAATTGCAAAACAACACGTTCGTATGTTTGTATGTAAACGATTTAAGTTTAAGGAGATTTAAATGTAAAACTTTATTTGGTGGATTGAAACAAAAAAAAAAATAAGAAATAATCAATTTTATCCATTGACCATTAACATTATGAGCATATTAGCAATTCGACATTATGCTTTAAAAACAAACTCAAATCCCCTTTAGAAAAAAAAATCTCAGAAATTTTTATTTTCTGTTTACGATCTTCTTGTACTGGAGGCGCAATTTTAATTAATTGTATCTTTAAGTTTTGTTCATATGAAATCATTTTTTGTTCTGGTTTTTGCGATTTTAAAAGCTCATTTATGTTGTGTATCATTACAATTTTAAATCGATTGTAAATGAAATGATAAAAATACACTTGAAAAAATACTCCTAACGAAACATGATGGAGTCTCTTGCACTTCCAAACTTTCGAAAAAAGTTTTTAATTATATAACTGTTGTATATCAAATGCAAAAATCGTGTCAGATAGTTCAATATCACATTTTTAATTATAAAAATTTGGAATGTAAGGAGTGAGATCAAGAAATTCTTAACACAAGTTTATCATTAAAACAAATTAATGTAATGTTATTCTAATTAAACTGAGTGACCAGAAAAAAGTTTTTACTAAAATTAATAAATATTTTCAATAAAATCCAACTTGGTCGTGCAAAAAGTTGGAAAAACATTCAAGGGTCTGCCGTTGAAATGTTTTCAACATTAAACAGTAATCTCAAGAACCGTTAATAGAAAACCTGGTTAAGGTAAATATGATGGTCCACATAATGTATAGAAAGAAAAACTAGAAGGCATTTTCAAAGAGATCCTAACACGTCCTGTAAAAATGCAGCCCAGTTAGTTCAGTGCTCGGAATAAGGCTGTTTCCATTCATATGACCTCATAATGTGTCCACTTACTTTTGGACTGACCAGGGTGACTATGGTAAACACTCGTTGAGTGGTACAATAACAATAATGTGATATTTGTACCAAGAGAGGCAAATCCCCCTCCTAACAGATGCTAAGGCAAGTGGGCTCTTGTTTAAAAGGAATTAAGGTACACCAAATAGGTGTCCAAAAGTGTGGTAAATCTTAAACGGAGATGACCACCTGTTTGTGCAAAGTGACAGAAAGAAGCGTAAAAAACGTTAATGGAAGGGTTTACCACTACTGATCAAAACTACAAAAATTTTGTTTGTAAATTGTTATAATAATTATAATCATAAACAAACTATAAAACTGTAGGTTTAGTGGTTTCGTTATATGTTAAGAATTTTTCGATCTCACTTCTTATAAAGGTTATAGATTATATCAATATATTACAGATATGTATACCGCAATTAAAATTCAGTAACTAGATTCATAGAATTAACGTTTTCGAATTAACGTTTTATGTTTAGAATGATAATGTTATTATTTTATACAATTTCTTTCAGTGTATGTAATATCGTATATAAAGAACATTCTCTTTCACTTTATTTATTCAAATCAATAAAAGTGATTTAATTAATTGAAATGCAAAAACGTGCAGAATTATTCTACATTTTATAATTATTTACCAGAATTATTCTGTAATTTGAACAATAAAATTGGAATAAGTATAAAAAGGGAGATAAGTTAGGCCAGGATCCAAACATAGACCTTAATGTTGCCAAACAAATATGACGAAATTAGTCTCAGTTCTGATTCCATATGAGCAAATATTCTCACTTTTCATAAGGGAAGTTGACGAAAAATTTCTTTCTTCTAGTTCAACATTTAAATTAACCTTTTCCATGAGGTGAAAACATTCCGTACATATCTGAGTTTTTACCACGATGTTCTAAATATGTATGTATAGCAGTCAGCTGATTTCGTTCTTAATTATCCACATATATAAAAATGAATTTATGTTTGTTTGGGACTTACAAAGAAGTAATCTACTGAACTCTTTTTGTTGAAATCTTCATTTAATGACTCCAATATGTCGAAGCACTGCTATAAATTTCAGTGATTCAGGGTTCGGGGAAAATATAATTGCCAAATATCTAAAGAACTATTTCAGCAAAGCTTCTTAAATTTAGTCGCAATCATTTTCTGCAAGAAGATTTTATTTAGACAAAATATAGGGAAAGGCAATTTTTAATTATCGAACATCTACGGAACTATTGAAATATTGAGATTTCATATCAATTACTTTCTGAAGGAACAGTACTACTTGACAAAAACCTATAATGGATAGGATCGAGGGGAGAAGTAGCCCCCTTACAATACAAATAAAATTTATTGATTTAGTAACGATCACTTTTTTAAAAAAATGCTGTGGTGAAAACAATATTGGTCCGATATGACCATGGGATATTCTCCACACAACGTGAATATCTAAGGAACTTTTACAGATAGAATTCTTAAACTTAGTTCCAAACGTTTTTCTATTGAATATTTGCATATAGTTCAAGGTAATGGATATGCCACGTGGCAAGGATGGTGAGAGAATATTACGTCTGTATTTTTGGCATTAACTTGAAGATCTTGTGTTTGAAGTTCGCCGGATGGAATGTTTCCTAGACTTAACAATATCGTAGGTAACGAATGAATACGAACGTAATAGTTATAAGATCTATCATGATTGATAAATAGGATCCAACTCTATTAGTTCCAAAAATTAGGAATCTGAGTAGTGGAGGTTTCTATGGTCTGTATGGCTTAACTAATGAGCTACCAACGAGCATAACCACGAAATTTATAACTTTTATTATTTCTTTCATCCAGTGAACGATGGGTAGTGAAAACATTAATCGGTTATTCGATTAATATTTGTCTATTCAAACAGTCAATCAATTAAAAATTGTCCAATTTCGAATACAAACGAAGGGATTCCATTCCTTTAAAATATCTCAAAAAATTACATCAATGGAATTTTATTTGTAATTTGGATTTAAATCACTTTCATTGGAAGAAAATTTTTCTCGATTGTGAAATCCTTTATCACGTAGTGTTAGGAAATATGTGCTGGGAAATTTTTTCAAATTCCCAGTTATTGCGAAATCTTCGCTTTGAAGTAAAATGTTTCGAATCAAATGAAACCAATATATTTAGATTCGAAGTTTCTGAATTTAACTTTCATTTATTGCATTTCTCCTTCACAACTAATGAAAACTTAATATCTTAAATTGACCTTAATTAAGTCTTTAAAAAATTTAATTTAGATGTCACTATAAAAAATTCGTTGTCCAAGGCACTATTAAGAAAGGAAAGGAACACATTTAGGTTACCCTTTCTTAAATTATCCCCCCACTATATTCCTGTCATAAAAGTGAAGGTACAAAATTTTTTTAGCGACAGATTTCGACAATTAAGATTGTAAATAATTGTGCGTAAAACTAAATAATAAAGAAAAGTACTTATATTCCCTAGAGAATTTTTTTGCTTCGGCCTAAAAAATATATATTTCTCACGTTAATGTTGCAAAAAATCTTATGGAAAAATCACGTCCCTGCTAAAAAAATAAGAACAACAAGAGCATTTTTTTAAAAAGTAATACAATTATTATCTCGCATATAAATACAAGCAATAAACAATAATATAAATTGGTATCATCTGATAATTTGTAAAATTGTCAAGATCTTCCGCCGCCACATAAATGCTTTTTTTATTTAACATTTTCACTAATGTGAAGGAAGCTAAAGCTTGGCTTCCCCCTTAACCATAAGATGCAGCAGAAACCCCTTCTTATTTCTTTTTTTTGCTTACTTTCTGATTTTATTTGTTTTATAAGCTTTTTTCGGTATTGTAAATGTGTTTAAGGGAAAAATTAAAGCAATTGGTTACGCAGCAGTTCGAACAACAGTGGCTGAAAAAAAAACTACAAACTACAAGTAACAACAATGCCGCCAACAATTTTTACAATGATCACAACAAATCATGGCTAAATTCTCAACAGAAGAAAAGAGGAAAATGAGCAAAAGCAACAAATGAAAGGACACAAAAACCCCATCATACTTGGCTAATTTGTTTTATGTGAGTTATAAATATAATTGTACTAGCAAATACCCGGTAAGTTCAGATGCCTTTATAACATAGTTAATAATAAGTACGAGTGCTGTGCTTAATCTTAAAGATGCTCCACTAGAGTGAATCTGATTACAATGAGTGACCAGAAAAAAGTGCGTACTAAAATTAAACCCAACTTGGTCCCATAAATTGTTACCCAAGCAATCTTTTTTCAGTGCTATTAAACAGTACCGAGAGAACGTTGTACGTTGATAGAAAGAAAACCTGCTTCAGTTAGAAGGTATAGTCCACCTGATATTTTAAAGCCAAAATATAGAAAGCGTTTTTAAAAAGAGCTTCTAACACATCCGGTAGGAAAGCAGCCCGATTAGGCAATTACTCGGACTATTTGGCTCGAAAAGTTTAGGCAAATTTAGAGACCAAAATAAGAGCGGGGAAATTGAACTAAAATGTTCCGAAAAATATATTCTTGCTGTATAATGAATGACGAGACGTATGTTGTTGCAGATTTTTCATAATTTCCTGTTATTGTTATTGATGCTCGTTCCTCAAGAAAAGCTTCGAGCCCAAAAGTAGTCATAATTTCCCAAAAAGTTTTTGGTATAGCAAGGAATATGCAGAACTTACTTGGAATTTTGTTACTATGGTAAACAAGCCCTTGAGTAGTTCAAGAACAATAATGTGGTATTTGCACCAAGAGAGGCAGAGCTTTTAAACTGTCCGGGGCTAAGGCCAGTGGAGAGATATTGTGCTCTTGTTAAAAGAGAACTGATGAGCACAATAATGGTATTCAAAAGTGTGCTAGATTTTAAATGGAGATAACCGAAACGTGAAAGTACTACAAAAACGTTAATGGAAAGGTTTCCGGAAGAGGTTCAAGGTTTCTTCATTAAAACTATAATAATAAATATAAATAACATATATATATATATATATATATATATATATATATATATATATATATATATATATATATATATATATATATATATATATATATATATATATATATATATATATATATATATATATATATATATATATATATATATATATATATATATATATATATATATATATATATATGTATGTATGTTAAGAATTTTCGACCTCACTCTTTAAAACTTCATAGTTTTTATCGTTGTCTCAGAAATATAATGAAATACTTATTTCAATCTTGGGACAAATATCTGCCTTCACACTACCCAAAAATGCTGTACCTTAAAGTCTTCCTTAATGAACAGATTATGTGACATTTCGGTTTATAAGAGAGAAAACAAATTTAAATAACACATACATTATATGAGGATATCTCTTCTCCTGCTCCTATCGGGAAAGTATCTTCATAGTGTCGCAAAATCGCTCTAATGGTTTGAAATTCCATCTATTCTAACCAACAAACAACATTTCAATTTGGTATACCTAAATACCTGTCGTAGACTGAATATCGATCACATATGTGTATATAGTTATACGGTGGCAAAAGTAGATTCAAATAACTATCTGATATATACTTTAAAGTTTAGCTTATTCAACACAGTTGGTAATCAAATCTGCAACATGCAAAATACCAAAATGATGCACAGCAGCAACGGACATCAGCAGGAGGAAAACAATACAAAAGTTAAACAGGCTGCAATGAACAAATTGGTAGCAGATTTTTAAAAGTTACTTCAAGTGTCACCGCCAACTGTGAAAGATTATTTATAACTACGAATATTTGAAATCATGCATATGTTACGCATATAAGAGAATATTTGTATTTGTCGCAATGGAAGTGACTGAAAGGATATATTTTTTGCTGGTGGCGATGTACCCTACATTAAGGGCAGACGTAATAGTTAAATTAAATGCATTTAGCGGAAGGGAATATTTCCTGAAACTTAAATTAAAGGTATAATGTTTATTAAACCAGTATAGGTCCGTTAAACTAATCAATATTATATGATTTTTAGAGGGAAGGATCTGGGGGAATAAAATACCCCCTTTCAAAAAAGTTTAACAAATGTATGGTATAATTTTGTCTATATCTACTTTATTATAGCTCCTACCAAAATCCTGCATACCAGCTTCTATCAAATTTTTAACTTGATTAGCCCACATAAACTACACGCATATTTCTTATCAATTATCACAGAAGTTTAATAATTTGTTGCCAACGAACAAACTACGAGAACATGTTAACTTGGTCTCATATTTTGTTTTTGTACATTTTAAATTAATTTAATAACTTGCATTTTATGTCCTCAACTCTTTATAACAATATATACATTTTTATTGGCCCAAATGTCACCGCTGTGACTTCGTTAGTGAATTGAAAATGAAAACAGTCTGTGAATTTGAATAATTTTTAAATATTTTCTTTATCATTAGTTCAACTCAGCGCAAGTCAATTCAACTACTCAATTATTTAAAGAAATTCGTTATTTTATATATTTTTATTTATTTATTTACTTTTTTATTTATTTTTTTAAATTAAGTTTTTCTGTTTTATTTCAAACTTCAAAAGACAACCAGTTAACAAAGCCGCATATAACATTTTTATATTGTGTGGTTTATGTGTTTTAATATTATGGTTCCTTAGTTAAGACATTCGACAAACATGTGCCGCATTTGGCAAAAAGAGTGAATAAATCGTAGATATTTCATTGATACACAGTGTTACGCAGGTATCTGGATAGTGATAGTGATCGTTTTGGAATTTATTGAAAATTAATAGAAAATCAAGAGACTGTGTTTTAATTTAGTATTCTTTTTAGTCAAAGATTTTAATTAATAAAATATTTATAAAATTTAAAAGTGTTTTCCTGATGGCTTATTTGATAGTTAGATTTATTATACAACATCAAAGACTCTTATATGAGTTATGGCTTAAAACATATGGACACATAACTTGAACATAAAAATAGATAACATGCGATAGATCCAAAGCATCCAATTATTCTACAAAATTATAGAAAATATATTCATAAGCACAGTTTTTCTTCAAACATTGTCTATCTTAATTTTTATATTATATCAAGCGTAAAGCATAAAGTATAGGTACCATAATTTTAGTCAACAATTTTGACGAATTATAAGTGAAAATTAAAAAAATATTTCAGCTGGGTAAATTTTTTTAATTCATTTCTAATTTATACCAAAATAAAAATAAGAAAAAACTTAATTGAAACTCCATATTATTGCACTGCAAAAGTGTAGGTACCACCATCTTAAAGAAAATTAAAATGAAAAAGACTACCTTATCCCAAATATCGTTTATATTATATTTCATTCTTCATGCATGCAGAGCGAGTTTTGGTACTATTTTTCTTTCTTCTCTTAGAGTTAATTTAGGACGTTCAGATTTTTTATTGTTTTACATGTGTTCAAGAATTATTTTTTTATTATATTATAAATTAAAATGTATGAAATAGTTTCACTTGTTACTTTATTTCAAATTACATCAAAATACTATATTGAGGAATCACATAGATCTCGTTTTATATAGAACATCTGTAATGCAACTGAAACAGTAGGCGTTTTACCAGTTAAAAATTTATAAAGAATACGACTTCGAATAAATGGTCGACACATAAAAACTTAAGTGGTCATGCAGATGGACCTTCTATTCTTAATAACTACGTTCAAACTGTAGAGATGTGAACTATACAGTTCATGTTATTAAAATTCCTTATATTCGTTTCATATGTCCCTCATCAAATCATATGTTATCGTTTTTATCAGTCTGAAACTTGTTATCAATTATTTGCAATATTTTCTGCAGCAAATATTATTTCGACAAATTAGTAATGCTGACCAGTTTGCTTGAAAAATCACTGACTAATTTTTCCCACAATCACTAGTGGTTGGTGGTATATATTCTTGCATTAAATCAAAACATGAGTCGATTAGCTTTGACCGTCTGTTTGTTGTCGCACGCAACCATTTGGCCCAAGTACAGATCGATATCAGATTTGAATAGCATATTCAATTTTAATGAAATTCGACTGGTTGATAACTACTTCTGTGGGAGACTGTACACACTATAGTATTTTAAGGACATTGGAGAGGGGTATCTTACAACCAGAATTTTATTAAACATTTGGAATGCCCGTTAAAAGAACTGATACGATTATGAGGTGAAGAATGAATTTTAAATGTTTTTTCTTAGGTTAAACATACTCCTATCAGAGCGTTTTTCATCGACCAAAATATCAGGTCAGAAGTGACAGAATCAGAATATCATTGATAAAGGTCATCCGACATGATATCAACAGCTCAAAACAACCTTCTGTTCCTTACAAAAAAAGTTATGAAGTTTCAGGTATTTTTCTTTTTGCCCGGCTTTACGCCTGATATTTTGAGCTTATAACAAGGTATCTTTTTTAAATAAATGCGTCTCTTTTACTGTATAAAATTATAAAAAGACCTTCTTCATATAAGATTTTCGTTTCCCTTAACACTGTGTTAATACGCTTTAAAAAAAGAAGGAACTCTAAAACGAATGATTATACTTAATTAAGCGGTCACTTAAATAAAAAACGGACCGACTTAATAAATACACACTTCAGAAATAAACTAAAAGTTGAACGAAATAATTTTAATAAATGACAAATAGCGACGGGTGATAATGGTCTAGTTACATAATTTATTTAAGATAAAATCAAGCCGATAGAAAGAGAAACAACCAAAAAGGACACATCCCAATTTAAGGGTGGTCCTTTAATAACACATTAGCGTTTGATTAGTTTTAGTTTGACCTTAAAGTAGAACAAGTTAAAGTGAAATAGTTTTTGAAACAAAATAAGAAAATTTTAAAATTATTCAACAAAATGGAACAGTTTTTTATTTTATAAAACAAAAATGTTAATCCTTAAAACTAACAGCCCACACACGTTTCACATTAAGTGAAATGAACAAAAAGATAAAAGAGTAAATCAGGAGTTTTGAAAATATTCTATACAATTTTCCTCTTTTTTTATAAAAACAAAATCGAAATTATTTTTTCAAAAATTTTATTGCTGCAGCGAATGAGATTTAAATAATGTGCCTAAAATGGAATAGGGCTCCTTAAGGTGTATTAAGAAAAGGATTAAATAGATGCATTTTTCTTTTTGTTGATTGAAAAATGTTTGTTGTGCTAAATTTCTTTTGTTAATTTCAATTGTGTGGAAAAAGTTAATTTTTTCAATTCTTTTCATTTGATTTAATGTAAATTTCGGTTTTTGTTAGTAAACGATTTGGTCCATTGTTTGCTGCTGCGATTGTTTTGAAATTCGTTAAACCCTATAAAAATGTTTTTTAAAAATCGAAAAAGAATAATAGAATTTTTTTGAAAAGTATAATGAAACAATTTCATGCTTTTCAAATTAGATTAAATTGGAAAATTTCTTTATTAAAATTTATTTCGTTAAGTAAAGAAAAACAACTTAAGTAGAGTTAACGTTAGTAAAACTACTTCGTATTAAAAGATGGATTTAAGTACTGAAAAGAAAAACAAATAAAATAGAAAAACATACTTTATGGAACCTTTAGCTCTGCAATTTCTATTATATAAGTGGAATTTGCAATAAAAGTTTAAAAATGCAGTGGATCGTATAATGACGCTTGAAAAATCCTCTGCAGTGATGTCAGATTAAGTCAGCTGTTGCAGAACTGAGCGCTTTTTGAAAGTGTATTTTAGGCAGAATAAAATGAGAGAGAATTTTTGAAAAAATAACAAGATATATTTCATATCTAATCAATTGATAAGCTTCCCACCTCTGTTCTTATAAGGATATATAGTGTAAACACATTATCAGATCTTAAACGAACATTTCGGAATCTTCGAATTAAAAAAGCAAGTAATAATATGCTAAAGTCGCCTTAGCTGAATATCAATTTAAAAATAAATAATACAAATTTCGTTTGCAAAGGGGATATTATGTCCCCACCCCCTATCCAAAATTCATTTTTCTATTATTGCACCACCCATGCTCCATTTTTTAGAGACATGCAATATAAACATAAAGTTTGTAAGAGGGGGGGCTACCACTCTATCGCGTCCTATCTAAAATTTTGTTTTAATATTTTGTTATCAGACATTACTTATGTGTCCAATTTGAAGAAATTAGCATTAAATGTTTGCTAGAGTGATGGCACTCTCCCATGCCGATCCTAAATTTCTGTAGCCTTTAATATTTTATTATAAAGGACTATTTAAATTCAATATCGCAAGATTTTCTAGATTAGTTAAAGAGATGTGTAACATTAAATGTTTGTTTCAGTTGCGTTACCTCTCCTCCATGTCCTATTCAAAAAAAATTATAGTGCGTAATGTCTTTTACTAAAAACAATATCATAAAGTGCCAAATAAATATTGGGAAAATTGAAAAAGATCGCAACCGAGTTAGAGGAAACTCTGGGTAAAAGCAAAAAAAATACTCCTGGGCAAAGCATTTATGCAAATATTACTTATCGGTTTGCAGTACTGGCACTACACGCAGTATTGCAAACGGATGTCTTATATTAACGAAAGAATAGAAAAATGAAAATATTTCGCAAACATGTACGAAAGTTTTTTGGGATGACGTAATTTTTTCAGACGAATCGAAATATAACATTTTTGAATTGGATTTACCTTTGGTATGGAAAAAAAAAATAAAATAAATTTCCACAGATGTGAAGAAATGGTTTGCCCACAATACATGCTTAATATTTCACTACAAAGTCCTGATATGAAACCAATTGATTATTGTACATTCAATGTCAAATCGTTTAAATTAAGTACTTATTCATTATGTTATTAAAATATTTGTCATAAAGTAGGCTCATTGCGATTAGTCCAACAAAAATTCAATATATATTGTGTATTCTGAATATCAGCAGACTTAAGAGATTTGTTTCAGCAGACTTAAGAGAATTAATTGAAGATAAGTACTAAGTATTTTCAATTATAAAAGCTGAATCTAAGCAATAATCGGAGGTCTTTTACAAGGACGGGTCTGTTATTTGAGCACCACGATAACTGGAAATTTGAGTTGCATAAACATATTACAGCACGAGAGCATTATTTTAGGGAATATCGAATAGAATTAGAAAAATACATTTTAATATTGCAACTTCAACCTCTAACTTCCACACCATCATCATAATATTTATAATTTTCCATGATTCCGTTAATCTTCAAAAGCTGAATCTAAGCAGAAATTAGAGGCTTTTTAAAAAGACGGACCTGTTATATGAGCACTATGACAACTGGAAATTGGGCCTGTTATATGAGCACCACGACAACTGGAAATTGGAGTGTCATAAACATATTACAGCATTATTTTGAGAAATAACGAATAGATTTAGATAAGTATGTTTCAAAATTGCAACATTTAACCTCCAATTCCATATCTTCACCATAAAATTAATTATTATATTTTCCATGATTCTTTTCATCTTCCAAAGATGAATCTAAGCACAAGGACGGGCCTGTTATTTTAGCAACACGAACCATAATTCAAAACATAATTGTGTAATATTTTCCATAATTCTACTGAATTATTTTAAGAATTTCTTAAATAACTTATGAGAATAAGTTACATTATGAAATGCATAACATAAACTGAAATTTGATACATAATTTCAGTTATCTAGAGCTTAACACTTTATTTTAAGAAACAAAATATTCTAGATTTTTTAAAAATACAGATCATAAATTTAAAGAATTTAAAAATAACTTTTTAAATTTCCAAATTGAAAGTGCATGTTCAAAATGGTTACTAAGGACTTACAGTTCCTTATCTATCGACACTTTAAAGGGTGTGTCGTGTGGCTACACTGAGTCAAACATGCAATGCATTCCATTCGAGTTATTTTAGGTAATCTCTAGTTAAAAGTGTTGAAATTCCTTAATTAATTTAAAGTTTTTTATTTAAATTGTATGTGTTTTTTTACAAGTAATTGAAAACCAGTCATAATTTAAAAACGAATCTATAATTTTCATTCAAAGTAGAATAAGCTTTTATGAAAATATCTTTGTTTTTTACTTTTTATAACTCCTTTTTCCATGTGCAACACCCATAGTATCACACTGTGAAAAAAATATTAAGTTTCCCCTTTAGTTTTCATTTAATGGTCTTATGGAATTATTGCCACTATTATGGTCTCTGTGTTTTTCGTAGAGACATGCAACATGTTCTCACTCTCCCAAGGTCAATTGGATGTCAAAGTGGTAAAAACATTTTGAATTATGGTCAGAAAATTATATTTCATAGTTTTTTTTTTCTTCATATTATTTTTTAATCTGTAGATTATTATCACACAAATGTACAACATAAAACATAAAAATAAAAGATAATGAAATGATAAATCATATATATATATTTTTTAAATTAAAATACATATTTTTTTAAAAGCAAAATAATTCGAATTTAGGATAAAAGGTGAGAAATCAGGTCAAACTAATAAAAGCATGGAGGAAAAGTTACAGAATTGAAAAGATTAAATTATTAAGTTAATAAAGATAATAATATGTTGAATTATGATGAAAATATGAAAATAATAAAAACAAACACAAAACATCCAAATAAATTATGTGATGACAAATTAAATGATATAGTGATGATAATAAACTGACAAGTGTTGAGTTAAACATGCAAATAAAGGCGTGTGTTATATATGCATCACGTGTAAAAAATTACACCAAAATTTCACAAATAAATAAATTTTTGGGTGAATTCTTATTAAATTAAAAAAACCAAAAATCCCTAAAATGTTTTCTTTTTTCTTGTTGTATGTAAGTGAAATTTTTTCATTTTGGTAATTAAAAAAAGTTTTTTGATGACATAAAATTATGATTAATTTACGATGTTGTAAATATGAGTAACATGTTACTTTTTCTTAAATTCACACCTTTTTAAATGTTTCATAAAGTTTTGTATTCAATTTATCATTTCATTTGACATTTATTCTCAGTGATTTATATGTTTAAGATCATGGTCCTTTAGCAGAGATTTATAGCAGAGAAATGTTTAAAACAAAAGTTATGTAATTATTTTTTGATTGACACATTTGCATCATACTAATGTTAACATTTATGTGCACATTTGTATTTACTTATTATTTGTTGATTTAAGTTGGTTTGAGTTCCAAACTCACAGATTGACCGAAATTTTCCAAAAGTAAAATTTTCCAATTCAGGCACGACCTCAATAATTTTACTACTGTAAAATGTATTGGTGCGACAGGGTAAGAAACTCCCACGGCAACAGATCGATAATCTTTAAAATTATTACCGCAAGAGTTCTATTGATCTTATTGAACTGCTTAAGTGGGAAAAATGTAGGGAGATAGGATCAGGGGGAGAGTTCTCCCCCATACTCCCAAAGTGTGCCCCCACTCTCCCACATAGTAAAGTATCTTATTGCGATAGATTTACAATTTAGAAAATTTAGGAATGGATATTTGCTTCTTATTTTTTTTTTTGTAAAATCAAATCAAATTGTTTATTATAAAAGAATATTAATGAGGAGAAAGATTAATAAATTTTTATGAATCCAAAAAATGTTATGACATAAATTAATAAATACTAAATACCCATCCCAACCGAATACAAGGCGAATTTAGTATACTTCAAAAAAGAAACAAAAGTTGTTGTATACTCAAAGCATTGAATTTATACTGAAATCTAGTTAAAATTAAATCGCTGTAATTCTTAGGATAAGGACGAGTGGTGAAACAATGGTTCCTAATGGCAACACGAAATATAACTCAAAGTAATAAAAACAAATATGGAAGAATAAGCAATGAGTTTATATTTAATGAAACAATTCCAACTAAAATGGAAATGAATTAGCTTCCAAAGACATAAATGAAATTATTTTCATGTATGTAATTTTTAGAGGAACTTTTACAACATGAAATATATCTAACCAATATTTGTGAAATTATTTCCAATGAAATAAGGCCACAAATAGAATACTTTTGCACTACCGGCCGAGCTATGGGACTTTCTACCCTTTCGTTGGGTTTCGCCGAAGTAAATTTTTTGGATAACAAAGAAGGAGTGAAACTTACGTCTTCAGAAATTTAATTTAAGGTGAATTAACTTCCAACAAAAATTAAATCAACTATCGATTATATTAAGATAATCTGCAAGCAAAAGATGTTCCAAATATTATGGAAAAATGGAAATTATTCAATTTTTGATGTTGGGATTTATTTCATAAGGGTTTTATTCCGTTGTGTCGATTCTGTATACTTAAAAATTGTATATCAGACATCGTTTAGAGGTTTGTCTAGTATTCAAATGTATAAAACGGAGAGTAGTACCTATATGAACTATAATACGATATATAATCATTATCCATTTAAATTGTATTTTATGTAAGCGGCAAATATCAGGTGAAATTCGCTATCCATCCTACATTTTTTCCAGCAAAACATTTTTGTATGATTCTGTACGATGTGATTGGATTTGAGTTACTAGTATTTTGTATTTCGATATTCGACTATTTTACTATTGTCAGCTTTTTTATGGGGTATAACTCCCCCCTACATTTTTCTTTGTAAAGTATAGACTTTCTTACATTAATTTATATAAAGTTACCGTTCTTCGTCATACTATCCGCTTTATACTTTTCATTAGACCAGTGTCTTAAATTAGGTAAGAGTGTTATACTTTAATATTCGCCACCACGATTGATTTAAAAATACTTAGAGAAATGGTACACAATATCTACTTTAAAAAGGAGAGTTGTTTTGTCGGAAAATTTCCAGCAAAAACTAATTAAGGTGTTTGAAACTATACAGAAAACGCTGCAATAGTTCTGAAAATACACTTAGAATACTTTATAATTTACGGTAAATACTACTGCTATACATCCTATCAAAAACTACATTTGAAGAAATTTTCATGAAATTCATGAAATATTCTTCAATAATATTTTTCACAATTATATATATTTACCGTGTCTTATCTGAAATTATTTAAAGTAAATAAGATTTTGTTATAAATTTAAATCAATTTTATCTTACAGATTCATATAGTATATGAATTATTTTGTTTCTACACTGAACCAAAAGTCGTAGGTAATATTAACGAAAAATTTTTATAGAACTTTAACGAAAAAAAATGTGTTAAAAAATTTTTCTTTAAATTGAAGAATTTTCTTCAAATATACTAAAAAATTTATTAAAAAAAGCTTTAAATAAAGATGTTAAACTGAATAAAATTTTGTTAAAAATTTAACAAAAAAAACGGCAGTAACGCATCGTAAGTAAAAAAACACCAATTTGTATAAAATTTTTATATTTCTTTTTCGTCAAATAATTTTTTATATTTTCTTTGTCATATTAAATGAAATATGACAAAGAAAATGTAAAATGAATTTAGATATGCAGGAGGAAAATATTTTCTAGAAAATTCTAATTAAAATGATTGAAATTAAAGAAATATTTGGCATAAATTCATAATAATGAAAATAGGAGATCATCTGATCAACTAACATGTTTGTAACTTTTGTTTAGAAATACAAGCCGCTCGGTTCATCACCGTCCTATTGGCATTGCACTATTTTTAATTGGCTATTATGGTTTCTCCACTATTATATTATTATCTAGATCTCGAAAGAAATTTCACAAGTCACAAATCGGAGTGTATTAAAAAATTAAATTGCGATCAAATTCTCGCTGTAGTAGATCTTAAGATATTCGATAATTAATGTTTGCTTTATATGGCGGCTACTTCCCCCTAATACTTTTCGGCTTACAGTTTATCCAGTAAAACATTTCCTTGAGGAAGTCATTGCTACCAAATTTGAAAGTTATCGCTCACCATACAAAACAAATATTGATGTTATATAATCAATATTTGTTTTGTAAGGGGAGTACTCCCTCCCTTGGTCCGTAACAATTTATGTATTAATTTATTACAACAATTTAACATAATTTTTGCCTCAATTCAACTAAAATTTCATAAATTTAACTAAAATATGGTCCAAAAAATTTAATAATATTCATCAATATAAAGAATTTATTTTTATCAATTTTAATAATGTATTATTTAAATTGAATAATATTTATTCAAATTAACCGCATTTTTATTTACGAAAAATTAACGAAAATTTTCATTATAATGAATAAATTTTGTTGGCTTATATTTAACCTATTTTTCTTCAATTCAACACCATTTTTCTTTATATTTACTACCTTTTTTGGTTCAGTGTAAGAGAGGTAACCTGCCATATCCAAAATGTTGTAAGTCTTCAATATTTTGTTAAGCTCTATTTACTTCCCAAAATTCAATTAATCAGTTTAAAGTTTCATAAATATGTAATATTAAAAGCGAAATACCATTCTCCCATGTCCTATCCGGAAATTTTGTAGTCTACATTAATATGTATTTACGGTAATTACGAGTCAAACTTCATGAGATTTCCTTTATTAGAAAGGGTATTATTCCTCCCCAATGCCCTCTCCAAAAATTAAACATTTTTAGAAATGTTGTAGACGGTATAAAGATAATATTTGTGAGAAAAAATTTCATGAAAATTAAATAAGCCATTTGGCCGTAAACGATATTTAGTTTTAGGGGCTATAACTTCATTATATTGAATGACTTTGCCGATTTTATATAGGAACAAAATTTTATTCAGCTCTGTGAATTATTGTAGCTGCGAGCGTGCCGACAACAAACAGGCAGAGAGTCTTACATTGTTAATTGCCTCAGATTTTGATTTGATGCAAGAATATATATTTTATGGGGCCGTAGATGATTCCTTCTTAACAGGATGATAAAGTTAATATATCCTTATCCCCAATTGTGTTAGTGGAGGGTGTAAAAAGTAATTGGAAAATATTATATTCAGTCAGTGGAAATTTCAAAATATTCGGTGCCTTAAGTGAAATATTTTTTAATAAATATCTGTGATTTTATTTTTAATTCAATCTTAATAGCAAAATATTTTGAGAATAATGAAAACAGCAAACATTCACATTTCTTAAAATGGCAAAAACATTGAAAAACAAATTTGGCAGCATTCAAAAAAATTTTAAAGATTTTCATTTAATTTCCTTCGTCATGATTTATTGACTTTAATACCATGAAAATTCGAATTTCTTGTCAAGTTAAAACAAACAATTGTATGACATTTACAAGGCTAAAACACCATCACTCCCTCCTACAGGCAACAATGCAAGATACACAGCTAGAAATAACGCGTTAGCGCTCAAAATTAAACAATAAATATTGAACACCCACGGTGATCGCTAGAGACAAACACTTTATACAAGACTCATTAGAATGCAATTCAATGGATATTTACAATCAACAAAACAAAATTCGAAAATTTCAAAAAATGAAGAAACAAAATCAAAACAATAAACACTGGACACGGGTCATTTATAATTTAGAAATTTAAAATGGAAATCGAAAAATAATAGAAAATGAATTGACAATGAATTTATATGGCAGAGATTGAATTGTCTTTAGTATTTTTTTTTTTTTTTTGGAAAACAATGAAACCACCCGAAGAGTGTTTTGCAAATAGTGAAAGACAAAGGCGACTAAATAGAAATGAAAACTAAATTGAATTGTTGTAACCACAGGAAGTTTATTTGTCAAGAGAATGGAAAGGAAAAACAACAGCAGCAACAACAACAACAACGAGTATATATAAAATCAGAAGTGTGGCCAAAAATACTGATCACTTTTCAAAGGTTACTATGAAACATCTGTTCCTATGTTCATTCTTCTTCTCACTCTCTCTCTATATATTTTTTTGGTAAATATGCGGTTGCAAATGTCACCAGTTGTTGTTATTAGAGAATTTTTGTCGTCTGTTCCTCTTCCACCAGGTGTGTAATTTTACCATCATTTTAATGACTAAAAATTTCATTTTTATTTTCTAATTTTTGTTTATATTTTATGATCATTTCGCTTAATAGCTGAATTTCTAATTTATCTTTAGGGAATTGGCAAAATACTAAAAATCAAATAAAAATACCAAATTATATTTCACTCATTCACTTTTCATTCCAGCAAAATTCTGATGGCATGCAGACGACGTCACCTCTTGTGGTTTTTTTTCACTTAGCTAAAGTGAGTAGAAAATTGTTAGACTCACTTTTTGGGTTTTAAAAACAAATGTAAACAAATAATTTTTTCTCGTAAATGTTTAACACACACACACATATTTCAAGTATGTTGGTTTTACAAGGAAACGGGAGCCTGGGCACATGTCTGGCATACGCATGCGTACATGCTGGCACTTGAAATAATGTTCATCATAATCATCATTTTACTATCCTTTGGCTGTATTAAAGTCAAGTCTAATGACACAATACAGCTGCTTTCAGGCAAAGTGTATTTCGTGCAACTACTTACAATTCTCTAGGGCTCCATAAGCTTTGAAAAGGGCGTAGTTAAAGCAAGACTGGCTGATTGCATGGCCCGCATGTATTCATCATAATCGTCATTGCAATGATGTACGTAACGTAAATGTTGACGTTAGTAAATTATTGCAACATTTTTGGAGCCACCATTTAAGCAGTTTCACTTTTCAATTTCCATTGATCATAATAAATTAACCCATTTGGAGATTAACTGGTTGTAAAAATTTTAGATTATTCAAAAATTCGAAGAATTTTACGTTTAAATTTAATATCTTTGATGATTTGGATAATGGAGGTAATTTTACAAGATTCACACAAAGCTGTCACCGAAAATGGATATTCAATGTGTACTTTAGAATCGTAGGAACAAGATTCGCACAAAACTGCCCCGCCAATGACTTTTAGGAGTATACTCTTACTCTACGCTCAATATTTTTCTTGATATACCAAGGAAGTCGAAAATGGTATCCCTTGTATTTCCAAGAATATATTTCAGTTTCAAAGGCCACTCAATCATTATTCCAAATGGGGATGGGACAACGAATCCCTCAATTATATATGCTTACAAATACGAAAGTGCCAGCGATTAGAATTACATGACCTTTACGAATCCGCATTCTCTATATGATACCACTCCTTTACTTTTACTATCCGTTCCATTCAGAAAGTGGTTGAAAAAAGACTACATTAAATATATTTAATCCAGAATGTTACCAGTTAGTGAATGGTAAATGAAATAAGTAATCGATTAACTATTTTTCAATCAATTACTTTTCTTTCGATTATTTTGTTCGATTAATCGTAGCCCATATTTTAATCGACAAAAATAATCGAAATTTAACAAATTTCGAAAGTTTTACATTTATTTTAAAATTTTTGATTCAGATAAAATTTAGATTGCACTTTCCGATATATCGGCTATTAAGAAAAGTTTTCAGCATAAAATTGGCAATCGATTACAAAATAATCATTTTATTATATAAATAACCGATTCCCAACCATAATCAAATCGTTATCAAAGCCGCAAAAAAAACCTAAATAAAGTTATATTAGAATATTTTCAGGTTTATCAATTTTGGACTGGTTATAGATTGATTGGATTGAGGAATGAATACTAAAGAAATCGTTCTTTTATATTCCATTGAAATAGTGTGGATAATAGTTCTCAATCGTTGCCTCTTAAGAGAATTTAGATGCGGTTAAGGAACACCATTTTCTTCGTGAACTTCTGTTGAAACTCTAATAGATTGAAATAGTTTTCCAGCATATGTTCATTGGGATTTAAGTTTATACAGTGTGAATGCAGTAGATCATAATCAACGTTATTCAAACAATATGTTCTGAATATTTGAAAGTTTTCTTTGATATTATTTTATTTGCTGAGAAGTCCTTTTATAACTTTAGTAACTTAAGTCTGCTTTAAATATTTTATTACATTCCAAACGATTTTTCGATTACTTTATTTATCTCAACCTATAACTTAACGCCTTAACTTCGGATTCATAAAATATGCATAGATTGCTTTAAACTAATTATCACATTGATCGAAGAAAACTCCCAGTTTTAATAACGTCCACTTAAATTAAGCTTAAATCACATTCAATTCCCACAAAAATGTTTAATAGTGTAAAATACATATTTATATAACTTCCCATATACAGATTTCCATTCCAATGGGTTAAGTGACACGCGTATGTAATATTTTCATCATTTATCGTAATGGTTTTTAATCAAAACTTATAAATACACTTCATTTCAATTTGATTTTATTATATAGATGTCAAGTAAGCAAAGTTCAGTTTCGTACAATACAACCATATTTAATTTAACGCCTTCAACCATTATTATTCCTTGGAATACAAGTATTTATCCATAATGGTAGTTTACTGTAAACAGTGGCTTTTTTTGGGTATCTTCAATATGTTCACCTTACAACACCAACGCCAACATTACAATCTACTCTGCCAACCAGCAGCATCATTAACCAAAAAAAGTAGCTGCCACTAGTGGTAAATTAAATAAATCTTTCCTTTTGTTTTTTGCTGGAACTCCAAAAATTGATACGTATGTTTATCGTCCCAAGATAGGTGGGTACTCAGGAGGAAAAAAACTGTGTAAAATGTTGAATTTTTCTTATTGTCGTTTTGTTTTGCGTGAAATTTCACGCATTTCTTTTTGCCACCTCTTCTTCTCTGTGTGACTGTTGTTTTCTGGAAAATATCTCAACTATGTCGGTCACAAATTGCAATGTTGCTACATCGTTCACAAAACTTATTGCTTTACGTTGTCAATATCCCCCTGATACATTATCATTTTATGGCGGGAGTTGTTGGTTGTTTGTTATTATTTTGACAATGAGGTAATTTTTGTTTCATCTGTATTTTTAACGGTAAATTTTTATACGACTTTAAATATTTTATGGCCTAAAAACAGTTTTTTGAAACTTTGAAATAAATAAATAATTTAGTGGTAACGGAGAGAAGACATTGATTTAGTGTGGGCATATGGGTAGAGGAAATATTACAAAATAGTTTCATGTATTTAAGTTTAAGGTATAATAAAGGCTTTTTTAAATAAAATGGAGAGTAATTTGTAGAAATGCAGCATTTATGAATAATGGACCACTGCTGATGATCAATTTCATTAATATCACTAGTTTTTATCCGCTGTATTTCTGTTCAACAATAATTCTTCGCTATTCCAGATTCAGACACAATTTTTTAAATTGCGAAAAATAGTAAAAAAATCATTAGGTCAAATAGAAAGTTCTTTAGATATTCGTATACTAATATTTATTTTGAATAGAGGATTCATGTCCCCTTCAACCTGTTTGGTATAAATTTTCCAGGCAAAACTATTTCATAGAAAACTCTAGATAAAATTGTTTTTTAAATATCCTATAATTTATATTTGGTCCTTTTTCCTCCACCCATATTTATTGTCCATTTTCTCAAATAGGAAAATTATTGGATCTAAATTTAAAAAATCTATCTCTAAAAGTTTTCAGTAATTTAATATTTGTAATTCTTAAAAAAAGTTTTTTGAACTCTCGATTCTATAGTTCTCAATTAATTGATGATTAATATTTGCAAAGTAGGTGGACTACCACTCCCCATTCTACTGTTACTTAAGAAAGTAATTGATATGAAATCTAAAAACTCAAACCTCAATAGATCTTTAGATATTCGATAATTAAAATTGATAATTAAAATCCAGACTGGCTCTATCCATCCCACATTTTGTTCAGTAAAGCAGTGTATTGACAGAGTGATTGAGTATGAGTGTACCTCTCCATTTGTTCTTATCTGTCATGCATTTGGACCTTGAGAAAGTGATTAGGACCAAATTTTAAAACTTTCGCTGTAATATCTTTTTAGATATTCGACAATGTCTTCGTGTTAGGGTTCTTCTTTCCGTTCTAAATTTGTTTCATAAAACGTTTCCCTGCGAATGTGATCTAAACTAAATTTTTAAGATTTCGTTGTTTTTTAGATATTTGGAAATGAATATTTTCTTTGTATGGGTGATACTCCCCCGACCCTACCGAAAATTTTATAAAGTATATGTTTCATTCATTTCAACAAAATCGGTCCTGTAATTTAGCTGTCTATAACTCCCAAGCAAACCATCAAACAGAGTTTCATATTTATATATGTATATAGATTACATTTTATAAACATTTGGATATAGAAAAAGTGTACTTACCTTGTAACCAAGAAGTAGTCTGGAAGAAAAAGAGTTTTTTTATTAGTAAATGTGAAGGATTATTAGTAAATGTGAATACTAATACAAGTGTATTAAAAAATCCGACATTTAGAGTCGTTTTTAGAGTTATTCGAATGGGCTTTGAAAAAGCGTTTTCGAATACGCTTCTATGCCAAAAAAAATTCGGATAACCGGTTTATGTTTAATTATTATAAATTTTTGGGAAAAAATATTATTTATAGAAAATTTGAATTTGAATTTCTGTATTTGTCTCAGTTATAGGTCTATGCCCCTTTTCTTTTAAAGTGGATATCTCTGGACAAAGGATAGAAAATGTTGTCGAATTTCACTGAATTATTTTTATGAATGTGGGTGTAATACAGATCCACATAGATCGATATAGAATATTATTTTTAAGATTGTTTACATACACTCGGATGTTAAATAGTACTTTTTCATTAAGCTTGATATTTTAAAGAAAAGCTTAAGAATATCCTTCCATTAAAATCCGGTTAACCGAAGGAATAAATCCGGCGTGACGAATAATTCGAAACTTCATATAATTGAAAAGCGGTCGCATTTCTGAAATGCAAAAAACCGGTTTCCACTTTCAGTTTATGAATACAATAATTAATAATTTTTTGCCAAAATGTATACTGTTTGTTTGAAATTTGTTGTAAATGGCGGAAAGTTCCAGCTAAGTGGTTTGTTTGTTCAAGGTGGTGTCACTGAAAATTTTAAGTGTATTAAGCTTTATAACACTTAATACAGCTTAATACGACCAGCTTTTTGGGAGGTCTTCACTAACAGAATCCACTTATATAAAAACAATTAAAATCAGATACAAGGAATCTGGATCGTTTTAAATATTAAATATAACCAGAGGTAACCAACTTTAGGACTCAGTGGATTGAAGCCCGTTAGGTCAAAAATTTCTAAACTCAAAACTGCTTTCATTGTGTGACAATTTTTTGAAAACGATCGGAAGTTACAGATTTATTGGCACCTTTTTGTGATTCTGGGACGATGCCTGTTGAAATTAGTGACGATTGGTTCTTTATTTCACCTAAACCCCTCGAAATGTTTCTACCGGAATAGAGTTTTACGGTCATAAACATCCTAAATACAATGCGATTTTAATTTAGTAAAAATTACACAAGGATCGGTCCATCATTCTTCATAGATTCCATGTAAACTCATTCCAAATATCACTTTGATGGGTTAAAAGCTCACATATACATTGTTACATCATACAGTCCTTTAAGCACAAATTTAAAAATTTATACGAGGGTCGTTCATTAATTTTTGGTAGCTCGCATTTATGATCAACAATATGGTGTAGGTTATTCAATGGTCTTGATCGACTTGAGTTCTTAAAAAGTTACAGGAGTTTGATCATGTGATAAATGATTTTTTTTAAAAAACCTTGTAGGGCACCCACTTTCCTCTAAGGTGAAAGTGACTTGGTTTAATATATACGAGCATTTTGAAAAAATTAAAGAAACAAATGAAACAAAGTGGAAAATGTAGGCCACCAAGAACATATGGAATTGGCAAATGTATAGAAATATTTCCAGAAAATAATTTTCGAAATGGCATTGCAAAAACGCTTACCAAATTCAATTTTACAACAACAATTTTACACTAAAATTAAAAATAAAAATATGAAATCTTTTAAAGGATTTAAAAGGGAACCGCCATGCAAAATCTTTTAAGATTTGAATATTATTTCTTGCAGTTTTACTTATCAAAACTATAGAGCTTCTTTTAGACCACACATTATGTATCTTAGATATCTATAATCCCAACTAATAGACCTTAAAAGCCTAAGAAATTTTACCTAATAGAATATTTAAAAATGCGAAAAAAAATTATTCTAATTTTTTTAATAATTGCAAAATAGTTCATGCTCTTTTTTTAACAGAAATAAATAATAATTTGAGGGATAATAATTTTTAAGCCTTATGTAATCTCTAGATTAATGTCAGCTCAGGCCCAACTAATTAGAAAGTATTTGCATGCCATTTTACAGGCCTAAATAGTTTGGCAAAATACAAATGAGACTCATTAGTCATTTGAAAATATTCAAAGACAAAGGGAAACAAATAAAAAAGGTTGCCAACAACAAAAAAAGGATTTAAATGGAATAGAATAATTCTGAACAAAATTAAAATAAGAATAAAAATAATAACCAACCATATTTTATAAGAATAAATGGTAGAATTATTTAAAAAAGTATATTAATATGCATGAGGAAAAGTTATAGATATTTAAATTCTGAATGACAGTTCTTTTAAAATTCGAAAATAAAAATAATCCTTTTCTTAAAGGGTTTCAGTGTAATCGTAGACATTTATTTTTCTTAACTTCCGCATTTATTTTTCATTTAATGTTAAGGCAAAAACTCGTTTCGTTTGAAAGGATTAATTTGAGGCCATAAATTAATGAGAGAAAATTTCTGAGGTCTCAACATTTCTCAAATTATTTTGACAATAAAAACCACAAAATGACAGTTATTTAAATTTTAATCCTCATTTTTTTCTGCTCATGTACATATATTTTTTTGTGGTTCCTTTAAACGTTTCTTATTTCTCTAAGCTGAGATTAAGGCTGTTTTGTGTGTTTTGATAGTGAAAAGAGTGTAGACATTTTAAGTTCTCTAGAATCCTTTCATTTCCGTTTCATTTCTAATTTAAATATTATTTGTTTTTCTTTTAGCTATTTGAAGATGGCTCGTGTTTAGCTATAATTCTAGGTGACAGTTATCTATTTTCTTAGCATATTTTACTTGTTTGTTATTGTGAATTGTTTTTATAGGTGTTGCCCAGTTAAGTGGTTTAAAGACGAAAGAGTTGATATTTAGCACGAGTTTTTCTAATGAATTTCATATTAAATTTGTTTATGAATAGAAAAGAAAAAGTACTTGTTAGAAAATTCTCAAAATGTTAGAACAACCCGAAATCAAGAATATAGAATGATTCTGAGAAATAATAAAACTATGTTTACCATTTCACTAGTATTTCTAGCATTTACTTCCTTTATTTTATAAATCTTATTAAGGAGTGAGATCGATGGTATGGCAAACAATATGTAGCCAATTATTTGATACAACGGGCTCGATACATACCGAAATTTACATCAAGGAATGTTTACAAAAAAGGGCTACTTCCCTGCATATGACTTCATAATATGTCCACATATTTCTGGCCTGCCTTGACAAGCCCTTGATTGGTACGTAAACAATAATGTGAAATTGTAAAGAAAAGTCAATTCATCCAAACTGCCCAGAACTAAGGCCAGTGGAGATATAATGTGCTCTTGTTGAAAGAGAATTGAAGAGCACAAAAGAGTGCCTATAAATAGAGATGGACTACTTATCCGAGAAATATGAAAGCAAGTACTATAAAAACATAAATGGAAGGGTTTCCGAAAAGGATCTCCGAAAAACCTTTTTGGAAGGGTTTTTTCGAAAAGATTTTTCTTTCTCACTGCTTAGTACAGAATACTTCGTAATGACATAGATTTGTGCTCCTTACAAAGAGAGATTCCCAAAAGGGTTTTCCAACTTTCGAAATAACAGTTAAAAGGGAAATCAGAAAGGAAATTCGCAGTCAAAGTTCCACTTACGGAATATTAACTTTTAATATGAAAGATGACCTCAATTGGTATAATAAATAATAATAATAATAAATAAATAAATAAATAAATAAATAAATAAATAATATTAAATATAAAATAATATAAATTGATCCAATTGTAATGTTCTGTCGCCGGTGACTATTTAAGATTCTACAGTGTAACAGAATCGACTTTTTTTAGAAATAAATCCGTAAATATTGATCAAGTGGAAGGATTTGAATGAAATTAAAAATAATTATATCAGAGAAGCCTAAATAACTACAAGTATATAAAAAACAAATAACACATTTCAGTTTGAAATGAATTCAAATGTCCGAAGTACCCCGCTTTGCATCTGCAATCTAAGATCTAAGTAGCTAAACCTGCTTTTATTATGTTAAATTTCAAGCAAATCCATTTAGCCGAATAAAAGCTACAGATGAATTTCCCAAGAATCGATTTTGCCCGACAGTGGATTCGAATCAACATTGCACTTGATATATTAGTACATCTTATCATCATTTAATATCATTATAAATTCCAATTATATAATGAAACACCCAAATAATTACGATTACTTCATTACAAACTGCATGGTAACAATATTATGTCATAAGTAAACATAATTATAAAACAAAATCGTGTTTTGAAATTATTAATTAACTGTTCAATATTTTTTATATTATAAAATTTAAATAGCCAATTATAATTCCTCCTTCTCACTATCGCTAATATTATAAAAGTATAAAATATAATAACAAATTTCTCCTCCCAACTTAAATCAACCTCATTGCAACTTCGAACAAAATATTAAAAATTAAAATTAAAAAATATATAATAAATCATTCAACTATTTACTTCAGATACTTTATATTTATTTTATAGCTTTATCTTATGCGTTTACAAGTTGAAAATGTTAATCTGTTTTCTTTGTTCGCATTACCGCATTATTGTACTTTACGATTACACTTTCACAACGCTACCTGAACTCATTAATATTCAATCAGGCGACGACGACGTCAAAGATTGAGATTAAAATCAATCAATTTTTGATATGAAATCCATGTAGTTTTGATGGAACAAGTCAAAAGGATGAACAAGTGAAATCTCTGTTTGAATTAAAGTTGATTGATTGAAGAAATTTATGAGACAAGAAGTATATATTGGGAAAAAAGTGTTAAAGATTCAGGTGAAAATGCTGGTGAAGAATAAACGATTAACGTTGTAATACCTGAGTTTTATTTGGCTTTGTAAAAATTTCATATTTCTTATAAATTCAATAATGCCAACAATTATATGCTGCTGATCCTGTTGATTAAAATTTATTTAATATTTTACAAGACTTTTACCAGAAGTTATTCAAGAATTAAATCAAATAATAAAAACTCAGAGGTGACAGATAATGAAAACTTTATCTTTTGGTTTGTTGAACCAAGTTTTTTGAATAACTAAATCAATTTTCCTGATAAAAATATTTCTGAAAAGTAACATAAGCCATACAAATTTTCGGAAGGACCAGAAGCCAGAGCTTTTTAGATAAAATTTTAAAAATCACGTTTCAAAAACTTTCCCTTTAGAATACTTAACTGAAAGAAGTTAAAAGCGGATTTCGGGGGAATAACCACCAACTAAGCAATATATTTTATATCGATTATAAAACTATTGCTGCTAGATTTTTGAAATTTAGTTACAATAACCTTCTTATTGTACTACTAAACAGGAAAAAAATGAAAGGGAGATAAAACCATAGAGCAAGTCTATGTCTAGTTACAAATCAAATTACTAATCGATTTTTTATAGAACTTTTGTTCCAAATTCCAATATGGTTAACCGAAAAAATAATAATTTTCGCATAACCGTTAGATATTCATAACTTAGACTCAATCACTCAATACTTGGAAGCTTTCTGAAAAGTTATTCCGCTCAACACCAATTTCAATAGACTTCGTCCTTGTTTAAAAATTATTTAAAATAAAAAATTAATCGTGATTCCGACATTGAGGTCACCAACATCGATAAAAAAGAGGTCGTGGCATAAAAGGAGAAAGCATTATGTTTTCTGTGCCTTATAACAATCACCACATTTGTAGGATAAAAATAATATCAAAAGGATAAAAATAACATCAAAATTTGTTTATGATAACACAAGTTGTTTTTGATAATCCTTATTTATACGGAAATATTGCCTAAAAGGAATTTCGAAGAAGAAACATTTTTAACAATTCGAAACTTGAAAAAGTTTCAAACCTTTGCAAGTAGAACTTGAAATAAATTTTTCATTTCTTCATCATGCCTCCAACAGCTTCTACTCTCTTGTATTCGAATGTCATTCAAACTCTTGGATAAATGCAATATTTAGCAGGCTGAGAGCGACCCACTAGCAGATGTATTACAATTATTATAATATATGGCAGCAAATAAGTTTCTAACAGATGTGTACATGAGTTTATCCGAGAATGCTGCGCATCACTTAAAAAGATGGAAGAGCATTATAACATTGTATTGATCTGAATGCATTAACACCGTTCAGAATAACCTTAATGCTTATGTGGGTGTGCCTTACAGAAGAACACATTAATCATTTTTATACTTTTCTTCTCATCGCTTGCAAGAGTAATGAACCAAATTACTTGCTTACTGGATAAAATTGGCAAGGACATCATTATTACTTAACTCCTCGAGATCTCTGTTAAAATTTGCTGAAGTATCTGGACATTGTTTTTTTTTAAATACATGCAGCGAGAATGGGTCTTTCTTAGAATTAATTTCGTAGGAGTTTTCGAAATAAGGAGAAGGAATCCTAACCTTATATTTGTTTGTCACTGCACTGTTTACGAATGTGCTTCTTTGGCTGCAGTCCGCGGCATACTCAGGCTGATATATTTGATCTTATTCATATCCCTGTTAGTTGCTTTCACTGCCTCTATACTCCTATATTACTACTTCATCTTTACCCAATCCCGTACTTAATAGGTAACATAACATAAAGAGACCTTCAGAACCCATTCAGGCCACAATATACTCCTACTTCAATCACCGTGACAGCCTGATGACCAAATAAAACTAATACTGAACATATTTAGAACTCTCCTCCATTGAATGTTTTGCGAAAGGAAACTAAAATTTCCATTTTTAAAACTGTTTAAAGATCTATAAGGACAGTTTTGCCTTGATTCATAATAGTATAGAAAACATTCCCTAGACGTTAAATTCCTTCAGAACTGATCTTATAACATTCTATTAAATCTGTGGTTTACAAATTAGTTTTGCGATTTAGATATCCATGTAAGCAAAATCAACCATATGTGCGTTAAATTAAGATTATCGAAAATATTCCATTTGCTACTTCCTTTTTTCTTTTCATCTTTTTCTACTTGCATATTTTTCACTTACATGAAAGACAATTACATGTATTGTGAGTGGTACTAATTGAAATATTCTTAATCAGATTTTCAGTTGTTTTTCTTTTCTTTAAGTTTAAAATGCTTTTAATCCAATGTGGCTGATTTAATACATGATTATTACTTTTCGTTCCAATACTTTAACGAAACTCTCTAAAGTTGAAAGGAGTAGTTAAAGTGAAAGAAAATAAAAATTCAAGTGGCTTAACAGTAGTAAGCGTTATGGTTTACGTGCTGTAAACGTTTTCATATCTTGTTATAAATACATTTATACCTCGATAAAAAGAAAAAATTAAAACCTAAATACTTAGATCCTCTCAAAACAAAAATAATAAATAAACCTCAATTTACGGTAGTTGCCAACCTAAGTGAACTCGCGTAAGTAACAGTGGCAGTTTGAGCCGTAGCATCTCACTATTATAATTACTGAATGGATGTACTGTAAAAGCTAAAATCAGGAAAAATAAAATCTTATTACACACGCGCCTTTAAACGCGTTTTAGCGCTTAACAAGGTAGGCTGGTTGATCGCTGCAGCAGTTCTCTTTAATTTTGTATTATTCGCAGTTTCATTTTTTAATCATTTAAGAAACCAACAAGAAAGCTTTAACTAAGGTCTTGTTAAGCAATTTGGTAAGGTTTTCTGCTGCAGTAACAATAAGAATTGGGTGGCAGCGCCCCCTTTTTCCTTCTTCATAGTTATTGTTGTTATTGCAATTTTTAAATTAACCTTGGCTTAAATATATATTAAACCATAACTAAAAAGCCTTTCTCATAATAAATACAAAGCAACAACTTATTACGCATGATTTAAAGCTTATTAAACAGTTTTTACTTAAAAGCATTTAGTGTTGCAGTCATGTCCGTCCACGTTTTGTACTTAATTTCACTTGTTGCATTATTTAGGTGGTTAAGTACTTGTACCAAGTTATAACTAAGCGTATCCTCTTTTAATCATTTTATAAGTATGCATTTTTTCGCCTTGAAAAAAAAAATATATAAAGAATTATAACTCTTCCTCTAATTCCTTGATATTGTGTTGTGGTATCATTGGGTTTTGTACTTAAAAGCATAACATATCGCATCCACATTAATATCGCCACTTGCTGTTGGACGATTAAAAAAAATATGGAAAGAAAACTTTTCGTTTTTAATAAAAATGTTACCACATTGAGAGTTTGTACACATACAGTTGTGAAAACAAAAGTCACCTTCGACAACAGGATAGTTGTGAACAAATTTCGAATACCCTACCAATGGTACTTCGGGTTTCCCTATAATATTGTTATGTTACTAAGATCCTCAGTATTATTTTCACTAACCTTGAATAATTGAAAATTAAATATTGAAAATAGAAAAATCAGGAAATTTGGAAATTGGGAAAATCCAGCCCACAATGTAATGATGAAATGCCAGCTTCACACTTTAACCAATATTATCAGCATTCTAGCAAATACCATATAAGCTCCGCAATCCTTTATGTCTCTTCTGAATTTTTTTTCCAGAAAAATGTTTCTATTAGGAATCGCATGCATCTGTTAAATCAAAAACTTATCACGATAATATTTCATTAGACATTTGATGAAGTATTACCGAGAAAGATTCGGTCGTATGGGAATAACTCTCGCTATGACTATATCTATACTTCAGTAGGAAATGTATTGAAAGTAATATTCCAAGAACAATTACTGTGAGAGATTTGGGTCGTAAGGAGAGTAACACTCCCCATGAAACTCCCTATCGATTTAAGCAGTTCAGTAGGAACATTAATGGATTAATAACACATAACTAATGATTACTTTGTTTGTTGGGTTACGATCCACTCCGGCCTGCCGCATTAATGTTTACTTTTAACTAATTGAACAGGAAATTTATTGTGACATTATACAACTCTAACTCTGTATAGCAGGGTTTTTCACTATGTTCCATATATGGTGAATATATAATAGTCTCTATAAATTCGTCGTAGAGAAGGAGGAGTGAGGTTCATGTAATTTCTTAGTTTATATAGTTTGGCATTGGTTCATTTCTGCTGTAGAAGTAGCCCTCATTATACCTCTAATTTCTAATTTGCATAATTTTTAAACCTTTCGGGTTGTTTCAACGATGTATTTTTCCCCCGATTTCCACCTGTCGTAATAGTAGCGCTCTCCTAATTTCCGGACCGATTTTGCTGACACTTTCACAGAATGATTCCCATATACCCGAAAGTAACATAGTAAAAAAATTTCGATACGAACAGGCAGAGATGTAGCCCCATTCAAGGCAAATATTGATCGTCGAATGTTAAAAAAAACTATAACAGCAAGAATTTTCAAATTTAGTTCGAACCAATTTATCAAGGAACTGTTTTAGCAAGCAAAATGAAGGACGGATAGGATCAGGGGAAGAATATCTAAAGAACCACAACACAAATTAGGTGCCAATAAATTTATCAAGTAACTGTTTTACTGGACACAATGAAAGGCAGATAGGATCATGGAGAGAGGTGTCCTCCATACAAAGAACATGTTGATTATCGAATATCTAAAGAATTATAACAGCAATAGTTCTCAAATGCGACCTGAATTACTTTCTTAAGAATTTGTTTTGCCGATTAAAATATAGGACGGGTAGGATCAAGGGTAAAGGAACTCCCATGCAAAACAAATATTAATCATCGAATTTCTAAAGTAATGTAAAAGCGGGTGTATTCAAATCAGTTCTAATTAATTTCCCAAGGATCTTTTTACTGCCTAAAATATGGAATGGATAGGACCACGTGGATGGGAACGGCAAAGCGCACCGGTTCTTATGAAGTAACTCTATACATTTAAATGAGAAATTTTCAGGAGCTCTAACTTCACTTCAATGGCAAGCAAATCACACAGTCTACTTCAAGTAAGTACATATTATAGCGTACAGTTATTAACCGATATAATAACATCCAATGTAATCAACAAGTTTGTAATGTTAATATTCTAACCAAAAATATAATAAGCACCTCGATACAAATGAACTTAATAAAACTTGAAATTATATTTCATATTAAAGCCATGTTTTATAAACGATTAAGGTAAATCAAAAAGCAATAATTTTTCCGAAAAAAAAACACACAGAAACATTGAGAATAAAAAGCTCAATTATCAGAATAACAAAGAATATAAAAGCTAAAATTGGCAAAAAAGAGAAAATGGCTTTCATAAAATCATATAAAATAAAAATCATTTTGGCAAGAATTAATAAACATTTAACGGTACAATATGTTAATCTGAAGGAAATGGCAATAAAAAACATTTATTTAAGTCTTATTGAAAAAGCAATCAAAAAACAATTCATAAAAATTTGCAATTTTTTGAGAAAACTGCTACTACAGCAGTCTTAAAACCAATTTGTTATAAAACTGTCAAGATCATAAAATTTAGTTGCAAAAAAAAAAAAAAGACAAGAAAGAAAAATACATAAAGATTTATAGGAAAAATATCAATTGAATTAAGAGGAAATAAACGACAAATGTGATAAAAAAGAAAGATTTCAGACATAAAATTTCATATGCAAAAAAAGTTGTGTCGTTTTTTTTTGGTTTCATGGTTATTGAAAATAGAACAGTGGGATTAAGGTTGGTTAATAATGTATTGTTTGAATTAGGAATTAAATAAGGATGGATAATATAATGCACTAGAACTATGGATCACAAGTGAAATTATTGTAAAGTACTTCAATCATTCACTACTAGATGTCACTTGATTAAAATAAACGAAGATAACACTCTATCTTGCGATTCTGATTCATTTCCAGATCTTCTTTCTAATTCCTCTAACAGATCATTTTGTGTTCTACCATCATAACTTCAAATTACAAATTAAAGATTACACTTGACTATTTCAATTGACAATGACACATTCCTTAAAAAAAATTGTGGTCGCAAAATATGTCCCAAACGGAAATTCAGAAATCTTTGTTTAATCTTTTACGAAAGTGGTCTATAGGCGTCATGGCACAACCTCCAAGATAAATGCACAAAAAATGAAATAACTTTTTCAATATGAAGATTTATTTCTTTGCGAAACTTCCCAAATTTAAGAAGTTATTTGATATAGAAATAAATTTCCAATGGAAATTTGAAATAAAACCTTGTTGCATGGCCGCCCTTCTTGCGGACCAAGAGACTTCCTCTTCTGCAGTAATTAAATATTCATCTTCGCTAAAAAATCCGGACATTTTGATTAATTTTTAAGAAAAAATACGAAGAGGTAAAAGATTTTAAGTCCGGCCAAAGTTCTGTCGTACAAAATGATATTTTATGTAGGGAGGGAGATCGAAAAATATTTAACATACGTTTGTCATTAAAACTTTAAACCCCACTATTATTTGATTTTTATTAAGTCAAATGTCAGTTATTATGCTAAATGTCAAATAAATCAATTCATTTTTAATTTGATTTAAATGAGTGACCAGAAAATGTGCGTACTTAAATTTAAAAGTATTTTCAACGTAACCCAACTTGGTCCAACAAAAAGTTGGCCAACCATTTAATGGTCTGCCATCAAACTGTTTCCAATGTAATTTAACAATGCCGGGAGAATTTGTTCGTTTATAGTTCAGTTGGAAGGATGTGACCACATAATGTTTCTGAAGCCAATAAAACGAATGAATTATCAAAAGAACTCCCAAAACATACGGTAGGAAAGCGTTTGGTACGAAAAGGTGAAACCTACTAATGCAGGTTTAAATATATATAAGACTCTAAAAGTTTCCCACAGGCACGCAGCTCAGGCCAAAAACAACACTGAAATTTAAATATTCTTGCTGCATGATGGATGACGATACGTATGTTCTGACAGATTTTTCGCAGCATCCTGGTAATAATTTTTATGTTGCTGTTGCTCGAGGGAATGTTTAAGAAAAGTTTTGGGCCAAAAAGCTGTAAAAATTTCCCAAAAGTTGCTGGTATGACAAGCAATATTCAGTTGCGGTAAAAGAAACCAATCATTTCTTTAACGAGCTCGTTTAAATACCGAAGTTTACATAAATGAATGTTTACAAACAGGCTGCTTCCATTCTAAAGACTTCATAATGTGTTCATTTATTTTTGTCTGACTTGACATCCTTTCACTTCATGGTAAACAAGCCTTGAGTGGTACAAGAATCATAATGTAGTATTTTACCAAGAGAGGCAAACCATCTAAAACCTTTGAAGCCATTGAGAGATATTGGGCCCTTGTTAAAAGAGAATTGAAAAACCAGAAAAGGTGTCCAAAAGTGTGGTAGATTTTAAACGGTAATGGACTACCTGTTCGAGCAAAGTGCCTGAACGGACTGGAAAAGTTTCGAAATTTCATCGCCTATAATTAAAACTATTAAAATATCTTTTTCTGTAAACTGCAATAATTAAAAGTGCAAGTTTATTGTTCCCACTTTTCATTCACATATATGTGTGTTAAGATTTTTTCCATCTCACTGCTTAAGTAGTTTTATTCCATTGGGAATAATTTCTTCAACATAGAGAAATATTATTTTCTCTCTACACATTTAAATTTTTAGAGAGACAGTTCAGGGGCGGAGGGTTATGTCGTAACGACTAAAATATTATATGCTACGTTCAGATTAAAAAATATTGGAGAAAATAGGCGTGGCGTTTCTAATTATAATAAATGAAAAATTTGTTATTTTTAGTAATGTGGACCACAATTTTGTGACATAAAATGCTTGTTTATGTGAACAAATTAATTCATTAAAACAATATTGAAAGTAATTTCGTTCCATCAAATATTTGCCTAATCTGAAAGAAGCTTAAACACGGAATTCGAAAATGATTGCCAAGAATGAATGTACTCAGTTTTGTAAGTATTAAAAATTGCCTAATTCTATGTTAAGGTTCAGGGTCCTCTTTCAGTTATTTTATAACCAATCCCGATCCAGATTGCACAAATATTTGAAGAAAAACACGTTAAATTAAAAAATCTAATTAATTAACGAAACTTCTTAAAAGTGATTTTGTTTCCATCAAATATTGCCTAATTGAACGAAGTTTACATACTAAATTCGGAATTGCTCGCTAGGTCTATACCTTCAGCATTGCATGAATCGAAATTTCCTAGAACTATATTAAGGTTCAGCGACTTTTTTATTTCAGCTGAAATTTTAAAATCAATTCTACTTCCATGAATCCCATAATCTTCAAATGAACCCACTGTTGTTCCTTGAAGTAGACAAAACTAAAATCTGCCGTTTTTGCATATCAAATCTTGTGTAGTTGTTAAAACAAATATCTTTTGACTTGATATAAAACAGTCATCATATCAAACAATGACATCAATTGAAACAGACTCAGACTGAAGACCCTGAATCAAAGAAAAGAAAAAACGTTCACAAACGTTTAACCATCAATTTTAAAATCCTTAAACATGAAACAGTTTATTTGACACAATTCAATCATTTTAAAAATCGCTGTATTTTTTTATATAATTCCTGGTATCGTGGTGGTCTCTCTTAAAAATTTGGCGACATTTGTTGTATATTTTGTTGGTAATTTTTTTTGTGAACAAGATTCAAGCCAATAGATTAAAAGATCATCGATCAGTAGAAATATACATACAACCAAAGAGCACTTGTTGTTATAAATATTAACAAATACAAAGGATTTTTTTTAACAAAATTATTATTTTTATACCCTCCACCACCACAAGTGGTGAGAAGCGTAGATTTACTTTGTCATTCCGTATGTAACGATAGGAAGGAATAATCTAACACCCCATAATGGATATATATTCTTGCATTACATCAATATCTGAATAGATTTAGCTATGTCAGTCTGTCTGTTATTGTCACGCTCATATCCGCATTAATTGACAGAGCTCAATGAAATTTGGCCAGAGTTTGTATTATGATCCTAAGAAGTACTAAAATATAAACCAACTTGGTCCAACAAAAAGTTGGCCAACCATTTAATGCTCTGCCGTCAAACTGTCTCTAATGTAATTTAACAATGCCGGGAGAATTTGTTCGTTGATAGTTCAGTTAGAAGGATTTGTCCAAATTATGTTTCTGAAGCCAATAAAAAGAATGAATTATCAAAAGAGCTCCCAACACATACGGCAGGAAAGCACCCTGATCAGCTAATGTTCGTGGAATATTTGATAAAAGTTGAAACCCACTAATGCAGGTTTAAAAATAAACAAGACTCTAAAAGTTTCCGACAGAAACGCTGCTCAAGATTTAAAGGCCAGAAACAGCACGGAAATTTAAAGAAGTTTCCTTTTTAAAACCAGAAAAATCGATAGAGATTGTTAAGAGATTTAGACCGATATCTGAGAAGACCTCTAAATTAAAGCGAAGAAAATTTATCAATTATAATTCGACTAATTAGAATAAAATTAATTAAAATAAATTACGATAATATACAAAAGTATGTACCTCATCACCATTCCAAAAATCATCAAAATCGGTTCAGTATAAAAGGAGTAACTAATTTTATGACTGCATGCGTTTGTGAGTGTATATGTGAGTTTGCGTGTGCGTATAATGTACATGTACGAAACATAATTTATTTATTTCTTAGGCATTTCTCGTGTAGGGTATTGAAGATTCGGCATTAGCCGAATATAACATTCTTACTTGTTCATGTTTTTTGTTTCATTTGTTGTAAAGATAAGGGTGGTCTTATCTTAAGTCATGATTCCTTTCTGATTTCCTTTACATACAAATTTATAAATTTTCTCATAAAACCCACATCTTTTAAATGTCTTGGTTGCGTGGAAAATAAAATCAAGACTAAAGAGTTTAAAAGAAAAATGATCCATTACATTTTAATATATTCTTCATCTCTCTTTATTTCTTTTACAATTTCTTTAGACCAAAGAAAAAGGACATTATGGAAATGATTTTGATTACTGATGGTGGTGGTTGGTTGGTGTTTACAGGTGAAATTATGATTGGAAGACGATTAAGGATTTTCTCTATATTAAACCACAATTTGTTTCACTTTTATGCTTTCAAGAGCATAACAAACAAGACAATTTTGTTGTTGTTTTTGTTTTCTTAATCAAATGATCTTTGGAATTATTGTTTTTTGACTCTTTTGTAGTGAATTTCCGTTCGTGTTTTATTGTCATATAAAGTGATCAATCAAAAATGTTAATATTTTGGTTTTGTTTAGTCGATGTTCGTATTGTTAGTGAAACAATTGTCAAGATATGGAGAATATAAGAAAAGAAAGGTTGTTAATTTGATATACAGTTTGTTAGAATTTGAATTTAAATATACGCATCGTAAATTATAAATTTTATATGGAAAAAAATGAAAATAACTCTCTTTCTTATGCTTATTATTTCGAATAAAATATTTAAATGTATATTAGAAATGAGTACAAAATATGATAATTCTAAGAGGTATTATTCTTTAGTAGATCTTAGAGAATCAGGAAACCTCAACCTTAATATTAAAAATTATATTCCTTTTTATATGAAGAAGAACTAAAACAAACGAGACTGCTACACCAATTTTTAAAATCTTGGATAATTAGTTTTAGAAATCTGCAGTAGTATATTTTTTTTTTTGGGTAGACAGAACTTTTCCCTCTCTGGTGAGGTAGGACCCCACCTAGACCTATCAATAATTAATGTAGTCTATATCTATTCCCTCTAAACGAGTTACATACGTGTCAACTTCCATTAATATCAATAAATTAAATATTGTATTTAAAGAGAGTAAGACATACTTTACACGAAACAGAATGAAGGTGGAAAGCCGATTCTCTCTCTGGCCAAGAGTCCTAACAACCAAACAATTATCAGCCAAATCTTGTGCCCTAAATTACAGCCACTATGGTTACAAATTTCTGCTACTTCAGCTTACCCATATTATTTATGCACCTTCGCATGTCCTTGATCATAGAATATTGAGCGAGGTGTCTGATAGTAGGGCTACACCTATTTTTCGTTTCATTAGTGTTATAATGGATTTCTCTTTGGTAATAATACTGAACTCCATTATATAGAATTGGTACGTCTGAGTTTCTCCCTATTGATTATAAAGGATTAACAAATTTCACAAAAAAAAACAGTGATTACGTCCTAAAATTTTGTATTGAACACAACAAAAACAAAAAATTCGATTTTTTATAGTCTTTTTGGGACTTATTTCATTTTTAAAATGGGGACTATTGTGAATGAAATGACATTCCATAATCATTTTAGGGAATTATTTTTTGTTATTTTGAAGATTTCATAAATTTTTATGTGTAAAATAAAGAAAAATATTACTTCTTATTGATGAAATAATTCCCAACGCTATAAAATCACAATAATGTGAAATCTTATATTGGGACGACAGACCGTCAGCCAAACTAAAGGATTTACAATATTTTGAAAGCCTCTCCACCACAGGAATAACAAGTCATATTAAAATGGGGTTTATATGTAATAAGCGCCTAAATTTGGGGGGTTAATTTCTTTTCACTTGGGAATTTGTTTCATTTCACTGGGACTGTGTTTCACAAAAAATTATTTCATAATAAAATAAGTCCCAAAATTTCGTGAGCTATTTTTGATTTTTGGAGTTATTTAGTGGGAAGTTGTGTAGTGCAATCGAATGTAGTAGATCGATTGGCAAGTCTATATTGAACCCGATAATTAGGGTAGTTTTTTGTGTGTTATAGCAGTAGTTATATGTTCTCGACTCGCTTTTAAAGGGTTAAGTTTCCTTGATATTTACCTCAAGTTCGAATATTTCGCACCAATCATTCTTCTAATATTCTTAAGCAATTATTCTCATATTTGAAGTTCCTAAGTTGGCGAAAAAGCCCCAACCTTGAACGCATTAGTCACCAAGTGTATAACTTGGTAATATTTGAAATTTATGAATAATAGAAGACTATTGTCTTGATCTACATAAGCTCCTGTTTGAATAAAAGCCTCCATTTTCATCCTGAAGGCAATTTTTCCAGCCTTTACCAGAATCGTGATAAGCAGAGGAATACTCTCAAATAGTTCCAAACTTCCAGGTTATAGCTTTTCTCAAACCTCTCAGACTGAAGTGATAGACAGTGGCACAAGATCTGCTGCGGCTTAGAAGGCGACCTAGAAAACATATGATAATATTTCAACTTCAGCTCGTGCTTCATGGCTTACGAATATAATTTTTTACCTCTGGGATATTAGGCATGATATTAACTACATGTTTTCGGATGAGCTGATAATTTATTGCTTCATTTGCAATATCTAGATCTTCTAGGAGCTTTTATTTGTCTGTTATTGCAACCAGTATAAGTTTCATATATGTAATTTTTGTGGTCGGGCAGACATGCAATTTATATATAATGATCCTATCCAAAAGAGTGCACTCTGTGCAAATGTCGAAATAACAGATGGAATCCAATGTAAACATTTAAACATTTTCCATTTCAAGAAAAAACTCAATATTTAAAGATTTTTTATTTAAATTATCGAAATTTCCAAATCACAATTTTCACTTTTTTATTCTTCATTTCATAACATTTTTTAATTAAATCATTTAAAAATATTCTTCTTATCAATATTTTCTCTTTTTTTATTGTTTGTTTATTTTTAATTAAACCGTTTTAAAATCCAAATTAATTTCATTTTATCATGAATTAAAGGCATTTTTCCTTCAATTTATTTTTTTCTCCTTAATTTTAATTAAATTCCTACATTTTGTAACATCAAGTTGATTGCAAAAAATTACTAAAATACAGATAACAATTATGAGCTTATTAATAATATTTTTCCAGCAAAAAAGAGACAAACTGGTGAATTTTATTAAGCGTAAAAACGATTAAAAGTAGTTCAGCAGACACAACTACTGAAGAAAATACGTGAAAATAAAAACAGGACAGACAGGAGGTTTTTAAATTCCTTTATAAAAAAACGACAATCATATAATAATCCTCATGGTCCATAGTATTATGGCAACAAAAAAACTGAATTAAATAAATATTTTAATAACAAAGAAATAAAAAAACAACTGAACATGTTTATGGCAACATTTTATTAAAATTATTTTTAATCAAACCATGAATTTTTTATCGATGTTTTTCCTTTCTATAAATGACTTCTTTCTTCATAAAAATGCCGCAGGTATTAAATAAGTATGGACTGATGTAAAAAATATATACTGTATGAGTATTTCAATTAAGTTGTAGAGCTTCAATATTGAAGTGTTTTTAATAATGCGATTTTGAATAATTATTTTGGAAATGGAGGCGAAAAACGACGGAAATATACCCTACAATGTCAAGTGTCAAATTTAATTAGCCAATGGAAAATTTCTCTATGTGTTGCAATAGGAGTCTAGATTAGCTTAATCATGAAGTTATCAAACATAAAATTTTATATTTTCAACAAAACCCAACATGGTCCTATAAAAAGTTGGCAAATCATTCAAAGGTTTGCCGCCAAACTGATTCCAATGCTATTTAACAGTACGGCGAGAAATTGTCTTTCGATAGACAACATGAAGAAGAAGAAGAACTGGTCCTCATGATGTTTCTAAGGCCAAAAATGGAAAGCATTTTCAAAATAGTTTCTAACACATCCGGTTGGAAGGGTCAGTCTTCGGACTTTTTGGTACGTAATTTTAAATCTAATGCAGGTTTTAAAATAAACAGGCCTGAAGAGATCCAAACAGTGACGATGCTCAAAATTTAGAGACCAACAACAGAGCACGGAACTTTTATTTTAGTTTTCTAAAAAAGTGTTCTTTCTATATAATAAAGAAACATATATTCTGGCAGATTTTTCGCAAATTTTATGTTGCTAAAGCTCACCGGAATGTTTTGGAAAGGTTATTGATATGACAATTAATATGCAGTTGCGGAAAAAGGGACCAATTATTTGTTACAACCAAAACTGAAATCAAGGAACGTTTAAAATACTGACTTCATAATTTGCCCACTTAATTTTGGCTTGATCACTATGAGAAATAAGCCCTTGAGCGGTATAGGAACAATAATGTGATTTAAAATCTAAAGGGTTGCTTGTCCGATAGTGATTATATATTAAACGGAGGTCATACCTGGTAGAGCAAAGTAAGGAAAGTTTTTCGAAAAAGTTTGAAAATTGTATCTTGAGTGATAAAAACTATAAAAATATATATCTTTTTTGTAATTTGTTATAAAAAGTTTAATCAAATAAAGAAGTTAAAACTGTTAGTTTAGTAGTTTCGATTTTCTCAACATATACCCAATCCATATATCCTAAAGTAAATTTATAATAAAATTTTTCGACAGCATTTCATTTACATACTTGTTATAGCTTTAATTAAATCAACATTATAAATACTTTGAAAATAATGCTCTAAAAATGTTTCCTATAGCAACAGTATTTTGTAATAATACTTGCTATACACTTGTCGGAATAACAATATTCTCAAATGTGATTGTAAAAGTCTAATGCACGCAATAGTTTTGTAAGTGTCTCTGTATAAAAATCAAAAATATAAAAATCTGAATTAAAAAAGGATTTTTAAAATTAAATTGGAAAAAATATCATATAAACTAAAATACAAAGTTCGTTAGGAATCAAAAGAAATTGTTGAGTTGCTCATTTGGATATAAATGAAAACGAGATTGCAAGTTCGGAAATAATTGTGGATTCTGACAAAACTTCTCAGTTTTATTTGTAAGTGAAATTCCTCTGTTGTGTTCATTTATTTTGTATCCACCAAATTTCGGAAAATTTTCTGGCGGAAGTTATTAATGGATGAGTTATCAGAGACTTTATGTTGAAAAGAAATAGAGGAAAGAAGTGTTCGTAGTTTAAGTACATCAAATGCCATAATAATTAAATATAACACGCAGTATTTATTCTTTTAAAATATATTAATTTTCCAATTTTATAGATGCCGTCATTTCTATTGGATATGTGAGGACGAAAAAATAAAACATATAATATAATTGAAATAGAAATAAATTGTTAAAGTTCAAAAATATATAAAAAATAAACAAAGTTTTTATTTCAATTGAGCTTTTAAGCTTATAAAAATATTACGAAAATAAGATTATTTCAATCATGTTTTTACATGGGGTAAGCTTATTTTACAATTCTAAGCTTTTTGTATACTTAAACTACAAAAAATTTAAATTTTCTTAACAAACTAATTGTTAGCAAGTGTTTCACAACAATTATCATAACACTTTTGCAAGCCATACACTTGCTAGTAAGTTTGTTACAAACGTATTTTAAAGCCTTTCGGTTTGTACGTTAAAAATTTTCACATCGTATTAAGATAAATTGAGTATTATCAGGTTAAATCGTAAAACTAGAGACTGATTAACATAATTGTATTCCTTTGAAACTCATAAAATACATACTATAGAGTACAGCAATCGAACTACTCTACACTTCGACACAATCAACATAAATGAATATTAAAAATTGCAAAAAAGTATTATTTTAACACTTAATCTCATCTTATGGATAAACACTTTTTTTGGGAAGATATGATTATTATAATTACGGTTTAAAATAAGGCTGGATTTAATAACACAAAAAAACAACTACAGCCAAAATCCATTTAAATAAGTTTAAGATCAAAAATGCTGATAAAACTGGAAACTGAGTTTTCTGTTTAAACTACAACTAAAGAAACTAGATTATGCACGAGAGTAAAAACCTATAACAAATAATTAATAAATTATAAATTGAATTCTTTTTGGCATTTTATGAAATTGATTTTATTAATGAATTTTTATAATAAGGAATTTTGATTTTTTTCTTTATAGCAAAATGAAAATAAAAAAACAGCAAATTGTTACCTTGACCTCAAAATGAAATGAATGAAATTTGATTTTTCTCACACACTGGAAAAATACTGAAAACACTTCAATCATTTCTTTTTAAGTGAAGTGTCTCAATAAATAAAACAATAAATAAAATTTTCTATTTATTTCAACCGCAAGTGAATTATGAAGAAATTTTTCTCTTAAATTTTGTAAAACAAAGATATTTTGTGAAAGAACATTGTGACTATGAATAGCAATTGTCAGAATTGATTTCAATGATTTTTACAAATTTCATTGATTTTATACGAAATGCCAATTGATTTCACAGATTTTTTAATACAAACGTCATTTTGTCATAGTTTATGTGATATGCTCAGGTGGCCGACAAAAATGTTTTATAAATGATACGAAGAATAAAATTTTAATTATATTTTATGCAACGTTAACGTGTTGTAATATTGCACCATATTTTCTAATATACGTATGTCTTAAGAGGTCCCCCTACCAAAGAAACCACTACCTGTAATTGTCGAACACTATAAATTTAGCATTCTATAATTTTGGAGCATGACATAAAGTTGAAATCTAGGAAAACGTAAAAATTTATAATAAACATTTACTTTGCATGTGTAACACTATTTTCCTCGGCTTCTGGACCAAAACGATTTTGCATTCAATATTTCAATAAAAGTACATTTGTAAAGTACATAATTTCGTTAGTGGAATGCCCTTTATCGAGGCTCTTAAATAATAGTGCAGCTTACAACCTGCTTCTTTAAAATTTTCAGTATGTACAGTTGCGGTTAAAATAATGGCACCAGATATAACGCAGTTTTTCTTATTTTATGGTTTAATAAAATCAAAAATTAGTTAAAAATAAAGAAACAAAAACATTTTTATTTATTATCAATTTTTAAATTTATTTTTTCTAGAAGTATTTGTAAATCTTGGTGTTGAAATAATAGCACCACACGGTTTCAACTATAACAAAAATTCAAAAATAAATATCTTGTTATTAAATTTATAGTGGTATTTTATCGGATTGATTTTACTAATTATTTTTAGCATTTTGTAGTATTTCCTTTGTTAGTAATAACAGCCGAATATCGACTTTACATTAAATTTACTACATTGTGCCACTTTTCTAGGATAAATGAGTTCCATGTCAGCTCTATAATGGTCCAATGTTCGCTTTTTGGTCAGTTTAATTAGCGACCCTTTATTGAATACGTATATTTATGAGCTTTAAAATTATATTCTCTAGGCCTTCTGATACAGATTCAGTACCTACTGACTAATCGCTGAAAACTTTTTTAATTTTCAAATTACAGAAGCAGCTATACAGGGGAGAGGTATCCCCTGTATAATATAACTTTCAATATCATTGTTCTCTGAAACTATACAGCAAAATTCAAGAAAATTTGAACATAGAACCTTAATAACGCATTTTTGCGGATAGATCGGGCACTTGATTGATTTGTATCTCCTTAAAAAACTTATAGCATATCTCTCCTTATGAACTATTATACTTTTGTAAAATTTAAAAGTACCTTTAACTGCTCTGCTGGAATAGACTTTAGACAAACATTTTTTCATACCATGTAAATGTTGTACATTGTTCTAAAAATTAGTTCTAAATTGATTATGGTCGAGGGTATAAAAAATTCGGCCTAGCAGAATATAGCATTCCTACTTGTTTTAACTAAAAAAACTTCCATTGTTATACTCAATGCAGCATAGGAGTTCCTCTGTTCCCTGTTCACACTATTTATTACTCAGTACATAAGATACATAAGTGAATTAGTGGTATAAAATATTAATTTTCACGTTTTATTAGTTTTCGAGAGTATCTAGAACTTATTCGCTCTATTCTATTTCATATAAGATTTTCCATGAGCAAGGCCTATGTGTCCCATAGAGAAAAACACAGTGCTAAATTCAAGAAAATTGGTCAGGATGAATAAATTGTGCATAAAAAAATAATTAAACGTAATTAAATTGGCCATACAAAAAGCTGTCCAAGCACTCAAAGGTCCGCGGTCAAAATGTTTCCAATGTTGTTAATGTTAATTACAAAGTATTTTTCTGCAAAAGAAGCTAATCGGCCTATAAATACCGAAATATATATTTTTCGATCTCACTCATTATATCTGTATATCGAACTTCTCTATGCGTACATTGTGTTCATGTATTGTCAGCAGAATGAAGACCGTTAATCGAGAAAACATATACAAACATAAAATAGAGTATTAAGTGATTCGCGTAAATTCGTTTCCAGAACCGATCAACTGGAACATCAAAAAAGTTTAGAACTCCTTAAAACAAAACCTCTTTTAAGGTTCTTCGTCAATAACAGCACTGTCTTACATTTGTAACCAACCAAACCTACATATAACTCCAATGTAAGATATTTCATTTCTAAGAAAGTGTCACCTGCTACCAAACATAACATCTTCTTCTTGTCATACCACATGGACACTTGGAGTTGTGATCAAACAAAATGATCGAAAGTCTTCGAATTTTTTCCTTTCAAAATTAAATAAATCGATGGCAGTTTTATTTATTTGTTTTAAAGGTCACAAAAAACAGCACCAGCAACAACAACAATAACAACAGCAACATAAAACATTGCACTAAATGACATTTTGTTAGTGAATTGTCAAGTGACAAAATGTTACATGACTTTATGGTTGTTATGGATGATGCTCACAATAATAATGTTGCCATGAATTTAGGATCATTGATTGAGTGCAAAAGGTTGCGCCCATACAATAAAAACAATAATATTTTAAAAATACTGACACAACAAAGGATTAAGAATGAATTAAAAAAAATTTATAAAGAAAAATTTATAAAAAAAATTCAATTGCAACAATAGAATATAAAAAAAGACATGAAAGAAATTACAACAACCAAACGAAATGAAAAAAATAAGAATTTAAAAAATGGAATTCATTAAATTTTTTCTGTAATTCATATACTCTCCGCCATCGCATCAGTATCCTGCGAGTTTATAAAGTACATCATTCCATGTGTAACACCAAAAGGAAATCATTTAATCATCACATTAATCGAACAAATGATTGGAGAATCGATTTCGATTATTGTTGCGAATCGATTCTTTATTAAAAAAAGCGATTAGTATGTGATCGAGGTATCATTCCATGTGTAATACTAAAAGAAAATCATTTAATCATCACTAGTGATTGGAGAATCGATTTTGCTTATGGTTGGGAATTGATTCTTTTTGTATATGATCGATTCTATTCTGCCGTATTTATACTGAAATCGATTCCAAATGGTCGATTAGTGTAATTTTTTTAGAATTTTAGATTTACTTAATTAAAAAATGAAATACTGAAAGAATGAATTATAATTTTTCAAAATATTATTATCGATTATTCATTCATGTTAACGATATGGAAATCTAAGTCCAGAACTTGTTCAAACAACAACACGAATACAATCACTATGACAATATTTTCATTACATCGCGATACGAATTTGGGATCAATATATAGATCGATATCTTAAACATCTAGAAATTCAATCAATAGAGCCAAGAGGTTACGATTCTCTCTATACAAATAAAAAACTTACTGCTACATAATTCTAGGATTAATACAGCTATTTTCATGACATTTAACTCGTTTATAACAGGCCCTAACGAAAATAATTTAGGGCAATAACAATTCCCTATTGGACCTATTATAAATTATTTAACCTGCATTCCCGAAGAAAATATTTCACTTAAGAAAAATTTTCCAGAATTATATACTCCAGACCCAGCATATAGAGTCCTAGGCATTCGGTTCAACCGAATATAAATATTCTCAATTGTTTACTTTTAAATGGAGAAGATGAATTGCTGGCCGGTTCATTTTGCTTTGTATTATGTCTCCAAGCGATTTAATCGATTTTTATATGGTTCAATGATTTTTGACACCTTTAAAGGCAAAACGAAAAAGGATTTTTCTTATGTTTATTGTGATTGTAATGCAACCTTTGTTGCTATTACTACATCAGAATGAAGGATATATGTACATATATAAAAGCATATAGTTTATGAGCGATACACCAAAAAAAAAAAAATAACACCGACAGTAGCACAAGTACTTACTCATATGCTTAAATTGTCACACTTAGTGTATGCGTGTGTATATAATGCTTGTGTATGTGTGCAGGTCTATTTTGTAATAGTACGACGGCAGGACATCAAAGACGATTAAAAATCCAACACCCGTTAAAGGACAACACAATAAAGTGTGAATAAACTATTTACCATCACATTTTCTTCCTTTCAATTTCTTTAAGTCAAATGTCAAACGAAAGTAAATAAAAAAATATCTTGTCGACCATGCAAAAATCTTTAATATTTCTACGGTCTTAGCGTAAAGTAGTTTTTTTTTTTTGTTTTCTATGTAACAATAATCCAAAGGCGAGAAAATATATTAGGACCTCCTTCGAAGTTTGTAGTTTTTTGTCATAATTTATTTTAGGTTTTTAGGGCTATAAGTCATGCTTAATCAAAGCATTACTAACGTTGACACTGCTTCTTACCAATTCTGTTCTCAATTCCCGCTTTATATGTATTGATGTATATATATATTAAAAGAAAATTCATTCATAAATCCTAAACTGATCCTTTTTCTCTTTGTTTTTTGTAAGAAAAATTAATTTTTATTGTTTTTTAAAATAATTCTCATTTGGTTAATAATATCGCATGTTCTTCACTCTTGGGGGGTATCGAATTATTTTCTAACGCTCGTAATGATATTCAAGAAAAATGTATGATCTGGTCTATTGTTAATGGCTTGACACATCCTAGTTTTTGTGGGGTAACAAGAAATTTTACATGGACTTTGTTTTAAAAAAGAAGTGAAATGATGACTTCATTAATTGTTATAAAAGGATAATAATTTTGGAACTAAATTTTTTTCTATTGAACAAAAAGTCTTTAAGTAAATCAGGAATACGAATACAACCCTGCGGTGAATAAAAAGTTAAATCGAAAAATTCTTAAAAAACGCTATAGTATGTCCTCTTCTTACATATGGATCTTTGGTATGGTGGACTGCTACTAAAAGGTGATATAGAGTAAATCAACTTTATAAGGTACAAAGGTTAACTTGTAAAGCAATCACTGATGCACTTCAGACCAGCACTTCAGAGGTTTTAAATTCCGTAATGATTTATAGACGGAGGAAAGTATTTGTCACCTTCATTTTAAATGTTTGGCATTGGCGATCAAAAGGAATAGATACCTGGGCAACTACATACTGGACTCTCTCTGTGAGGTATCTAAGGTCAAATGGGTTTAGTACTTCCACCTAGTGACGAACATACATTAGATACCATTGTCATACGTCTAATCAAAAGGATAGTTAATACCTCAATCGTCTCTGGTGGAGCAGAGCATTCAGCGCTACTATTGTGATTATTTCAATACGATGAAAATGGAATAACAAACTAATATACACTTTTCATATGAGCAATCATAACATATTGGAGATGACTTCAAAGGAAGAAAGGTTATGATCACAGAAAATTGAATGATACGAAATTGATCTGATCTGTGCTAGAGATCATTTGAGGATTCTCAATAGTAATTTACATGGCCAGAATTTTGAGTAAAAATCTATTTCTTAAGACCTCTTAGACCAAATAAATTTTTTGTAGAGGTTAACAAGGCTTTGCACTTATAGAAAATGTTTAAAGTCTCTTTTAAAATGATTCAGACGTTTTCATAAAATTACAAACCCGAAATGGAAACTATGGTGGGACACCCCTACACACTCAACTGCCCGCACTTCTACAGATTAAGTAAAAAAAAATAAATCTCTGACTTAAGTGTTTCATTTATTCGGAAAGCAGGTTCACTCAAATATTAGGAACCTGCACTTCTTAAGAAGATACCTTATATTTGAACATAATATCCAATTTTAAAGGTTTTTGATTTTATTGACAAATAATTATTCGAGATTGAAACTTAACCAGTTAATTTGAAATTATCCGATTAATCGAATAATACACTAATTATCTAAAATTCACATTAACAAAACAATAATTTTATTTTTTTATAATTCAAACATTTATTTTATTGGGCGGGTTCTAATAACTGTTTTGTCATGTATATATGATCCATTATTAAAGTACAATTCATTTTGAAAAAATAGTTTTCGGAATTTCTCAATTAAATTAATCGAATTGTTAGTCGATCCAAATTAATTAATTTTAGTTAACATTATAACTGTTATTGAAATAAATCGAATAAAATTTGTGAAAAAAATTGTTAAAAATTAAAAGTTTAAATGTTTTTCTTAAAACATTAAAAATATGTCCAAGGCTTTTTTGGTGCTGACAGAACATGTCAACAAATTTGTAAATGAAATGTGAAAAATTAACACTTTTCCGGAAATTTAAAAATCGTAAAGGTCACGTACAATATCGTTTATCTCTTAATTTTATATTTTATATATCTGTATAATATTAAAGATAACGTACATGCAATATTTTTAGCAATAAAGCGTAAATTACAAATTTGGACATAATTTTAACTTTGAACCTACCTGACACTGACAGTTCTTGTTACGGGAGGTTCACGCGAGACTATTTCGACTCACGCCTAAATTATCAGAGTTGTATTTTTGGTAGCGCATGGCATTGAATATCGCTTGCTTCAGACTCTGGAAAGACAAACGAAGAGAACTATTCATATATCAGTACCCTTCAATGACCAGCAACAGCTTAATAATGTTACTGTCAAATGTCTGTAATTTCCTGTAAGAAAACTTCAAACACACAAACTCACTAACGTGCCATGTCGTATGTAGATGCCACAAACATGATAAGCTTATATACCGTACTTGCAACAAGAAATCAACTGGTTTGTTTCGTTGTAGTTTTTGATTCTTGCAGTGATTTTTTACTTAACATTACGAGACAAGATTGGCAGCTTCTTAGTTAAATGGGAAAACAATTGTTAGTGTTCCTTTATAGATTTTGTTAAGCATAAATGTTTTACAATGTACAAGATGGAATTGATGAAAAAAATTCCTACAACAACTATAGCTTTATTGAAGAACATTTGAAAGAAATATTGATGTGTTAATAGGACTTAAGACAAAGAGAAAAAATAGATCTTTAAAAATCTCAATTAGAATTGAAAATGTTAAGATACTAAATTAATAATAATGAATACAGACTTAATTTTATGGATTTTACATAAATAAATGATGCAACACGATCAAATCTTGAATTTTTCACTTTTAATGAGTGACTCTCATCAAGTTTTTTTTTCTTTGCATCGACTCTGATGCGTTCGTTTTCTAAATCTTAAATGTCTTGATTAATATGATCACTATTTATTTAGGAACTTCACTATAAGTTCTAAATTGGAGGTATATATAGTTCGTTATTTCGCGTGTAACACCAACTGGAATTTTTCTTTTATTTTTCTTGCAACAATAACTGTCCAAACCGGACGATTTTCGCAATAATAGCTCCTTTGAATAGGATATAAGGAGTGAGATCGAAAAATTTTTATTATAAATATTCTGATTAAAATAAGTGACCAGAAACAAGTGCGTACTATAATAATTAAATATTTTCAACCCAAGCCCAGCTTAGTTCTGAAAAAGTTGGCCAAGTATTCAAAGTCTGCCGTCAAACTGTTTCCAATGTTATTAAACAGTCCATTGATAGAAAATCTGGTTCAGGTAAAAGTCAACATGATGTTTCTAAGCCAATAAAATAGAATTTTGAAAAGAGCTCCCAACACATCTGGTAGGAGCTCAGTGCTCAGACTATTTGGTACGGGATGTTCAAGCTAGTACAGAGGTAAAAACATACCAGGCTCCAAAAATTCCTGACAGGAATGCTGCTAACAAATTAAGATACAAAAAGAGAGCACGGTAAACAAGCGCTCGAGTGGTATAAGGACAATAATATAATGTATTTTTCGATATAACTCATTATATATCCCCCATGAGCCCATCCGTTCTTAATTTGTCTATTAAAAACGATTGTTGAATATAGTCTTTGGAACAAGCTTTTTACACTCGCTGTAGTAGTTGTACAGTAAATCTAAAACAGATATTACCATTTTCAGGGCCTTCCCGAGATCTTTTCCTTCCTACATTTTCTCCAGTAAAATTGTCCTTTGGGAAAGTAATTGTAGTGGAATCTTCATACTTAAAATATAATAAATCGCTTTTTAGTGACTTTTCCCTTCCTTTATTCCTATGCGTCCCACATTTCGCGACTTAAAACTGCATCTTGGGATAGTAGTTAGGAAGAAATATTAATAGTTTTACTTCAATAGTTCTTTAGACATCCGATAATTAAAATTGGTTTTATATGGGAATTATATATCCCCCTAATTCTATCGGTGCCATATATTGTCCATTTGATTATTACCAAATTTTAAAACTCTTGCTGTAATAGTTCTTTAGTGTTTGATAATTAAAATTGGCTTTGTGTGGGGGCTACTTCAATACCACCTCCTATTTCTATCCGCCTAATATTTTGTTATGTATGAAAGTTCCTTGAGAAAGTGGTTGATAATAAATTTTTAAAATTTAGATTTTCGATAATTAAAATCGGATATGTAAAAATGTTATCAAAATCGCTTAAGCTGTTTATAAAAGGCCAAACAAACTAGCAAACATTCTTCATTAAACCCTTCCGGAATATAGTATTGACTAAATTCATTAAACTGGTTATGTTGAAATGAAGGTATAGTCGTGCATTAAAACTGCTTGACGGGAAAGTTGTCGGAAAGAAATAGTTTCACTTCAATAGTTCTTTAGACATTCGATAATTTAAATTGGCTTTGTATGAGGACTACCTCTCCCCTTAATCCTATTCGTCTCATATTTTGTCCAATAATACAGTTCCTTGAGAAATTGTTTGGTATTTGATAGTTAAAATTGGCTTTGTAGGGGGCGTACGCACACCTCTCCCCCTCCCCCGCCCCTTAATTCCTATCCATCTAACATTTTGTTTAATAAAATAGTTCCTTGAGAAAGTGGTTGGCAACAAATTTAAAACTCTCTCTGTTATATTTTTTAGATGTTCAATAAAAAATTGGCTTTATGTGGGGTTACTTATCCCCCTGATCATACCGAAATTTTTATAGCCAATTTTACTATCGGATATAAGGATCAATCTGTATTACTTTTTTCCAAAATCTGTAAAGTAGTTCGTCTGTCAATTAGTCCCAAACAAACAAGTAAACATTATTCATAAAACCCCTCCAGAATATTGGCATATATATTCTATGGAAACGGGAATTCATTAGTTTAAAGCAAAATATTGTCGAAGATAATATGTTTACACTAATTGTAAATAGTGTATTTAAGGATCCCCAAAAGCCGGCTAAAATAATCTTACTTACTTTTTTTTAATTTAGCTTCATTTAAACACGTTTATTTGTACATAATTCCGCTAAAATACAAAAAAGCGTTAAATGCTTATCGATCTTAAATGATCGATGGCTGTTTCATTAAATATTGCAAAATGTCTACAACAAACCACTTGGATATAAATAAATACGCATGGAGAAATATTTAAGCAATTGAATGTTTTAAAAAGTAATAATGATGGCTGGAAAAACATATAATTCAGAATAGTTGAAAACTTATTTACATTTAATTTGCATATTTTTCCACAATACAACAACAAAACAAATATCCAGTATCCCTCCAAAAATTTTGCAACAAACACTAAAAAAGCAAAATACATACGTTTTCAAAAAATACGCGTGAGTACATGCGCGTCTTTATTTCGATATAAATGATCGTGTTTGCTTGCTTTTTCATCTTCTCTTTCGATTGAAAAGAAAATTAAATAAATAAAATAATACTTGAACAACAAAAAGCTGTCGATTGTTGATGATAATAAAACATCGTTGGTTAAATGTATGACCGTCCGTCTGTCCCTTCAAAAAAAATCTTAAAGATTTGTTAAATTATTCAAATATAACAAGATTATCAATACCATTGAACAGTAAGATAAAAGGATCCATTTAGTAAATTGTAAAAATGGTAAAATCGAGAGGGCAAAAAAATTAAAATCTACATTAAAAGAAAACTTGAAGGAGTGTGTTTGAATTTTTAAACAAAATAAGCCTAAATGAAGGTTAGAAAGACTGAATGATGTACCTTATAATGTGTTTTCACTGAGTTGTAATTATAGTTCAAAATATAAGTTCAAATAGACAACAAGAGCTGTGTTATTTAGGAGCCGTCCTAAAATTAAAATTATGACATTTGAATTATGAAAAAAATTGTTTTTTGTGGGCACTAATACCCCTGCGATTCTCTTACCTATAATTTCCTACAATATCGTTTGAAAAAGACTAGATTCGCATTAAGATGTGGATGTAGTCGAATCACTTGAACTTTGAAATTCCTAGATTTATTAGTTTTTCATGAGTCCTGGATGATACCAACATATATCTTTCGGATATTTCTCTTCAAAAAAATATCCAAAAACCAGTAAAATTTCCCGTATTTTCTGACAAATGGAAACATTTAGAATTTCAGTTTTCCGTTGCTGGTTCCATCTAACATTATCAACACGATGTCGTTTTAACCTTTAAATGACAAATAAAGGTTAAAGTAATTTTCTGTTCCCTATTTTCCTATATTAAAAAGCCAGTTTAATTAAACAGTCCTCTTATATGTAAAAAATACAGCGTAGTGATAAGTAAAGCAATGGTGCATGTTATTTGAACAGGGTATTCATTTTTTAGGTTAAATTCGAAGTTACCAGAAAAATAGGAAAGTAGTGGCAAACGAAGGACAATATTTGAATAATGTCGTTGTTGTTTTATTTCAACAGAAATTTCTAACTAAAGGTTGAAATCACAATTTAACTGCACTCGCTGTCAAATGTCTTAAGAAGTAGTCACTTACAGAAAACTCGTGTTCTAATTTGTAGCTTCGTTAGTGAACCATTTATTAGAGAACTTTTTATCAATCTAAGGATTAACAAATTATTTGTATGTTCTTCTTCCACTCGTAACATTTAAAGTGGGAAATTTACCTTTTTGGCTTACAAAACCATAAGGGTAAAGATCATAGTAGTGCAAATTGTGCGTTTTTTAAAAAATGACATATTGTAAACGCTGAAATGTGTAAATATCCAGATATCTTTTTCTTCAAAGAAGCATATTTTACCCATAAAAAATACATAGAGTAAGACATCCTATTTCAAAGATTTTCATCACTGCCGATTATCTTCTTAGAAGCAATTCAAATTTGGACGAATCAATCGTATTCTATAAGACCGATACCCGATGATCATATAAATGCACTATGTTTTTGGTACCTTAACAATTCGTGTATAGATATTTTCATATCGAAAGGGACAAGTATTGGATTCTGATTTTAACATTGATTTTGAGAAATTTGCTAGAGTCGGCACTACCAATTTGTATGCTATGCTTCTGATCAATAAGGACAAGCTAAAAACTTGACCAACTAATTTGGTATCTGATTCAATCTGATGATCTTGTAAGGATTGTTGTCGAAGCAGTCTGATGCACTAGAAGATAGAATCATATAGCATCTCCCTTGAGGAAATTAAGAAGTTTACTATATAGTACAGAAATGAACAGCTGCCCCCAATTACGCCTGGCAAAAATGCAGAGTTTGTCTGAAGATCGTGAAATGTATGATGAAGAGTTAATTCAAGTTCCTTACATCAGTATCTGAAACAAATAGTTAAATTTACCAAACATTTGATATTAAACCCAACTTCTCATCGCGAATTTAATATCAACACTATTTTCATGTAGCTCACGTTTTGTTTTTTCGATAAACCCCTTTAACCACAACAATTTTTTTATTAAAGATTAGAACTAAAGACAAAACCAAATAACATGAAAATCTTTATTGGCAAAATCAAAAAGAAAAATTTACATAAACTGATTAAGATATTTTTTTCTCCAACATAAGTACGAACCATAACATTTGTTTGGTGGTTTTGTGTCTTGCCCCAAAACACGAATGATTAAAGACAACGCCAAAAAACGAGATGGCCATTAGTAAAAAGTTGTTAAATAATTAAGATTAACAATAAGATTATCATTAAATCAATATTTGGTCAATAACAAGATAAACAACAGACGCAAAAAGAAAAGAAAGTATCCAAGACATGATAAAGTAATGGTCCAATAAAGGTCTATATCAATTGAAGTAAAAAAGAAAAAAAAGGAAAAAATATATATTTGAATTATAAGTATAAGAAGGTTTTGATATAATTACAGCTACCTTGGGAGGTCCTTGTAAAAATTCTTTTATTTTACAAAAATAACCACTTTTAAATTAATTTTATTGTTATCAATTCATAAACATCTTGAAGAAAAAATCTAGAAGATTGAAGATTCAATCTTTGAACCAACAACTAAATGACGGATTTCATCATCTTCATTTTCTGTTCATAACAATAAATAAATCAATTGCAGGAGATTTTTTGTATAGAATTTTTTACTTTAAAAATTGTTTTTATTTCGGCTCAATTGCTTTCATTGGGTCCATTAATTTCAATTGAAAATTTATTGTTGTGTGTGGTTTCTCTCATTAACTGTTACGAAGTTCATCATAAATCCTAATCCTTCTTTTTACATGCGATCGCCCAACTTAAAAAAATAACAAATTTTTAACAAAAACTAAAGTGAATATTTGTACTTCACAATAAATCACTGGTTTGAATTGAGTGAAATACACCACCACTACTCAAGAGTTGTTTTGCCAAGATTCGCCAATTTTTTTGAAATTGTTTTCATTAAGTGATTGTATTTGTCTTTAATGAAGATAAGGAGAATTGGTGGTTACCTTTTTTTTGTTAGTGTTGTGCGAATATTACCAAACAAATGAAACAATTGATGATGATGACGACCTCACACAAAGTACAAGTACATGAAATTGTTATGTAAGAAGAAATTAATCCAATTATTTTGCAAGCAGCACTTGTAATAACAATCATTAACAATAATACACTTTGGCTTTTAAAAGGGTCCTCTTTATGGCTTTAAACCTGGTTTCATTGATTGCATTGTTAATTTTATATTTGAGACTTATTAAGTGCTAAAATAATATTGTTATTGATTGTTGTTCCAATTTGTAATTAAGTTGTAGATGAGACCACCATGCAGCTATTGCATGAAATAATCTCTTACTGAGCGCCATCTTGAGGGACAATTCTTTTTATTTTTTTTTTGCAACAGTCTTCAAAAAGGTCTTGAGGTCAATGGCCATCCTGATGAAAAATGCGTTTTAGTCAACTGAAATGAACACTCTTTTTGGAATACCACATTGGCTGACGAAGCATGGTGATGATGGTAAATAGATAAGGATAAGCTATATGGAATATCACAGACGAGATGGTTACCTAAACGGTTCGTGTTATTTAAACAGACACGATATTCGAAGGTTCAAGTAATTACTCATTTTCAACAAAAAGGAAGTTAGGCTTCTGGTGTCAGCGACTGAGTAAACTGGACACTGTGTTATGGGTTCCCATGGGAAAAGGATGGATCTTTCCCACAATCACTTCAAACAGAATCAGTTTTTTATCTATTGTGAGAACTTAGAAAATCCCTAATTGGAACCTAAACTCTTCAAGTCTGAGATCACTACATTCTTCGCCTTCAGGTTTGGAGAAGCTGCAGACCGATTAGCTTCATATTTTTAAGGGTAACGAGATGGTGTAAGGTATATTCAAGAGGAACTGACTAACTAGATCAGAAAGTCTTTTGATTTAAAGATTTAAAAGACATTGTATTGCTGTGACGGACAATCTTCTTTGAAATCGTATCACCTTTGATTGAAGCATAAAAGAAGAAGACTGAGAAGTGAAAGAAAACGCTATTGCACCCATTTCAGATATGTTTCGGATTTTCATTATATCTTTAGAAATATTATGAACATTCTATTATATAGACGGCAGAGAGGACTTTTCCAGAAGTTTGTGATCAACGTGTATCAACTCAAAAAGTCATGATTTTGACAAAAAAAGACAAGATTAAACAAGAAAATGAGGAATTGGAACCACAACACGACAAAGATTGTTTTGAAATATAACACAAGAAATCTCAAAACATTGAAATGCGAATTTTTATATAGCCTTTCCTTCAAAAGGAACACTGAGCACGTAATTTTCGATAAAACATGATACCACAAATTTCCCATCACGGAAATACTCGACAATGCACAAAGTTTTCGATCAGACCTGAGGCCAAAATCTTTCTCAGTCAGAACATTATTACTGGAACGCGCTTCACTTCAAAATTGAGTATCAAGCTGTATAACTTTTATATATAATTTCTGATTAATATTTTTATTAATTAAAGTTTAAAGTGAATGGGGCATATCTCTTCCCCAGGTTCCTATCCATCCTACAAATTATAGGAACAAACCATGAAGAGTATAGTTTGAAAATGCCAATAATATTCGACTATTAAAGTACCGCTTCCCCTATCCTTTTCAAAAATTTTTAAGCCTTAGATTTCTTTAGGGAACAATGAACACCAGTGACTGTATTTACTGGATTAAATAATTTTAACATCTTGCTATTATGTTAAACAATTCTTTATGTTAATATTCCAATTATATAGTACGGGATTTACTCAAACTCCTCAAGATTTTCAAAACTTGGCCCTGATAAATATATGTTATTTAAATTTTGTTTCGAAAAAAATAATGGTGGCAAAAATTAAAAAAAGACTTTCAAAAAGGAGACAGAATAATGACAGAATTGGAATATTTTTGTAAATGTATCTTAATAGGCAGCTGTACTAAATTCCCTTTGTCACCTATCATATGATCTATAATTTCTCCTTATTAATTTCGACAAAGAAATTTATTTTATGAATGAATTTCCTAAGATTTATATAGAGAAATAAAATATTTTAAGTTCAAAGCGACCTATAACACTCATTAAATACACTTTAAAAAATAAAATTCCTATAAAAATTTTAACTGTTTCTTTATATTTTTACTATTCAAAATTTTACTACTTATATAAGTAACGCCCATTTGTCTGCTTATAACATTTTCATTAACAACTCCATTATTTATGGTCCTAACGACCACCCTGAAGATGTGGAATTTCATTCAGAAAAAAACCAAGTTGTTGACCATTTCCGAGTCAGAAAAAAAGAAGACATTAAGGACATAAAAAGTTAAACCAAAGAAAACATTAAATTTCTTTCCACACTTTTATAAATTTTAATAATAAAAATATTTTTTAATGATTTTAAAGTTCACATTTTAAACAATGAAAAAAGTCGTTAAAAATTAAAATGTAAAAAAATATGAAGACATTAAAAAAATAGAGTTGATCCTCTTTTTTCTCTTTTAAATAAATATGTAAAACATAAAAATTTGATCATAAAAATGTGTTAAAATAAAGATTTAAATTAAATATTAATTGAAAAAAAAAAACAGTAGTGGAGACAAATTAATAACCAAAAATACATAAAATGAAACAAAAAAAATTGCAATTTAATTTCGAAAAAAAGAAAACGTAAAAGAAATTAACGTAAAAAATTCATTGTTTCAAACAAAATGCCGCTTTGTGAAATTATTTGAAAATGATCAATGATATAACTGCAGTGTAGTCAATTGAAATGTTTTTCAAATAATAATAATAATCGTGTAATACACGCAAAAGAATTATATGCTAAGAAATCATTAATTCGTTTTTAAAACTAAACGATATTTGCACGCAATATCAATTGGTCAGTCGGTTATAAACCAAATTCATTCATTACGATCAACCGCTATATTTTTGTTCATTTAATTCCAAATTCAATGATCAAAACTTTGTGTTTAATACGAAAAGAATACACGCGTATTTAGTCTTAAATTTATGATCGTTAAAGGCGAAGGCGTTACAAGTTGTTGGTGTTGCAAAATATCATGTACAAAGTACATCACTACATGATTATTTTCTTAACGCAATTTTTTTGTATGATTTTCACTTGAGTATTTTTCAATTCTTTCAAAAATTCTCTATATGAAGAGAAGAATTGATTCGAGTATTTGATTATATATTTATTAATACAAAACTGAAATAAAATAAAAATAAAAAACAAATTGTAATCGTGATTTTAAGAACTCAAGGAATATCTCTATGCACATAGTTTTATTTTTATATATGAACCAAGATATAAGTGTAAACAGAGGCGGGGGAAATTTTTATGATTTATTTTAAAGTGTAATAAATCCAAAAATATAAAAATAAAACGAAATATACCCAAAAATATATAGTTACAATACTTAGTATTTCAGATCCTAATAAACCCATTCTGATTACCATTCTATTATATTAATTCCACTAAAAAAGTTAAGAAGATTTGGTAGATAAAAAATCATTAAAAATAATTTTTCACAAATTATTTTAATAAGGTCATATAAAACGTTCCCACTATATTCACAAAACAGAAAATTAAGGGGTATCGTGGACCTCTCCGTCCCACATTTTCCTTACCACGTCAATTACATGGGGGCGTTATCTCACAAACTTAAAAATTTTGTACGTAAAAGTACGAGACATGTTCAGGTGATCAAATTTCAAAATAAACAGACCAGATCATGATCTAAAGGTTAACATAAACGTACATTTTACTTAAGGCGCGGAACTGGTTCATTTCGATCTCTTTAGATCAATGATTTATAAATTTCCTAAAGGCTAGACTTTAACTGTAAATTATTCCAACCAGAGTGTTTTTATAATGTATACTAATACTAAATTCTTAAATATACATTGTGGAGCAAAAGTCTAGGTACCCCTATTTGAGTAAACAATAATTTTATAAATTTGTTTCTAATTTATAAGTATTTTTTATAAATTTATTTCTAATTTATAATAAAATACAAAATATTAATTTGTTCAACAAAATCAAAGAAGAATTTCTGGTAACTCCATATTTTAGCATTGCAAAAGTGTAGGTACACTAGCACATCACGCGTTATCGAAAGAAATATTAACAAAAGAATAGATTCGCAAACATGTACAAACAAAAGACAAATTTTTTTGAGATCAGATATATTTTTTCGGACGAAATACATAAGTATGGATACAAGGAACCATGAACCAGACCTCTATTCTATTTTAATATTCTTCAACCAAAGTAACAAAAAATTGGAAGTCTGATTGATTATTACTTCCTACCGGACAATAAACCTAAACATACTGCAGCTGATGTAACGATGTGGTTCGCCTTAAATACTCCTCTACTAAAAACTCTTCCACAAAATCCCGATATGAATATAAATGAGTATTTCTGGGTTCATTTTCAAAAACGATTGCGTAGCAATTAGATTTTTAACAAAAAAACACTGAAAAACTTATGAGTTAATGACAGTAAATATCACCGAATACACACAAAAGCAAAAGTACTAAACCTTATGGGATTTCCTGCTAAGGCATAACATTTTAATACACTACCTTTTAGATTGTACCTACACTTTTGCAGTGAAAATTATTGAATTTTTCTTTTTTAACACATTAATTTTGTTTTTTTTTATTATAAATTAGAAATAAATTTAAATATCAAAAAAATATTCACTTACAAAATTTATTAAGTTGCTAAAGCCTTAGTCTAGGTAACCTAATATGAGTAGGTTGCCTAACCCTAAGCTTTACAGTGTATATTTGTTGTGCATCGGGCAAGATAGTCTAAAGTATTTCAATTTGATATTTCAAATGGACCCCATTTTCAAGCACCTCTCTGTTTTTTTATATTCCAAATGAATAATCAAAATATATTTATTTGTTTGCAAACAAGACTAATCCGTTAAAAACAAAAAAAAAAGAATACAATAAAATATTTTCATAAACATCCTCCTTCACACAAAAACACCCCATGGAAGCTTTCAAGTTTATCAGCAGGTTAAAGCAATCTGTAAACACCCCAATAATGCCGCCGGGTTTACATTGCAACAATAATACACAGCAAGAAGAAGAATAAAAAAAACGAAAACTTAAATTCTCAATAACTTTTTTCAGCTCCCATCAGGTGAATTGTGTAATTGTTGTTGTATATGTTGTTGCTGGTGTTAATATTACCAACACCACACAAATAATAACAATAAAACAAAAAGAACTTACAAAGTCAATTTACAAAAAGTGTTAAAGAGCATGATCATTTAACTGACTTTTTTCAGTTCAGTTGGTGTATCCCCAGAGTATTGCAAAGTTGCAACAAGACAATATGTTTTGTCTTGTTTTTGTTTTATTCCGCCTACACGCTGGCTTTTTTGTTTTTTGAACGTCTGCGGGAGCTTTTTGTTAAAATGCTTAAACATTTATACATTTTTATTTCTTGTTGCAGGAGTTTCTTTATTTTAGTATTAAAGTGTTATTGTAGTTGCAAGTTAAGCATGCGCCTCCAAGCAATTGAGTTTTTTTTGCGTAAATTTATGATGTGATTTCGATCAATTGGCATAATCTATTTAGCGCATGCTCTCTTATTTTATTTATGTTTGTGTGTAAATTTATAAAATTTATTGTAGTTTTTCTCGCAGTTCCTCTTTTTCAGACTGCGTCTGATTTGATGTTGCGTGAATGTGCATATATTTTTTGGAAGAAATTTGTAATGAGATAATTTTTGTTTTATTGTTTTGGGAAATTGGTCAATGAACTTTAAAGGTTTACAAATGTAAATGAAATGATATAAATTTTGTAAAATAAATCAGAATAATAAATTCGGTAATGACGATTTGTGGGGCTCCTACAAATCGCACTATAACTGTCACATTTTAATTCAAACAAGTGCCCGATCCTAAATTTTTGTAGCCTTAAATATTTTATTATTAAAGTTATTATACGTGTGCCACATTTTGTGAGATTTCTTATATCAGTTATAGTGATATGTGTTATTAAATTTTTTTAGTATGGGAGATATCCTCTCCCCTATGCCCTATCCTAAATTGTTATGAAACGTAACGTTCTTAATTAAACGCATTGTCAGTATGCCAAACTTAATGAACATTAAATAAGCCGCTTGGTCATAATCGTTGTTCAAAATTTTCAGTGTTGGTGACTGTCGCAGATGTCGGTCAATTACTTTTTCTACTGATCCAATTTAGCTAGATTAGAATAGAAAAAATTTTCAGGACAAAACCTAATACTTAATTAATGAACAAGAGGCAGACGATTTTAAATGCTTCCTTTTTGTTGTAGCAAACGGAATGACAAAGTTAATATAACCTCATCACCACATATATTGTAAGAAAGGATTCATATGGTTGATTCTCAGCTACAATTTTACGATTATGGTTGAGGAATTTTCGTCTAGAAGTTAAATCTAATAAAATCTCAACAGAGGAACTCTAAAGATTAAAAATCAATGTTCTAATATTAAAACTAGTGTAAACGCATTGCTTAGAATTAAACTATGTCCCTAAATTAGTTGTTGTTAGTGAAAGTTTTTACCTTAGAGCATATTTCTGAGCTGCAGTTTATTTTTGCCTCCATGTTCGCATTTATTTCAGGACAAAAACAAATACTTAATTAATGAACAACAAGCAGACGGTCGTGGCTAAAATCGACTCAGATCTTTATTTGTTGTACTTTATGCGATCTTAAATGTATACTTTTTGTTGCAGCAAATGGAATGACAATGACCACCACTTATGGTATAAGAAAATGATTGGGACCAAATTCTAAAAGTTGTTCTATAGATAATCGAGAATTAGTATTTGTTTTTGTAAGAGGGGTATTGTGCCCTGACCTTTTTTAATTTTTTAATATTTGCTCTATAGTGGTCTTATTTGCCCTTATTTACCGCGGTTCACTAAGAAAGTGATTAAGGCTTTTCTTTAAGAAAGTGTTTGGGACGAAATTGTTGTTTCTATAGATAATTAATATTTGCTTTGTGTTGGGTGTACTTATCGGGCCTGTTCTACCGAAAAACATTTAACCTATTTTACTTCTGGATATATTCGTATAGCTGTGTGTAAATTTCAAGGAAAACAATTTCATTGCATCTCTTTATAAGTCAAAACCCAACAGTCACTTTTATATATAAAATTTTCTAAAATTCGTGATATTAACGTGATAGATTTCTTGAAGACCTTCATAAAAAGTATGGCATATGGGTTAATTTAAATTCATCTTTCTATAATGACTATAATGATTTTTTTAATTGTTAAAAATAATCATTACATATTTAGAGGGCATACTATTCTCCAGCCCTCTCTTAGAAAATATTCTTACGTCAAGAAAACTGATACAACCCCTTAGGCAATATTTATACTTAAAATTTTATGGTCTAAATCAACCTTTAACCTTGTTCTTATTTAATCTATATTAAATAGCATTGTGATAATTTATAAAAAATCTGGCAAAATTTTTATGAACTACGACCATTGAATAGACCCTTATTTTCTTCGTGTTGGATTGGAGAATGAAAAGAACGATGTATTATGACTAAAAATTTAAAAGTATAAAACACAATAGGACAAAAATTTTAAACCTGCTTTCCATAATAAAAAATCTTTTCAAAATCCGTTTTTTTCAGAAAATATTTCTACAATTTTTTCCTGCGTTTTTGAAAATAAAAAATCAAAATAAATTTTTTACAAAAATCCCCATAAATCACTTAATATTTAATTGAATTATTTTATCTGCATTGTTCAAAATCCTTTATGACCAAAGATTGTTCGAAAACAATTTCATAAATCCCAATAAAAATGAAATGACAATTAAATTCTTTAAATAATTTTTAGTTTTGTATTGTGGCTCGATCATAAAGATTTCAATTTTAAATTGACAAATTTTTATTAACTTGCAACTTCAACTTGCAGAAAATGTCAATTAAAATAAACGTCAAATGAGTACGCCCAACGCTTACAAAAGCAAGAAAAAAAACTATAAGAAACCTCCGACATCAACACTAAACTTTAAATCATATTCATTTAAACGTCTGTCCCACTGCCTACTACTACTTACTACTGCTAGTACTTGACAATCCGTCTGTCATCCGTTAAAGAAAATACACGCAGAAAAAAATCAATTTAAATTTAATTAAAATGGAAATAATTTAAATTAGTTTAGTTACGTTTTTGCTTCATATATAAAAAATGTTAATTTAACATTGTTGCACAGTAAATACAGTTTCTTGCAAATATTCTTGATATTTTACTATTTAAAAGTATTTATTAAAAAATTTATCGTTGTATAATTTTATATATTGATATCGAAAGATTTTATAAAATATACAATATTATTTTACCACAAACTTATGTTTTATTTAAACCAAATGAAAATAATCAATCTCACATCAACTTTGTTCAACGTTGATTTTTCTTCATGTTTTTTTTTTCTGTGTACTCCCTGTTAATTCAAGATTCTTTAAGATTCTTGACAAAAATATGATGACAATGATCATCAGAGATCGTGCTGTCGATGAAGGACAAAAAAATGTCTATAAACATTTTATACTTAAACTCATGTGTGGAGGTTCAGTCATTACTTAATGGACAGCTCACGAAATGAGCACAATAATACAAAATACTTGAATAAAAAAAATTTGCAATATGCTTAATGTATTGACAGTTTAAAGTCATAATCAATCTACATTTTTTTTGTACTGTAAAAATATAATTTTTTCTTTGCGTTTATTGTGTTCAAATAACAAGTTTTTAGTTATGAAGTTGTTCTGATTGATGTTGAGTTTGATTTTAAACTAAACAAGGATTTGATTTTTAGGATTTACACTAGCAGCGAAAGAGAGGTTCTAAGAAAGATTTAATTTTTCATTTGGATTCATATGGTTGATTCTCAGCTACAATTTTACGATTATGGTTGAGGAATTTTCGTCTAGAAGTTAAATCTAATAAAATCACAACAGAGAAACTCTTAAGATCAAAAATCAATGTTCTAATATTAAAACTAGTGTAAACGCATTGCTTAGAATTAAATTATGTCACTAACTTAGTTGTTGTTAGTGCAAGTTTTTACCTTAAAGCATATTTCTGAGCTGCAGTTTATTTTTGCCTCCATGTTCGCATTTATTATTTTGTAATCATATTATCGGTTAGAGTTATATATTTCCAATAGACATTAATCATATTTTTAATTGGCTGCAGTTTGTCAAATTAAAAGAAAATTATTGAATTATGACAAGATTATAAATCAATGTTTAAATGTGAGCAAATGAAAGAAAAAAACTTAGATTTTCATTGAAAACACACAATTCAGATTGTTTTGAGAGAGACAAATGACATTTTAATAAAATATTGAAAATTGTCTTTTTTTAATTTCTAAGAAGTTAATTGAAAAATATTTATTAAACAATTGAAGAAAATATTCTATACTTTATTGTTTCCTCGCCAGATAAACGTAATTTAATCGAAAATATAATAGTTTTAAAGCCGATATCGAAATTTTATTAAATTTTGTAAAATCTATATTTCAAAAAGTGATATTACAAATTTTAATTATGGAAAAAGTAAACTATCAATTCTTTAAAAATTTTTCATTGGTTTCACTGTATTTCAAAAAGGAAACATAGCCAGTTATAACTTTCGGCAGGACATGGGAGAGAAGTACCCCTGATAAATAGCAAATATTGAAAATAGTGATAATAACTTTAAATTTTGTCGGACTTTAAGAGTCAAATTTAATTGAAATAAGTAAGAAGTTAAAATCGTTCAAGTCGGACTCTTTAATACCCTACACCACATTCTTGGTTATAAATGGAAGATACCAAAATTACTGAATGATCTCGTATACGTTTATTTTTTAATTATTGCTTGTGCTAACATTTATGTATGATTTGCGCGATTTTAGAGGATTTTTTCTGGGAGATATGCTGTACTTGGTGGGAATTATCACAATCACGTCTTATATGTAAGATTTAAGTCCTTCGAAGTGATATTTTTTAGGGGATCCTATCCGAAATAATGAACCTCGTATAATTTGAAAAATCATTTTAAAATGTTATAAGATTTATTTGTCTAAATTATATTCGCTTTAAACGTAACAATTTCATAATGTTAAAACCCCAGTCCTGAAGGAAAATTTTTATAGGGGCTGGGTGAAATAATGTACCCATTGTCACTAATTTTAACAAGCATCGTCATTGAACCAAACTATTGACAAGTGCCATATCTCTAAAATTGAGACCTAATTTTTTTTTTCATAAAATTTACATGGACATCAAGCCAGACTTATATGGGTAAATCGACTCACATCTCTTGCACGAAAGCAAGATATGTGAGCAAAAATTAATGTTGATCGAATTTATCACAGATAAAGCTTAAATATTTTGTCAGACTTACAAATCTTTAAAATAGAATCACACAAAAAATATTGATCCTATCAGGGCAAAAAAAGCCTGCATACAAATCAAATACAGTGAAAATTTCTCTCAAATTCGAATTGTCCAGAAATTAGAACTATCCATTTCAACATATTGAACCCATTGGAATTAGAAGAAGTTTCTGGACATATATATAATTAATGAATTTATAACAGGCTTTTGCTCAGTAATATCAATATAAAAAGTAGAGTTTTAATTGATAACTCGTGAACTGAGTCTGATTTTCAATAAGGTCTCAGATAGACTAAACAATATCGACCTTTTTCTCTCATACGTAAAATATTCAAAGGTAGAAATACTTTTGTGTAACAAAAATTTTAACCACTTCTGGAACAAAGTGGTTCTACATTCCGAGAGTCTATTGAATTGAAAACTATTTTAGCGAGAGTTATAAATTCTGTAGGAATCATTTGGATAAAACCAGGATAGTCGACAAACTACACTTATATTGGTCTTTATCTATGGAATTATTGCAGAAAGAGTCTTAAAATATTGTTGCAATTATGGTAGTGTAACACAGATCAAGGTAATGGTAGTTGTCAAACACACCGCAATAAATAACTTGATATTAAAATTGCAAATACATTACAAGAAAAAACTTATCTTATTTTTCAATCTCTGAATTATAATTTTACCATGACATTTTTCATTATCATTATTCGAATTTTAGCATAAAAATTCATTACAAATTAAATTTGTAATTATTAATATGACTTGTCAATAATTCTTTAACCAATTTAACCTTCAAAAAATTATATAACTTTAGTAAAATTCACAATATGATGGATAAGTCACATTCACAATATCCATATATGTCATAAGCTTAATAAATACCCGATTAAAGCGACTAAATCAACAAAACAAAAATGTGTACACAATTCAATAAATTCATATCCGTTAATCTGTTTTTGTTCCATTCGAAATTAGTTAAACCATTAAAAATATTGTTAATAAAGAACGTGATATCTCATACTAAATATGGTTACAAATTGTAATTAAAAATATTTGTTTTTACTTTACTAAACCTTTAATATTTATGTAATTTTAATAATGCTTTCAACCTGGGTGGTCCATTCCATATACGCTATATAAGGCAATCTGAATGGCAGTCATGTCAAGTCATACCGATACTCCTACATATAGACGAAATGAAACCATTAAATCAATATAAATTTATGCATAATTGAGTAGATAAAAAAATAAATAAACTAAATAAAGAAGGACCAATGAATGGAGGTTTTATGTTGATATGTAAAGCAACAAAAACAAATTCCATTCAGCAGCAGCAACATCAATCGATCATCATATTTCAACAACTTGAAAAGTTGCCAGAGAATAAAAAAACAGAAATATGAAATGCATGATTTTCAATAAATTTATATATGAAGATGAAGCTCTCAAGCTAAACTTCATTCATAATCCACGCTTATAGTTTAAAGGGATTTCTGTTGTTGTTGTTATTGTTTTATTTTTATTATTATTTTTCAATTTATTCCTCTTGAGTTTGTTTTCAGTTTAACTAAAACAGAAGTTTTAAAATTGCATATTTAAAAAAAAGCCTAAAGACCATGATTAGTTCTAAAAGATCAGTTACTTTTGTAACCGTTTTAACAGCATGTAGTCATAGTCTGTTGAGCTGTAATATTCAGAATTATTCAGATCAATCAGTTTAAAAGTCGGCTGTTGAAATTCATAAAGAAGTTCATCATAAACATACGCAACATTAAAGACATTTAAATGTTGTTCTCTAGAGGTTGTAAAACTTAGTTATTAGTGAATTTTGGTTGATCTTTAAAATCATAAAATGAACAGTTTTTTTTGGCCAAAATCTAAAATTAAAACCGGCGCGTGGTTTATTCATTATATGGTTTAAACAAATAGGAGGATTTATATTTTCGGCATTAATGGTTTAGTAAAGAACTTTAGCTTGTAATAATGAACATTATTTACATAATCAGTGTTTATTGTTTCCATATAAAATATCGGGTACTATAGACTGCATAACTAAAATGATACACAGGCTGTATAAAAATTATTTTGGTTATTCGATTAATTTTGGTAGATAAATTGTTCGATTCAAAAATTCGACTAAAATTAAAAGATTTCGAAATACGAATAATTATCTTCAAATAACCGATTAATTTTTTCTCAAAAGGAATAGTTAATTACTATAAGGAAACTAGTAAGATTGCTAATGCCTATAATAGATAGTTCTATCATAAAAAGATTAAAGACTAAATGTTCTCTAGAGTTGTAAAACTTTTATTAGAACTTTTGGTTGATCTTTAAATCAATACGTTTTTCCCATCTAAAATTCGTGGTTTATTCATTATATCTTTAAACAAATAGGAGGATTTATATTTTTTAATTTAGTATTTAGCTTTATAGAACATTATTTACATAATCAGTGTTTATTGTTTTATAAAATAACTTGATGTAAAATGATACACACTTATAAAAATTATTTGGTTATTCGATTAATGGTAGATAAATTTTCGATTCAAAAATTCTAAAATTAAAAGATTTCGAATACGAATAATTATCCAAATAAGTAATTTTTTCTGTAGTTTTCTATAAGGAAAAGTAAGATTTAATGCTCCCAGTGCCATTTTTTTAAAACTTTCCTTTATTGCTTCATCAAGCGATAAATTTCATAAAATTCCTGCAACAATTTCAGACAATGCGATAAAAAATAGTTTGTAAGGGGAAATATTCCCCCGTGCCCTATCCAATTTTTTAATAAATTATTTTGTTATAAAAGATTTATAAATTTAATGAAATTTTAGCCAACAGTTTTAGACAACTTCGGTTTCAGTTTTACTATATGTAAAGTTTCGTTTGATAGGGATACTTCTTCCCCGTGTCCTATCCGTAAATTTTGTAATTAAAAAAAGAGTTGTCAAACCAATATTTATGTAAGAGCAATATGTCACCCAAACTTTTTAGACTTTAATATTTTTTTGCAATTTTCAACTACATTATTCTCTCCTGAAACATTCTACTCCATTTTTTAGTTCGATTTACTTTTTAAAGGATTAAAGCTGTAGGACTCTCAGTATAATATTTTTCAAATTCTCAGTATTTGTCTTTATAGAGAATGCTTTATCATCCTGCAATTTCTTTGGAATTACTGAGAAAATTTACAGTTTTGATGTAAGAAGTGAATTAAAAGTTTTAACGAGAAAAGTTCGATTTTACTCTTAATGCAACGAGACGCATTTCTCTATTTTGTGTCACTTGGTGTGTGAACTCGAAAGTTTACATTATGGATAAATTTTATAATCATATATATAAATAGGACAGGTACCGCCTCTACAAATATTGATTACCAATATCTAAAGAACAAAGTGAGAGTCTTCAAATTTGGTACCCATGACTTCCTCAAAGAACTGTAGGATGTATAGGACAGTTAGGGAATCCCTTTACAAAGGTAAACAACGAGAGTTCTCAATTCGGGTCGCAGCTACCCTCTTAAGAACTGTTTATTTGGCTAAAGTTTGGACGCAATGGCCAGTAGGGGATCGGCCATACAGCGAGAGTCTTTAAAATTTGCACGAAATTTTGCTATGTGGGACACATCTCTATAAATATAGTGCTGATAGATCAGGGTAAGCGTACCCACAATTCTACACAAACTTATAATTTAATTACTACGAATCTATTTACTCATGATAATACCACACTACTGTTTGCTTAGGACCAGCAACTCCTTCAAAATTTTGTTATGGCAAAATGAAGTTTGCCAGACCTGCTAGTTTTATATAAAATTTAAATTTACTGATACAATTTATAGATTGTAATTCACCTATTTTAAGTAACAGTAACTACAAAAGTCACACATTCAGTAGGTTTTTCATTGAAGGTACTGCAGAACAACAGTGTTGTACTTAAATTATTTGTTGCCAATTAAAATCACTTTTTTTAAATTTTACAAAATTTTCAGGTGGCTTTTTATAAATTTGCACCATTTTTTTTTAATTTACACCTTCGGTCACAAAATGTTAAAATCACACAAGAAGCCATGTTAAACAAGTAAATGAGAAGAACGTGCCTGGCAAAAATTGTAATTCATGCAAAATTCAAACTATTTCTTTAAAAATGTTAATGAAATAAATTCAACTATTACTAATGAGGTCACATTATTTTAATGTGGCACAAATGAAACAAAATTACTTCAAGACATGCAGTTACATTAATTTAACTTATAAAATTTTAAATTACAAAATCAATTTATATTAAAATAGATGGTTTTATACAAAATACTTTTTAGTGCGTTAAAATATCCTTTTCGGATTGGTCATACATTGTGTTGCATGAAGTGTGTTTAATTTCTTGCCAATTAAAATCGCTAAAATTCCAAAATTTCATGATATTTCTGAAAAATTTGAATGGAACTGATTTTTTATTTACGAGGGCAAATTGTTTAAATATGTCACATACGAAATAAAATGAATTTGTGACATATTGAGATAATTAAATATTTGTTACCAACAATTTACGGTTTGGAAGTTCACAGTAAATATTATTTATTGTAATTACTCTTAAGTAAATCTAATAAAAATCGCGAGCTGCATTAAAATGGCCTAATATTTTACAAGTTACTAATACTTGTTTTGCATGGAGGATGCATCTCTTGCTGGTCCGGTCCGTTTGAATTTTTTCTAGTTAAACAATTTCATAGAAGTCACTAGATGATACATTAGATATTCGATAATTAATATTTAGCCTATGTGAAAAGCTGCCCTGCATTTTTATTTATAAGGTAGGTACCTTTTTCCCTGACCCTATCAAATTATCCTTTTCTTATGTAAAACTTTTTTCACAGGAAAATGTTTGGATTAACTTTAAGAATTCTACTGGTAAATTTAAGATTTTTGTAGACAATTTGTATTCACCTTGTATAGAGGGTACTTCATGATCCTCCTCCTCCATATTCCTCACAACAGCAATTCTTAAGGGAAGTATTTCTGACTACTTTTTTTAAGTTTCACAGATAATCACTTAAATATTTGCATAGTTGGAGTACGACTTCCCCCCTGATCACATTTGTTCTAAAACACTTACTTGAGAGAATGAAATCGCCCAATAGTTCGTTCAATTTTTGCTTTGCATGGGCGCTACATTTCTACCTGATCCTTATCATCCTATATTTTTTGATTGGGACTGAATTTGAAAACAATCGCTGTGATACATCTGCTCCTGATTCTATTCATGCTATGTTTTGCTCTAATCGCTCTTCAGATATTCGATTATCATATTTTGCTTTGTGTGGGCGCTACATCTTTTCCTGATCCTAATTAATTGGGCAATATTCGAATAAAACACAATTAATTGAATTATGATAAATTTTTTTATGAGTAAAGGTTCTAATATTACTTGGTTATTCGACAAGTAAGATAAACCGAATAATTAAAGCGAATAATTAATTGTTAAATAAGCAGATTAAGTTAAACTCAATACAATTGTCTTGAGTTTCAATACCGAATATTTATATGACGAATAACGATATAATTAAGAACAATTGAATACCATAGTGATACCTACAAATTGAATTTCAGTACCGAATAATTAAACGACAAATAATCCGAATAAAATTTAACCATCATTAATTTAATTATGATTTATGTTTTTATAAATAAAGTTTCTAATATAAACTAGATTATTCGTCTAGTTAGATATTAACACATAAACCGAATAAAACATACCCAAGCATGATAAGATACTCCAGTGATCACTACAAATTGAAATAGTGCCGATAAAGAGCAGTCGCTATTAGGTTATTTCCGAATTTTTAAGGTGAATCGTTGCAATTTGTTTTATCTTAAAACCGTTTCAATACCGAGTATTTATTTGACGAATAAAACATAACTACAAATAATTGAATACCCAAGTTATTACTACAAATTCAATACTGAATAATTAAACGACAAATAATCTGAATAAAATTTAACCTCTATTAATTGAATTATGATTAATGTTTTTATGAGTAAAGGTTCTAATGTTATTAAATCGTTCGACTAGTCAGATAATTTCAATTAAACCGATTATATTCGACCCCGGATAATTATTTATCGAATAAACCGATTATTAAATTCAATACAATAGCTTTGAGTTATTCAATACCGAATATTTATTTCACGAATAAACGAATAAAACATAACCACGAATATATGAATAACCTAGTGATTACTACAAATTACAATAGGGACGATTTGAATTTCAATACCGAATAATTAATCAACGAATAATTTGAATAAAACATAACCAAATTGAACCGTTACAATTTATTCTAGTTCTTAAACTTGTGAATGTATCATATAGTCGACTTTTACCTGCTTACGTCTCTTAATTCTGCATGAAATAAAGCTTTAAATCATAATTAGGAGTTTGCTAAAGTCTTCTCCAAAAAAACACTAATTTAAACATTAAAATTTTCATAAAATTCTGAAATACAAAACCAGAAATACTAAATGAAATAATTCACTCAAGAAGGAACACTAAATGAGGCATAAGAACTTTAAAAAGTGGGTCAAACCGTAAACAAAGTTAAACCAAATGATGAGAAAAAGAAGAAGAAGAAAAAGAAGAATAGCATTTAACAAAATTAGTAACTATATTTAGTGAATTTTAAGATAAAACTCTTAATATTTTTACAATCTCATAAAATGGTTTTCCTAACTTCAACGTTTTCATTCAGAAATGATGCCACCAAGAATTAACCACTTTCAGAGAGACAACTATTAAGTAAATACTAAAAAGTAATTAAAATCCTTAAAAAAATAAAGGATTAAATTCTTTTGCTACAAAATCATAAATGTGGTGGGTCTTTTATTAACAAGCAGATATGATCATTACCTTCATTTTTACCTCATTCAATTAGTAAGAGTTACTATCTTTAATTTAAGGGTTAACAAATTTGTAGCTTCTGGTTGTGGTTTATTTTCTCTTTCTAAATTTTATCGCATATTTCCTATCACAGCTACTAATTGGTAGCTAATGGTTGAGATTCCATTTTTTTGGTTGTAAATAACTCTACTTAGGAATTGATTAGTTATGGTTTATGATAAGAAAATGGAAAAATATATTTGAATTTTATGACTGTTTTTAGTAGCGATCGTAAAAGTATCACTTTGTATGATAGTGAATTGGAGTGTTTTAAATTCTGTAGAAAAAGAGGTAAACGTATGACATTATTTTTTATGAACTATTAGAAAAGTAATTAAAAGAAATGTCCTTTCTATTCTCTAAGACCTACAGCAGAATTTTATGTATGAATTTTTGGGATTTTTTTCATTTCTAAATTATTAGTGAATATTGGAAGATATTTTTGTAGGATTAAATAAATTTTTTATAATAATTTGGTTGAATACTTAAGGAGTAAGATTAATAAATTCTAAACATTAAAAACTTAAGTATTATATATTCACTTCAACAAAAAAAGGTAGTAAATACATCGAAAAAGGGTGTAGAATTAAAGTAAAATAGTTTATATATCAACCAACGTAACATTTATTCATTATTACAAAAATGATCGTTAATTTTTCTTAAATTCTTCAAATTGACGAAATATTGTCAATATGACTATTTGAATTATTCATAAAAATTTGGTTCATTTAAATAAATATTATTCAGTTCATACAAAACATTATTCAAATTGACAAAAATAGATTATTTTTATTGATGAATATTATTTAATTTAAATACCAAATTGAAATTAAATTTACAAAATTTTAGTTGAATTAAGGAAAAAATTACGTTTAATTGTTGTAATAAATTAATACATTAAAATTATTGTATTTGTAGTTCTGGTGAAAAGTTATTTACATATTCGTTGATCAGCTGATCTACCATTTGAATTTTCGTAATTTTTTTAACGAAATTTTATTTAATTTATCATTTTTTACTCACTTTTTTTGATTAATTTTTTAGTATATTTAAAGAAAATTCTTCAGTTTGAAGAATAACTCTGTTAATTAGGATAAAAATTTGTTTTTTGTAAAAGTTCTATGAAAATTTTTCGTACGACATTTGGTTTAGTGTAATGAATATATTGTTAATCTGATTAAAATCAGTGAATGCAAAAAGGTATTTAAAGGTCTACCATCAAACTGTTTCCAATATTTTTAAACTTCACCAGAAGAACTTTTCCGTTGATAGAAAACTTTGTTCAAAGAAGCCAATAATTCATCACAACGGGTTCTATAAATACCAAAATTTACATTAAAGAGTGTTTACAAAAAAGGCTGTCTTATACATCTTTATGATATCTCCACTTATTTGTGGCCTGACTGGATATCCTGTCGCTATGGTTAACAAGCCCCTGAGTGGGACAAGGACATATTGAGGTAATTGTACCAAGAGAGTCAAATTCTCTAAACAGCACGAAACTAAGTCCGGTGGAGAAGTATTGGTCTCTTGTCAAAAGAGAATTGAAGAACATTAAAATGATATCCAAAAGTGCTATAGATTTTAAACAGTTCCTGTTTAAGCAAAGTTTCCTGTTCGAGCAAAGTTACTAAAAACAATATTAAAACCTTAATGGAAGTGTTTCCCCAAAACGCGTGAAATTTTCATTCACTAGTGATAAAAATCATAAAATTATTGATTTTTCTTTGTAAATTGTAACAATAATTTTAATCATATATAAGAATATTAAATTGTAAGTTAAGTAGTTTTGTTTTTATTAACATATATGTATGTTAAACTTTTTTCAATCTCACTCCTTGGTAAACTAAAATACAAGAACAATATAAAGACTAGTGTGACCATAGTCTTATTAAGTGAGGAGTTTCACTGTAGAGTATTGAATTTAATAAGCTTTGCAAATGTATCTCATATATGAATCATAAAATACACTGATGCATATTCCTATAAATGCATTTTTTGTTCTTTCTTTGTTGTTCTCATCCAAAAGTTGAAGTTTTTAATAAAAGGCAACTTAAAGTTACTTTTGAATATAAACAAAATTTTTCTTAGTATTCCTGTTTGCCTTATTCAGCGTTCAATTGTTTGGTTACTATTTTGTGTGGAATATTTCTATAAACGCAGTCATTAAATTTGCTTTAAAAATTACCAAAAATAAAATATTAGTAATTTCTGTTTCTTTTCAATAGAGGTATATTTGTAATGAAAAAATTTAAATTTCTAAAGAATTTTCTGATTTAATCGTTAACTTCCATGACGTTTAAAATGGCTAACGATCACGCTAATTTTTTTCAATACAAAGAATGGTCCAATAAAGAAATTGGTCGTAAATTTCTATAAAAAAGAACAGAATTTACCTACTAAAACCACAATCAACCTGCATCAAATAGGATTCTCCACAAATATAGAACAATCTGTATATCTTTCTGTCACTTTGAAACACGTTGCTTTCATCTTGCGAAGAGGTGAAAACATAAAATTGAAGAAGCCAAAGTATATGCTCAATGCTCAAAAAATGACATAAAGAAAATATTCTAAAATTCGCATGAAAGTACTTCAAATGAGCAGAGAAGTCGAAAAAGGTTATATTCTCTGTCGAAAAACATTTAAGCAATGACAGGGTCTACAAATTTGCATGCATCAACTATACTGTCTCTTTATTCAAGTAAATAAAAGATTTTGTTAAAACAATCTAAGTCTGTACGGTTAAAGAATTAAAGTTGTTTAAAGATCCGCTGTCTATAATATTCACCAACCTTCTTGAACTGTGGAAATATTTCAAAAATTCGTTTAACTTAGTATTTCCTAATTTTCCACTATCCGGATCCATAAAATTAATGCAATTATATGTTTAAATTAAATCATTGTCTTCGCATTAAATGTCATTAAACTTCCTTAAAATAAAAAAAGTTTATCTTTTCATTGCATTTTATCATTTTCAAGCATTAAATGTCCTTTTTAATACAAAAGATGATATAAAATTGTATTTATACGTTTTAATGGGGACGCATATTTTATTTTACACATTTTAGCTCCGGAAATCCGTTTGCATCATTTTTTTACTTACAACTTAATAATGAAAAACCTTCAACACACAAATTGAAGTACAAAAATATTATTTACAATTGATGTCACTTTGTTCCAAAAGTAAAAAATATTTACCTGCAAAATATATTTAATATAACTAACTAGACTTTTGACAACTCAATTTTATGTCCTTTTGCCTGATAATCTGTAGTCTTTATATCTTTTATTATTTTCATTACCAACCAAACTGAACTTGACCAAAGACCGGAAGTTTCGCTTTGTTTTTTGTGAGACAAATTTGTTCTTCAACTCGTTTGTTTCAATGATTTGTTTTATAGTTCTTTTTTCTTTCTTTATTACTTTATTGTATTTTAACGTCTCAATTTAATTGTATTTCCTACTTAAACATATAATTGAATTGCATTGTATCCTCTATTTCTTAAATCTCTTCAATTTAATACAAGTTTTATTTTTTATTTTTATTTTATTTTTATGCAATTCATTTTACTAATGATTTTTTTCTTTCTTTTCCAAAAAAAATACACACACAACAAGTGGAGGACCACACTCATGGTTGCAATGATTTAAGTATTTTTAAAATTTACTTCCTCCTTATTGCAACAATTTGTTAAAATTAATTGTTTTGTCAGTTTCCTTTGCCAAAGGATGTTCGTTTAAAAAGGATTTTCCCAACTTGTATTTTCATAAGAGTGTGGGGTGGTCCTAGCCAATTGGCCGTTAACTAGAAAATCTTTGTAGAAATTTTAGCTATTGATACTTAACGCCACGAGTTATGTGTTATTAAACACATAATTGAATGTTTGTGATAAGTTATGAAATTCCCAGGCCTGAAAACAAGGAAGTGAAATTAGGAAGTAAAAGAAAAATTTACACTTATGAGAACAATTCGGAAAATAAGTGTGTGGTCTATGGCCACTGAGAGTAAATTTCTTTGAGATATTAGAAGAAAATTTAAGAAATAAAATTTGAACATTGGAAAAATATCACTACAAGCTTCTAGATCATGCTATGTACCATACTTCGTGAAGCCATACAAAGTTCGTTTTTGCTAGGGTGAGCATAGTCACTCATACGAAAAAGTTTAATTTTTTATACTGAACTTTAGAGTCCACATTTGTCAGAGGGTTAAAGGTACACATTCTCTCCACAGAAATTATCGAAAATCTGCTTATCTAATGCAGCATAGTGGTTCCAAAATGATCTTTTTAGGTAATATCGCTGTTTCTTATGAACCTTCAAGAGGGTATAATTGAAACTGAAAAGATAGGGGTATGAGGGTGTACAGGCCCCTTATTTTTCTGAGATGGCTAACTATAAAGAATCATATACAACGCCCCGTCTCAAATTTTGTTTAGATATCTTAAATGGATTATAAATTACAGGACCACTGTGTGCAGCAAGTTGTTCATAATTTATTTTACATGAAAATTGGCTTCAAATTTGCTGCGATAACGTAGTATTGCCGTGATCTGAGGTATCACTTCCCCCAACAAATGTTAATTGTCAATTATTTAAAGAACTCTTACAGCGAGTAGTACAATCTTCTATCAATGAATCGAATATAGAACGAGTGGGGTCATGGAAAGAGGAGTACTCTCCTCAAAGCAAACATTACGTATTGAATAACTTTAGAACTATTTAAAAGTTTAAAACAATTTGCACCAACAGATGTCCTGTAGATTTACTGGCAATAGTCTGGAGCAAACTTAGCTGACACTAATTGAAAAAATTTAAAACTGATATAAACTTCTTTCTGCAGCGATGGCTGACAGGTCGATCATATATTTTCTTAGAGCAAGAGGGAGTATCATTCCCTATTTAAATCTTATAGTCGGGAAAAGAACACGAAAAAAATAATTTTATTTCGTAATATTCCAATTCAAAAATGAATGCATTTGTACACGATAAAATATCAGTATGAATTTTTTACTTTGATAGCTCAACCGTGCCGAAAAGAACTAAATTTTGAGCAATACAACAACTAGTTTTCTATTTACAAGCCAATATACGTTTGCTTATCAAATGGAGTACGCCAAAATAATTACATAACATGCAAGAATGCCATATTAGAATATGCCGAATATTTAATAATCTCCACCACAAACGATTTACAAATAATTGAGGGAGAATATATCGCAAAATTCCGTTTGTAAGGGGACAAATCTCCCCCGTGCTATGTCACAAAATTGTCCATACAATTTAGCCATTTTCGCGTCAAGCATGTACCAAATTTCATAAAATTTCTTGTAACAGCTTAAGAGATATGTGACAATTAAAAGTATTGTTGGTAAGATATTAGTCCCTACTGCCCTATCCGATTTTTTTGTTTTTATACAAAAGATTTTTTGTTAAAAAGGCTTTATCTATGTCCCAAATTTCATGGAATATCTCTGACAGTATGATATACTGTATATTCTGTATGCAAAATTCCTTTTGTAAGGGGACATCATTCCCACATGCCCTACTCAAAATGTCGTCAGTCTTGAAATATTCGATATTAAAAGTTTCATTTGTTAGGGGGATACCACTCCCCCTACCCTACCCGTCAATTTGCTAGTCTACAGTAATGCATTATGAAAACATTACTGTTTAATGTGTAACGCTTTTCACTAAACGCAATATCAGCGTGAATATTTCATGAAAATTAAAATAAATCGCTTGTAGTTTTTTTAGTTTTAATAAAACTAAACCGTTAAATTGTATTGAGCTCTGTCAGTTATTTTGGAGATGTTAAATCGATTTAGATTATGATTTGTTACAACAATATAAGTATATACTTTTTGGGGTCTTAGATAATTTCTGCTTGACGTTAATCACGGAATGCCAAACTTAATACGCCCTAATCACAACACCTGATGATGGAGGGTATAGAAATGAAAATACGAAACATTTTTCCAAAAACAAAAGTACAGAAACTGAGGAAATTTCAAATTGAACGAATATGAAAGTAAATTCAGTGTGAACGGTTTAATGTATTGTTTTCAGTGTATAATTGGAATTGCAGCAATTATTCTGGAAGCTTTCTAGAGCAGTTAAAATAATAGCACCCAACATGCCCATTTTTTGCTGAATATTATGTATTTGATAAAAGTGATTATTTTCAGATCATAAAACACTAAAATCAACTTTGTTATACCGCCCTATTTTATTCGCAAATAAATTGAAAGCAATCAATTCATATCATATGACTTTTCATTGTATTTAAGGAACCCAAATATACACCTTTCGGCTATAACGAATCAATTTTAATTACGCCCACAAAACAAACTCGATCACTTGAATTTTTCACAATTCGTTCTGCCCCATGACCAAGAAACAACTAGAAATCAATGATCACCGAAACATTTATCATATAAAAGTAAATTTGCAATGCACATCTGGGAAAAATTTTATTAAACGAAAAGACACTTTATTCGTACGAATTTAAAAACAATTAGCGGAACCTTGACAGAGTCAATAATTTTGCTTGGAAAAACAATAAATATTCGGAATAATAAAATTTGGAAAAATTGAAATAAACAATGAAGAAAAAACACTTAACAAAAGTGATAATGAGACAAACGAATTATAGAAATTTTAACAATTGTTTAGTGACCAGAGCACAATGGCTCTAGAAAAAACAAAGGCATTGACACAATGGCATAACTAAATAAATTTGTCATGCTCGATATAATTTTAATACATTTAGTTTTTGTAAATCGTTCAAAATTTAAAGAAAATCAATTTTAAATTGAAATTGTATTACTTATGAATTGAATTGAATTGAATTGACAATGAATAGAGTTTTTTCTGTAAAAAAAAAAGATTTTTATAAAAATTCCCAGGAATTTTACAAGAAATTTAGGTATTGAACGTGACGTCAAGTGTTACTGCTGTAGACAAAAAGGCGTCGTAAATTTTAAATTTTAAAAATGTTCACAGAATTTTTTTTATTAATTTTGGAAAGAATTTAAAAATTTATAACATTTTTGAATTGAGTGAAAAAAATTTTACATGGTGCTCTATGCTGCACAAAAATTCTCCTCAGTCCTAGAAAGAAATTTCACAAATCACAAAACGAATTGGGTCCAAATTCCCGATGTAGTAGATCTATAAATATTCAATAATTGATATTACCTTTGTATGGTGGCTACTTTTCCCCTGATCTTATCCGTCTTACATTTTGTCCAGTAAAACAGTTACTTGAGGAAGTCATTGGTACCAAAAAATTGATTATTCTCGCTTTTACAGTTCTTAAGATATTCTATAATCAATATTTGGTTTGTATAGGGAGTACTCCTTCCTTTGGTCCTTAATATTTTATTTATTAGTTTATTACAACAATTTAACGTAATTCTTTTCTCAATTCAACTAAAATTTCGTAAATTTAACTTAAACAATAAAATTAATAATTTTAAAAATTTTCATCTATTTAGAATTTATTTTTGTCAATTTGAATAATCTATTATTCAAATTGAATGATATTTAATCAAATTAACCACATTTTTATTAACGAATTCAAATAGTCATATCGATAATTTTTCATCAATTTGAAGAATTTACGCAAAATTAACGAAAATTTCCATTATGATGAATTAAGGTTTCTTTGGATGATATTTAATCTACTTTTCTTCAATTCTACACCCTTTTTCGTTATATTTATTACATTTTTTGGCTCAGTGTAGATATTCGATAATAAATATTTGCTTTTTATGGGGGTCTCCTGGTTTTATCCGTGCAATAAAACAGTTCCTCGAGGAAGTAGTGGGGACCAAGCTTGAAAACTCCCGCTGTTATAGGTCTTTAGATAATCAATATTGCTTAGTATGAGGAGTTTCCCTCCCCCTGGTTCTATCGAAATTTTTTATTGTCTACTTTCAGGTTTGTTGGGATTATTCTGTGAAAATTTTATCAAAATTGGCCCATCTATTTTGGAGTCTATACGTTACATACATACACACATACATATATGCACACATCATACATTATAGTGTTGGAGAGTGTTTACCAACACTACACTATAATTAAAACAAATATTTGATATTAATTTCTGCAATTTAGAAAAATTAATCAATATCATGTTGCACTACACCCCGAAATTAAAACTAGAGATTTTAAAATAATTTAAAGATGAACAGAGTTTCAAATGAATGATTTTTTCATATTACGGAAGTTGAAAAAATGAAAGTGAAGTGAAATTTGTAATATGCAGTTTAAAATCGTTAGTAATTTTGTAATGAATTTCGCATGATTAAGCTATTTTAGAATTGATATGGAGGTGTTCAAGCGCCTTTGTGATAAGGGGTATAGTCGGTGACCCTCCAAAGTTTTCCACCTTGGTTATGTGGAATTTTGTGTATAGATACCCCCGAAAAGCTCTTTAAAACTATGTTTATATGTGTAGATTACATCTGATAGTTTTAGAGATCTTTAATTATAAATATAACATATTTTTACTCTTGCCTTTTTTACACACAAAAAAACATGAAGCAAAATCAACATGGAACATAGTTGATTTGAGATTGAATAATTTTTTTTTTCATTTAATTTAAATTATAAGTTTTTACATTTGTGGTGACAAAAATGTTGTACATCTTAGAGTTTTTCGATACTGATTTCGATAAAATTTCAAGTACTAAATTTCAAGAATATTCTCAAGAAACTCTCTTTACTGTAAACCAATGTTAAATTAACATTTTTTTATTTGTGAAGCAAAACCACAACTTAAAAAAATTATATTATTATTTTAATTAAGTTTACTTTGATTTTTTTTCTGTGTGTCCAACATTTAAAAAAAATATGTGCCAGATTTCTCATAAAATAGAAAACTGAAAAACATGTATCCCCTAAAGAGTTATTAAACTGAAATTTAAAATTAGCAAAAATTTGATTTCTTAAGATTTTTTTCAAAAAGGGCAATGACTTCAAACGATTACAATAAGTGGTGGCAAATGTATTTGGATCAAGCACATTATAAGAATGCAGATTAATGACATTACTAGAATTATCATATACTGAAAGTCGCATGGAAATGGAAGAAGAGGAGGTATATAGAAAAGATTGCGGCAGAAATAAACAGAAATAACAAGATTTTTTACACAGTATTGAATTGGAGGCAACGAAAACTCTCTAGGAAGCTAGAACGGAATATTTGAGAATATATTAAAAATTAATACTCTTCTTCTTTAACAAATTCATTTTCATTATAAAAAAATTTCCAATCGATTAGATGAAAGTGTGTGATTACTGGGAAATGAAGAGAATGAATGCTTGGCCAAGTATCGTATAACATTTTATATTAAATTCCAAAACTTTTCATAGCCTAAATTAATAAGTGGTGATGAGAGTATATTAACTTTGTTATACTGTTTGCAATGCCACGACCCCATAAAGTATATGTATTGGTTTCAATACAAACGCTCACATACACAAAAATTGATAGAGGCCAATGAAATTTATTTATTATTGTCCTGATAAATTATCTATTTACAATCGGCAAATTCGGTTCAGTAGAAAGAAAATTATGGGCCGAGTTCTGAGAAAACCTCATAAAACTTAAAACTTTAAACATCGATTATCGATTATTAATCAATTTTCAATAAATTTGACATGTTACTACGAAATTTTTGGATTGGGCATTTGGGAAGGGTATCGCCTTTCGAATGAAAGATTAATTATTGCATATTTTTAAAAGCATTATAGGGAATTTCACGAAATTTGGCACACGGTTATTGAATTGACTCATTATTGTTGGCTAAAAAATTATGAATAACCCACTGCGAAAATTTAAAAATGTCATATCTCTGAAACTTTAAAAGCTAATTTCTTCAAATTTAGTACGAAGATAAAGCCTTAATAATAAAATCTAAAATACGAACAAAATTTTTTGGAAGGGCTCGGCGGAATAGTATCCCCCTTTTAAAAGCTTCAAAATCACATGCCTTTGAAACTATTGCAGATTTGGCGCATAAATAAATTAATTATTACAGAACATTATAGACTATATAATTTTAGAAAAGGGCACGGGGAAGTGATATTCCTCACAAGTGTACTAAGTGAGTTAGTACAATTATTTCTAAATTTACCGTGGTGTAGTGCATTAATGACTCGGCATAGCCGAATATACCATTCGTGTTTGTTTAAATCTAATTTCATTATTGCACTATAACATTTCTCACTGCTCCTATCAATATGTATTGCGACTTTTTTAAGTGGCTTTCTTAAGAATTTGTACAAAATAATAATCACTCCTTTAAACCTCTGTTAGGGAACAATATATATCACCACTTTTTGTTGTACAAATATTATCAAGTCCAACATATAAACATAATTTTCAAATCCCCAAAACGTAGGCGTGTGACAATTAAAAATTGCATCAATGTTTTCGCACCACAAACAAACACCAGCTTCTCAGTTGTTTTAGTTTATTAATTTGTTTGTTTCCCCTCTTCACATCCCATCACTGTTACGAGTAACTAATTTTCTGTTGTTCATACATCCTACCAACTGCTGTGATAAGTTGTTGTAATATTTTACTTTGAACTAATTATTTCAGAAGAATAAAATTGAAATTAAAATCATGCTAAGAACAACGTTTCTTCGATTGCGATATTTTTATATAAATTTAATCGTTAAAAATCATGCCAGTTACACAAGGCGTACAATTGATCGCCTTAAAAGGATGGGAAAGAAGTGATGGCATAGAACCAAAATCAAGTAGTAGATTCTACACAGCACGTTTAATATATAAAATAAAAAAAACAAAATAATAAAACAGAATTACGAAAAAAAACAAATACAAAAATCTTGAAAAAATATATAAAAGAAAAAAAAGTACAGCGATTGACCATCAGCAGCGTTACTTAATTGTATTTAAACACGAAACTTTTTTAAATTGTTCAAGTTCTTATGCATTTTTTCTTTTCAATTTTGGGTAAATAAAAATCTTAATGAAAGACAGACATAAACATACATGATCTTTAGTGTGTACGAAAACAGACGTAAATGTTCCGAAATGTCCAAAAACATGAATTTTCAATAAAATTTTATTCACTAAAAATCATTTACTTCTCGGAATAAATTCGAGGCAAAAACAAAATTATAAATTACTGTAAATTACAAATATGATACCAAAGTTTGGTCCTTCGAACAACATATTAAGGTTGATTTAAGAAAAAGAAAAACCTTCCTAAAAATCATCTAAACAACGAATCGAATAAAATGAATTGACTTTGTTGTGGAGACTGGTACCGATGCAACATTTATATTCAAAACTTTTTTACTAAAAAAAATTTAGGACAAATAGGATCAGGCAGAGAGATATAAAAACCAAAATTTGATTTTTATCTACAGTACTAATAAAAAGTGAGATTAAAAAATTATTAACATACAAATATGTTAATAAAAGCGAAACCGCTAAACTCACAGTTTTAATATTTTTATAGTTTTAAACATTAATAATGAAATTGTAAAGCGTATCCGGAAACCCGTCCACAAACGTTTTTATAGATATTTCTGTCACTTTATTCGAACAAATCATCTCCGTTTTAAATCCAACATTTTTTTGAACACCTCTTTTGTCTCTCCACTGGTCTTACCTCTGGATAGTTCGGAGTATTTGCCGGTATTGGTTCAAATACCTCTCAAGGGCATGTTTACCACAGTGACATAATACCAAATCAGTCCAAAAATAAATGGTCAAATTATGAAGACTTATGGATGGATGCAGACTTTTTGTAAAGCCCATTATAACAAATGATTGACTTTTTTACGGCAGCTTCGTATTGCTTGTCATACCAAACACTTTTTGGGAAATTTTGACAGCTTCTGGATCGTAAACTTTTTTAAACAGGAAGTGACAAAGAATCTGCCAGAACATATATTTCGAAGTGAGAAATTTTCGATTGTTTTGAATGCCTAGACTTTTCTTCAACATTCTGTAGAGCTTCAGCAATATAATATTTTTGTCCAGGAAGTTGTGAAAAATCACCCAGAATATCCAAACTCTGTCAGGAACATGCGCGGTGTTTTGAAAATGATTTCGATTTAGAATCATGACTTGGACCATTCCTTCAACCTGAACCACACTTTTATACACACAGCAGAAGATTATAACACCTTCCACTAAAAGGTGGTGACACAAAGCTCAATACAAATTTTGCCTAAGTAATTAAAATCGTCTAAATTGATTTAGCAGAAAACGAACTACAGAGGAATGTCGTAGATTGAATCCAAAAATTAAAAAATTTATATAACGAATATGCCCAAACTTATTAGATTTTCATAACATTAAGCACGCTGATATAGCATGAAAAAGGCTAAAAAATGGATAGGGCACGGGGGGAGTTGTATTCTCTATATAAACGTTATTATCACTTAAATCTATAAGTATAAGAAATCATACGACATGTGGCACGTCAAAAGTAATTTAATAACAAAATATTATAGGCTACAAAGATTTAAGAGGGGACAATAGGTCGTGATGTCACGCTAATAATCGAAACTTTTAAATAACGAATCGTTGACCTCAATAACGAAATATGAAGGACAAAAAACATTTGGTTAGTGCTTGGGGAGAGGTAGGCTCTTAAAAACGAAATTTTAAATGTGAAGTATCTCTGAAACTGTGGCAGGTAATTCAATGAAATTTATCGCATGGATGGAGTAATATAGCACACGGAAATTCAATATGTTCCTACAGGGCACAGCCTAATGCCATATTAATGCTATAATAAAATAAAATCTTTAGCATCGACAAATTGTGATAGTATTAGAGTTTTTCCTTAGAAACGTTTGCTAAGATTTTCCTATTAAGCTTCCTTTTCTTAGAGAACCATTAATCGCTTTGCAACAAAACTTGCTTGGTCGGAAAAAAGTCAAATGCAATAAGATGAGGGGGAATAATACTTCTTATAAACAAATATTAATTATCGAATAAATGAATGACTAATATATAGAAAATCGTAAAATTTTGTGCTAATCCGCCCATATGAAACTTGTTTATTAGACAGCATCTAAGGCGGATAAGGTCAGAAAAGTCTTACTTCCACGGTTTTCACATGAAACTTTTTTAATAGAGCGGATGGGGTCAAAAAATTGTGTGCCCGAGGCCAAACTTTTACAACTGCGAAGCGCAAAATTAGAAAACGACATTTATATACAATAAAAAAGAAGGCATTTAAGAGCAAATCCCCATATTGTATAGAGCAATATAAGCTATCAAATATTTGTTCAATTGCTGAAGAAGTTCCAATTTTTCTGTTTCAATGTAATTTCTTCTTATTCCTACGAAATATAGAGGGAAAGTTGTCCCTTTAAGAGAAAAGATCAGTGTTTTTTTAAAATATTTTTAAAAAGGTATCCTCAATGAAATGCTTTGCTGTAATTTACCGATCAGAATTAAGAGTTGATCTGGTTAAAGCAAAGTTTTACAAATACTTGTATATTTCGCAAATCACGTTATAGGAATATATGCAATCAAATTATTTCCTTCGACTACGTGCCATATTTAGCACATACCCTCTGAGCAGCCAGCTATGCATTTTTTTCGAATGTGCGTGGAATTGCAATTGCTGTATAAACGCAAATATAGTTTAGTTTAATTTTTGTCCAATGATTTCCAAAGAACTTGAATAATCAAACCTTAAAAACTTTATGTATGAGAGGATGAACAGTGAAACTATTCTTAAAATGTTTACAGATCCTGTTGTTCCTGTTAAATGTTGACTGTTGTTATACAAAGATCACGTGGCATTTAATAGGCGTCAGAATGTACAACGACGAACAGTTTTTATTTTCATGTAGTTTTCTGCAAAACTCGGCAGGAAAATCACAATGCTATTCGATGATGTGTTGTGAATACATACAGATACAACAAAACACATCCTTGTTAGATTGCGTGGTTAAAAGGCATTCATCAAATGCGAAATGTTACACATTCAAACTTACAATTTTTATTCGTTCATTTAGTTTGCTGACAATAAAATGCGTTAACGTTTTTACACATAAATGCTTAAGCATTTCTCCTTTACTACCAACCACCATCCACCACCATTCAAATTTCATTCTTTCATTCATTTCCAAAACCAGCAATCGACTCTGTCTGTCACTCAGTTTGGCAGAATGACTGGAATGGGAACTGTGCTGCATATACGGAAGCTTAAATAAAAACAAATTAAAAATTTCCTTTTATTTAGAAATTTGTTATTTGTGGAGTTTGTGACTTTAGGGTTTAGTGATGTCTCAACATCAGCTTGATACTTTTATGCAACAACACAAACGGTAGAAATAATGTGGCATAATTAAAACAAGTGTTGCAATGTTGCAACTCTAACAAATATGTTTGGCATGATTTTAATAAAGTGGTGACAAGATTTTTATTTGTTAGCAACTTTTTTTGGGTGCGTTTTTTTTAAGTTAAAAAAATCAAACTTCCTTTTTGAGCTTTAATTTTTGCAAAAATACAATTTGCAATTTTTATCCACAATTATTAATGATTAATGTGTGCAAGTGTTGAGTGGCTTCATCTTCATTTTTTCCAAAATTATGGTGGTTTATTGCAGTTCATCAGATCATAATTCATCAAATTAGTTTTAAACATTAGGCGTTTTTAGTTCAAACAATTGTTGCCTTTAGTTTCCTTTGTTAACGCTCTGATTTTGCAAGATGATCTTGCATTATTTATTTACATGACAGACAAGTTTAATATTTTGATAGTGGGTTGTGACGCAACTACCACTTACTACTAACTTGATGCACTTGCCGCACTGGAGGTCAATCAACTTAGTTATGAATTGTTAAAATTGAAATGTGAATGAACGAAGAAAAAGGGAACAAATAAATATGTAATTCGGATTTTGTGAGAAAATTTTTGAAATATGAAATAATTTTAGATTTGTTTAAGGCTATATAATCTCTATTTAGGTCTGAATAGTACCGGCTTTATAAATTTTCTTGATAATGGTATGGAGGGCATTATTATCTAATAGAAAAAAATTAAAAATTTACAATGAGAATAGAACTTTTAGTGAAAAACGATTGCAAAATAGTTCTCGGTTTTGTTCGAAGCAGGATATTAATATTTTTTCATGGTTACGAACTATTCAATAATTAAAAAAAAGAGAACCTGTTGAAACCTTAGTCGTTTAAAATGATAAGAAGAAAAATCACTTTTAAGTAGGAACACAGGGTATCTAATCATTAATTTCATTTTAGTTGGAAGCACAGCGCTATAGAACAGGTACATCGAACAACAACTCCTGGAGTTTCCCAAGTCGGATGTCTATCAACAATTTTGTTTAAGTTTTAACACTCAAAACACCCAGCGCCTGCACCAGGAATAAGGATGAAAACATATGCGGATGATTGTACCATTTTAATTTACAAGATCACATATGTCTGTGATCTCAGCAAAATCTACAATTTCTTCATTATACATAACACCAAACTCTTCACCAACTGGACTATAGAGGTAAAAACAAAATCCGTTTGTTAACCACCTAAAGATTTTAAGATTTTCTATTTGACAGCCTATTTATCTTTTCAGCCCATGCCACTATCATCACGTACAAATTCCGAGGTAAAAGTAAAACCATTCCATTAGCCGGCACTACTCGCTTGGAGAATGGACAAGAAAACTGTATAATGAATAAAAAACCATTTGCCGTTCAGTGATGACATATGCTGCTCTAGCGTCATCATTGGCTTAGAGATACGCATTGAAGAGATATGCAAAGTTACCGTAAAGCAGCCTTAAGTACCATAAGAGGCTGTATTAAAATTACTCTAATTCATCATATTTATGGGAAATCGAAATTCCTTCTAGTTAAGGAAAATAATGAAATGCTAAATGACAATAATTTTACCTAATTGGAGTCACCAACGAACGAAGGATATTCGTAAATATGAACAGAGCTTATGCAGATAGAATTTTTGTATGAAAGGATTTGACAGACATTCACAGAGGCGCCACAAATTCTGCGGTTTGAAGTTCCGTTGAATGTCGTGCTTGGAGGAACACGAACACTACCAATTACAGATGCAATGAACAGAATATGGCGCGGTCTACGGGTGTAGAATTGGGACAATTGTGATTAGGATGGAGCAGTAGGCTCCACGTTTACTGATCTCCTATTGACAGGGCCTTCAAAGAACCCACATAACTAACTAACTTACTATTTAACCAACTTTTGTATTTGTTACAACAACCGCAATAACAACTCCTATGCATTCTAGAACAAACGCTGAATTGTTTACCTTCAATAAAGACTGCCACAATGGATTAATATACCAAACAATATCATAAGATGTGATCTCTTCACGTCCTAAATATTTCGTGGTGTGTTTATATTTTATATTATACATTTGCGGATGATGATATGAAAATCCCTCTAGAACTTCCGCGATCAAATTCTGACGCTTTTTAATAAATTGAAAAAAAAATTTAAGTCAAAAAAAAAACATTCAGTTTAACAAAATATTACTTAATAGTACGACTAAATTGACACATCGTTATTACGAGAAAATTGTCACACCGTTGTCATAGCCGCTTAACTAGCTAATTCGTCAATTATATGCTTAAACGTGAATAACCAATACCACATGGCTTTATGGCAATCAGCCATGGGTTACAGTCTTATAATCCAAAACTGAAAATGTAGCAATGAAAGCAATCTGTCTTGCTACCAACAATAACAGGTGGCCTATGGTGCCTTGGCTGGTGAAGATTAAGATGAATTGGAAATCGGGTTTACGTCAACTAAGGAAATGAATCAACATTTGTGTTGAACATTTCAGAAGCAAATTTAGTTTAAGTTCAAATAAATATTTTAATACTGATGTTGAATTTCTAAAAAGAAAGATTCAATTATAAAGACGAAAATGAGAAATTGACATTATGAAAATTTCCTATAAAGTTTCTCTTCCATTTTCCATTAAACTCTGTGATGATTGAAGAATATTTAAAACATTGTACTGAACGTTTTACAACATTTTCTGAGTTTCACAATCAGTTTTCACAAAGAAATCTTAAAAATTTAAGAAACAATTGTAGCTTTACCGTTATTATGGAATATAATTCAATTTCTTCAAAAAATAATCACCAAAAAAACACCCCATTATTACTCACTTCACTTACTGCAATAAAAAGCCAAAAAAATTTCAAGTGTTTTAATTTAACTTTTTTTAAAAACAAACAAAAGATCAAATCAAAGTTTTTAATTTGATAATTTTAATGAAATTAAAACGGTAAAATTTTGCACCAAAAATTATACAAATAATAACATTACATTTGCAACATGATCATATGGCCATAGAGGTATGCCACACATAATCATTATCATCATCATTATGCATCCATTCCTATACACATGCCTAAATACCGATTAAATTTTAAAAGTTTCAAAAAAAAAAAAAAAACAACAAGCGTGGTTAAGCTCAATAAAATTGGTGATTTTGCAAATGATATCAAATGCAAACAAAAATTTTATAAATTTTGAAAGAAAAAACATAAAAAACAAAAACAAATAGGACAAGAAAGAGTGAGATTGAGTCTGAAAGGAATTATGATTTTGTTGCAAAAATAACAGAAATTTTGAAAGAGATGAATTAAAAAAAATATATATATTTAAAAACTTACAAAGCATCACTTAAGTGAACACTTGGCTTATCGGGTGTGTATTTTCGCATCTTAATGTTAAGTCGTACGTAAGAGTTGAACAGTGGTTTTTTCTTAAAGGTAAACATAAAGACTGAACACAAGAAATGCTATAAAATATTAATGTCGCACCCCCTGTTAGATTATTCTACACTAAGAGCTCAGTGAAAAAGTTAAAGTGCACACAGCTGCGGTCAAAATAATAGCACCACTCAAATTGAAGATCATTGGTGCTGATTTGTGTTTTTCTTAATGAATATTTTAAGTATAAAAATGAATGCAAATCATCAAATTAGAACCTCTCAAAATAATAGCACCATTTCTGCTATATTCGGAAAAATCCATAAATAGCTCAAACAATTGTTTAGACTGTTAATTTATAATTAACAAAGTTTTCAAGAAGCGTGTTAATAGAATTTAAATAATGGATTGTTCTAAATGCTGTACTTCAGAAAAGCGTGAACTCACTGAAGAGCATGGTTCTTATGGGCAAACATGTGCCGAATTAAGAAAAATTATTGGATAATAAAATAAAATAATTATAAATACCACAACCTACAAAATAAAGTATGGAGTCGTGGACGAAAAACTGTGGCGACACCTTTAATAGTTCATTGTATATTAAATCAAATAAATAAATAAGGCGAAATTTATCTTTATTCGCCTTATTTATTTACTGAAACTGTCTCAGATGACTTAGAGAATATAATTATATTATAGACCATGAAAAGTCCCCGTCTTAACTGCTCGGCATGTCTTAAATAAATTAAAGTATGCTAAAACTTACTTGGTTTGGCATATTGAAAAAGGGAGTAGTATTTTGCGAATTGATGACTCTAAAATAATTTATATAGAGGCCTCTTAACGAGGAATACAATCAAAAATTTTCGACAAAATCTTCTAAACACGATGGGCCTAATGTTCTGGCGGGAGTGCTTTTAGTACTAGTGTTAGACATATTTACCGCATTTCAACTATATTGGATGTGTCAGAATAAGTGAAAAAAAATAGAAGTAATGCTGCCGTATATGCCTGAAGAAATGCCACTGATTTAGGCCATGCAACATGACAACAAACCGAAACATACCAGCAAAACAGCTAAAACTGGTTTCAGAATAATAGAGTGATGGTAATGAAATGGCTATGCCCAGTCTCCTGACGTAAATCCAATCGATAATTTGTGTACATCCATATAAAACAAGGGGTCGGTTATTAGACCAATCAACAATAGCGATCTTTGGACCACTAAAGAGCAGGCATGGAACTCTATTATCTTGGAAAGGTTCCGGAATGTAATAGATTTAATGGGAAGGCGATATTAGGCTGTACCAATAAAGGAACGATTGTTTAACGATCTTCACTTCAGTACAAGTGCAATAAAAATTTTATTCTCCAGAGTAAACGAAAATTTTGTGAAAATTCTTAATGAGTCACAGGGAAAATTTCTATGGGCTTCATGTGAATTTTGCCTCGGCATCATGAATATTCGAATTCAGCGTCGATTTGCTGATTGACTCAGCTTTCCGTATGACTTCAGCCATCGATGACCGTCATTAAAACATTAATATTGGACAACTTTCAACAGACTTTATTTTTTTCAGACTTCCTCATTTTATCTCCTTCGAAGTGTCGTTGAGATGTTGTCTTAAGTTTAATATTTGTGCATCCTCGCTGATCTTGTTAATTCAACTCCACTTTCTAGTATCGGTTACAAATTCGATTCCACTCCATACTGAGTTGCCAATTCCATTCTGGCAACTCTGTATTTATATTCATGTCTGAAATCTGCATTTGCGATATTAGAAATATTAAACTTGTAAAACTTTCTTCGTGCTTCAACTTTACTCAAACCACAGAAAAAGCTTTATAGTTATGAATTGATCATAACTCGGATTAAACTCTACAGTGAGAGAAATATAAAGCGAAGGGAATGAAATATAAACAAAATAAAAGGGGTTGTAGTAGTTGCTTTTGCAAACAAAATCCCTAGTGTTGATGACCAGTGAATGTGTAAGAATTGTTGGTTGTTGCTGCAACAACAACAACTCAACAAATCAACTCTCAATGCAACATACACACAAAACCCAACTGACATTGATAATAATATGGCGCGTTAAATTTAATCTTCTTAAGAACTCAACTTAAATCAAGAATGAAGGAAAACAAAAATACAAAAAAACAACAACAAAAAGATCTGCAACATATCATCAGAGTATTAAAATCTCAAGGTAGTAAAAGTAAGTAAAGACTCATAAGTAGTGTTGGCATCACTCTGCATCATTGTCAACTAAAGAAATTCCACCCGATCCACAAAAAAAAGCAGCAAAATCAAGTGTAAGCGTGGCTGTATATGCTTCCATAGTCATTTTACTAATGTTTAGCTTGTGAAACTAACGTTGATCTTTTCAGTTTAAATGAAAAAAAGGAACTTTTAAAAATTATATAAAATTTTCGAAATCATATTTCTACTTTGAAAGTAGAACTCTTCACTGCGGGAGCACATCATAAAATAAGAAACGGCTTCTTTTACAGCAGCCAGACGGTAAGTGAGAGCACGTTAACAGCCCATGCATTAAGTCCAACATAATAATGGCAAAACACAACTACAACAATAAAGTTCTAAAAGAACCACAAAACAAGAGATATTAAAAATAACGTAATAAAACAGTTTACAATGGTGATAGTTGAAGTTAAGAATAATAGTTAATACAGTGGCTTAAATTGATGAATATTTGAAATTTGTTAGAAATTAAAGAAAACGTAGAGGAAATAATATTAACTATTGTGATTTGTTCCAGCTTAATAGGGCCAGAGAAATTTCTTTTAGATCCGTTAAAATTTTTTATATTAAGATTTATTTATAAGTGAAGTCTATACAGGTATTTTATTCAATCCCACTGTTCTCTAATACTTTGTAATTTATCAATAACTTTTACAATTGGCAACTTAAAACCAGTAAAAAGTAATAATTTCGTTTTTAATTACACACATATAAAAACATTGGGTGAATTTAAATAAAGTGTAACGAATGAATTATTTAAGATTATTTAAAATAATTGATGATCTAAGAATAAAAGAGACCTGGTTAGAAATTGTGATCTACATTACACATAGGTAATGTTAATAACTAAAAGAAAAAAATTCTTTTCTCCATAATAAGGACAATCCACCCAAACTATGACAAATTAACCCAAAGAGAAAAAATAAATGCATCCTACCGTAAGAGAATTACTTTAACGAGTTTTAGTCAATAATTTTAATATTGACGAGTGAAATCATCTTAGAAAAATGCGACACTCATGATTTATTACAAATAAAAGTATTATGTAAGATCTAGATTACGGAAGTTTCCAGCAAAGTATTTAGATCCTCAGAAATACAAAACTTGAGTGTGAGAAAGATTAAAAAATTGTCAATGACTCTACATCATAGACTTCTGCTCGTGAACAATCCAAAATCAAGTTTCGGGAAATAGATACGCAAATATCTAACAGCCAACTACAAAACATTGTCAAAAAGCTGTCTACAGCAATCTAAACTGACACAAAAAATATTAATGAGCTAAACTAATGATAGACATACAACTTTCCCGGTGGAAAGCAGCAAAATCGATTACGCAGAGGCATAATGTGGTTTAAGGAAACTAATAGAACCTGGGCACGAGGATAATGCCAATTTATTTGTACGAACCTCTAGGTCAATCATACAAATTCCCAAACAAATTACTTTAACTGGGGAGACATCACATCCTGCGATAAATGATAACTCGTTGTGTTACACAGATGATATTAAGCAGTATGAAAGAAAATAAAAACAAACATTGTTTATGATCTTGTAACATAATCGAAAAGTACCAAATTGCAATATTGTGCTGTCAATATTACCATCCAAGCGAATTAAAACAAAGATCTCCAAATATTAAGATATCAAAATTATAATGATGCTTAAAGGTATTGGAGAATCTTACAGAAGAAAATTATCCTTTTCTAGCGAAGGCATTTAAGAATCTCTGCAACGAAAAATTATGACTTTTTTAAGTGACAAAAACATCACCCAGTGCACCCTAATTTGTACAATTTGAAAAAGTTTAACGTTAAGGTTCCAATTTATATATTAACAGATTGGTGAAATCCTATCTAACTCAATGTTTATTTCAAGTGAAATAAAACTCCTCTGTTAAATATTTTGAAATAAAAGCAGGTTTGCCATAGTGTAATTGCCTCTATACTCTACTTGACTTATGCCTGCGAAAACTTTGTTATATCGACATTTTCAGACTATACAGCGATACTTAGTTCCTAGGGAGAACGACGTAAATCAGTCTAACTATATACATATCTCCGGTATGAAAAACTAGTGTATCAAGTGGAAAATACGATGAATGAGTCATCAGGTAACACACATCACTTTATGATATAACTATACCTCAATTAGATTACGTAATATACTCAATATTCATTTGGACCAACGACTTACATGTCATTGCCACAGTGAACCAAGAGACTGCAAATGAAGTTAAAATCCTCTAGCCTTCACTGCCAAATAAATATTCATTACACCCTTAACCGTTCCAATAAAGATATACTAAAGATAATCTGAATATTTGGCACCCATTTATTGGGTCGGTAATACGAGTGTTTACTTTATACAGAGTACACAGTCGAAAATTCTTAGAACCATAACATGATCACAGTACAAAAGGAATGAGAATGTTTATAGAAATTTAGAGATTTAATGAGTAAAGAGTTCCCTATATTTAGGAAAAAAATACATAATGAAATTATGGAACCATCTAAAGTCTTTTGCAATAATCCATGTCATAGAGTATTTATTACAGCACGGATACTCAGATAATGTGAGAAGAGTCTATCCACTTAGAATATAGAGTAAGTATTAGATTTTTAGAATTAAATACCCATAAAGGACACAATCCATAAAAATAAGTAAACGTGAATAATAAAAATCGAGTGAATTTGCGCAATATTTATTAATCATCTCATTAAACAGTTATAAGTTCATTACAGTCTCATTGAAGTGTATCCAATAAATTACATGTTTATTTATAGTTTGGTATCTTATTGTCTCATAGATTTCTATTGCTCGAATTATCTGCAATGTAAATCTATGGTTCTCTCTATAACCTAACCAACCTAATCCTAGAAGAATGAGTTAAAGGAATACCCCACCTTTAACTGCGAGCATGTTATGTAATATTGGATTATGAAATCTTTCAAGTGGAATTCAAGAGGGAAAGGAATTTTCCTAATACTACTTCCGAAGAGATTCAAAAGACCCTAAACAAGTTTATATCGCATTATCTGCTCTCTCTGGATTCCTACACAGTTATGAAGGAAAAGAAAATTTTGGCGTCCTATCTTTAGTATGTTTTATTTTCTTTAAACGCACACGTTTTCTTCTGCACTACAGGGAGTTTGTTTCGCTTTTAAGCCAAAAGTCATAATCATCGTTTTCAACAACATCATCATTTCAAAGTTTAAAAAAAAATATAAGATTTTTTTCATTTTATTTCTCATGCTACAGATTTTCTGCTAGAGATTATTTGATGAAAAGAATAACGATGAAAAAAAAAATATAAGAATCATCAGTGTTGAAACAAGTGTGTTGATGATTTTGGCATTAATTTATGAGTGCGTTTAATAGGAGAGAGAATAGTGTTGTTGTTATTGTGCATCATTCCCAAAGAAGTCATCTTAGATGATGGTCAAAGTAAACTAACAAAGAAAAAATAAAATAAAACATTAACATCTTTTAAGCATAATACTTTGTGTTCGCTGGCTGGTTGGCAGACTGACTGACTGACTGAATGGCTGACAGACAACAAACAAAGTCACTTCATTCTTCTACTCGTCAATTCTACTCAATGTCTTTGATTCTATCTTAATATGACGTTGAACTGTCTTGTATCATTTGATGATTTGCTTGTTTAATTTCTGTTAAATTTCCTTAAGACTCCGCAAATCGTATCAACAAAGATCGTTCCATGTGATGTTTACGACATTTATGCCACATTTAATTGTTGCAGTTGCCATTTGTTCTTACGTTTATTTATTTCTCTTTTTTTATTTTCATTAGATGACCATAACATTATTTTCCATTTATATAGGAAAAGGGGGGAGATTTGTGTTGTCAGTGCATAATTTTAAAGTCACATTACAGGATATTGAATATCACCGACTGAGTATTTGTGTGGTGGCTTACAAAAATGCTACAACTTTGGATGGATTTGGATGTTGGTCTTTTACGAGTGTATGTTTGATGGCCGATAATTAGCATGTGTTTTGACATTAAGAATTAAAACTTTAAGTGTTGATTTTATTAGTTTTTGTTTTGCCAGATATTTTACTTGTTTCTTCATCATTCCTCTTTTCATCGACTGCATTTAATGAATGTTGTTATGTCCCAGTCAAGATAAACTGTTAATCTGCATAAGAAACTTCTTGATTTTTATAATGTTTCCGGATTTAATGTTTTAAATTGATTTAACGATTTCTAGGATTTTTCTAAATTTTACATTTACTTAACTAATTAAGATGGATAGAAAAAATAATGTGAAATATATTGAATTTATGGCGGATTAAGTGATTGACACATTTTAGAGCATAAATATCATGAAGAATTTTTGAGAATTTATTGTGAAGTGAAATAAAAATAAAGTGGATAATAAAATTTAGTAAAATTGATGAGATATGATGATGAGGTAAGAGGTTTAAATAAATATATACTTAAATTGGAGGTACTGTACATATTACATTGGATCCATTACATGGAATTGGTTTTCTAATCGCCTATTCGTACTTCCCAATGAGAGCTGTTCACTTTAGTGACTAATAAAATCCGATTTCACGCTGTAGCAGAGACAGAGATTTCTGCGAAATAAATCTATAATTTTTAATCGACTGGATGGTTTTGCATGAAATTTAACATAATGATAACTGTGAAGGTTGTTTTACTTCTGGCAGTTGGGACTTAATTAGGGGACATTGAGTGAAGTTGAAGTGGTACAAAGTAAATTATTTTGGACGTTTTAAAGAGTGTCATATTTCATCCCAATAACACTATCGAAGAACCGCTTTACTGGACAAAATTTATGACGGATGAGATCAAGGACAGAAGTAACCCCTATAAAAAGCAAAAATTATCGAACATCTAATGAATTATTGCAATGACATTATTAAGATTTCATCTCAGTTACATTCCAAGGAACAGTTTTGTTGGAAAAATGTAGGACGGATAGAAAAAGGGGAGACGTAGTCCCCATACAATGAAAATATTAGCTGATATAGTTCATCACTTTTCTAAATTCTGAAACTAAGTCGAAGTATAATTTTGTCTAGCAAAGCGCACCGGATTAAAGGTAGTATGTGCATAAAAAGCTTTTTTCTTTCATGCCGAGATTTCAGCAACCCTGAGTGCCCGTATGTTTGTTGAAAAAACAAGTTGTTTACCGAGCCAAAAGGAAATGTTTACATTTTGCTCTCTATGAAACTTGTCCGTTAATGAAAATCTTGCTTCAGGTATGAGAAATGTGATCTGAATAATGTTTTTAAAGCTAAAAAATGAAAAGCTTAGCAAATTCAAAAGCCGACAAGGTTTATTAAGTTCTTGACAGGAAGTTTGCTAAGAATTAAGAGGTCAAAAACGAAGCACGGAAATTGATTCAAGTATTCTCAAAAATATTCTTGCTACATAATGGATAATGACATGTATGGTCTGGCCGATATTGCAAAAATTTTATGTTGCAGATGATCGAGAGAATGTTGTAGGAAAGCTAAAGATACAAAAGAAGCCGACAATTCCTAACAAGTTGTTGGTACGGGAAACAATTTGCAATCTGCAGCAAAAGAAGCCAATCTATATATATACTGAAATTTACATCAAGAAATTTTTATAAAAAGTGGCAGCTTCCGTTCATCAGACTTCATAATGTGTAAAATAATTTTTGACCTGACTTGGCAGCATGTCACTATAGTAAACAAATCCTTGAGTGGTACAAGGTTACTAATGTGGTATTTGTCCAAACTGCCCGGTGCTACGACCAATGGGGAGATATTGGGCTCTTTTTGAAAGAGATTTGAAGAGCACAAAAAAGCGACCACAAGTGTGGTCGATTTTAAATGGAGATGTTCGAGCAAAGTGACAGAAAGCACTATAAACACGTTAATGGTGGGGTTTCCGTAAAAAGTTTAAAATTTCATTATTATTTTTATCGTGAATTTTAAGTTTCTGAACCATGCGCTAGAGTTTAGTACGTTCCAAACTTTTCACAAAACCCGAGCAATTTTCTATAGAAAACTTTTATGCAAAAACGAGTATGAATAATTCTTAATCCTGTTTTCTTAACCATTTCATGATGAACGCATCATACACGAATTTCTACCTAAAAACATTTTCATGTTAAAATAAAGTTGTAATCACTGATTAAAATTGTAGTAAATCAAATGACATAAAATAAAATTAATAAACCTGCAAAAAATACCACACGAAGGAACTTAATAATAAATTTATGTATTTTTTTTAATTTTTGCATGATTTTAACATAATTTTACTAATAAACTGAACACAAAACCAATGATTATCTGAAAAAAAGGTCGCCTCAAGGGTCCCACGCGAAATAAAATTTTATCAATAAAACCTAAAGACAAGTTAAAAAAACAGTAGCCTTAACAAATGATGTTCAGATACGAAATGTATACGCACTTTTATTGAATATTCATGCGATTCTCATTTCTACAACATGCAGCACTCAAAAATTGATGGCAAAATTCAATTTGCAATTGCAAAATATTAATATTGAGATAAATATAAATATGGAGACGAAGAATAAAGAAGGCGTAGAGTGGGCTTTTCTTTTACAGCAACAAAAAACTATGCAATGGTAGATAAAATACGGATTAACCAGACAAATAAAAAGAAGCAAGACCAATGGGCATTTAAACGTTAATCATGTCATACAGGAAATTTAAAAAATAAAATCAGAAAAACTAAATCGTAACCAATTGAATTGAAATATAAGCGTGTGGGTTTCTTGGGAAAGAATACAATCAGGAGAGAATGCGGCATTCGGCTGTAGTGACTTTTAGATACCCTTCACCGCTCATCGCTCTAAAGTTCTGAGAAGAACGCTATATTTATTCTAATATTCGAAAAATATTTAAGCCAGTTATTATCCGCACTTAACGTGAGAGTAAACAAAATAGAGGTATGCAACAATAACAGCACCTACTTTTTTTCTTTAGGAACTGAGAAAGCGATATCTCTCCTCTATCTCAGATTGTATTAATATATAATACGGTTTTCACTTGAACCTTTAGCCGGAATTGAAAATTTTGAACCTTTTCGGAAACCCTTCTATTGACATTTTTATAGTTCATTTTATCACTTTGATCGCAAAAACAGTTCATCTCCGTTTAAAAACTTTTTCGACACCTTTTGGAGCTTTTCAATTCTGTTTCGAGATTTAAGGAGTCTGATGGATTTGCCTTCCTTGACACAAAGAACACATAGTTGTTCATTTACCACTCAAGTGCCTTTTTTAACACATTCACAAATATCAAGTCAGGCCAAAAATAAAGGGAAATATTGTGAAGTCTTATGAATTATTGGCCTCTTTCGGCCAATAATACCATGAATTTTTTGGGAAATTTTGACTGCTTTTGGATCATAAACTTTCCTCTAACATTCCTTCGAGCATCAGCAACATAAATTTTGACCAGAAATAACGAAAATCTGCCTAAACCTAGGATCCGTATTTCATTATACAGCAAAGGATATTTTTTCAAAATGCTTGACTTCAATCTTCAAACTCTGTTTTGGACTGTAAATTTTTATCAGCATTCCTGACAGGAATTTTTTGAAACCTGTATGTTTGATAACCTGAACTATCCCTACCAAATAGTCCCAGCACTGAGTTAAGAAATTTCCGATTTCACTCCACTGAAATTGATTTGGTCCCAAAAAAAGTGTTTGTGTCCTAAGCAACTGTTTAGGACTCCATAGCGTAACTCTTGGCATGACAAACTTTGTATTCCCCAATTAACCAGTTGAAGTGATGGAGGGTTAAATTTCAAAATAAGACAACAACTACGTGGTAATTAATGAAGGACCTTAAAGGTAATGATTAATGGATAAATACTAAAAGAAATTTTGACCAGAAAAATTTAAAGTTTGGCGCCATTTATAGTGAAAATATTCATTAATACGGGTGTGCAATAAAATCCGATTCTGTTGAAAAAACAAAGTTGACTTATAATTTTAAAATCTGAAAATTTCTTAAAATTCAAAAAACACTTGAGGCTAAACAAAGATTTAAGTAAAAAGAATTTATGTTAAATTCACCCCAAAAAACCACAGGAGTCATGTTAAATGAACTCTTTTCTTTGTTGCCTCAATAAAGTCTGACTATAAGTTTATAAACAGGAACTGCCAATACTTGACAAATTCAAGTGGAAACCTTGAAAGTGTTTATTTAATAGTGGTTACAACTGGGCAAAAATATGAAACAACCTTAAGTTTAAAGCTTCCTTTTTGCTACTTTTTGCTGTTATACGTTCCTCATCTTAATGCCACTTCTTCAATAACAACATTAAATTGACACTGTGGCAACAACAAGTAGCAACATTTTATTTTTATTATAAAGTGGTTGTTTGGTTATTTCTTTGTGTAAAAATTTATTTTCTTAAGATTTTTTTTTCATTTGACGTTACAAAATTATTATTACAAGTGTTATGAACAACATTTTTGTGTTATTAAAAATATATAATTCATTTCGGGATGTCATATTTATAGGGCCTGTAGGCGAATTTAATACAACACAACACTTGAACTTTTTAAAGTTTTATTTGGAATTTTTTTAGTTTTTTTTCTTCTTCTTCAAAAGTAAAATAACTGAAGCAAAGTACAAAGTATAAGAAACAGTAGCAGTAATAAGGCTTGAGATGAAAAAATGTTTGTGAAACCCTTACCGACAAAGTAATTCTTGAAATTCTTAATGTCTGGCTGATATTATTGATCTGTAAGGTTGTAAAGAAAAAGTGAAATTAATTTGTTTTAGAAAAAATATTAACAATTACTTTGAAATGCTCCCAAAGTCAGGGCCGTAGACAAGCTGAACTTAAAAGGTAGTAAATGTAACGAAAAAGGGCGTAGAATTGAAGAAATGTTGGTTGAATATCAGTCAATGAAACCTTTGTTAATCATAACGAAAATTTTCCTAAATTTTTCGGAAACTCTTCAAATTGACGAAAAATTGTCAATAAGAATTTGACGGATAGGATCAGGGGAGAAGTAGCCCCCATACACAGCAAATATTGATTATTGAATATCTATAGATCTACTGCAGCGAGCATTTAGACGTCTGGCTCCATGAGATATTTTGTCCGTTGATAGAAAACCTGGCACAGATAGAGGAAATGGTCCACATGTTGTTTTTAAAGCCAAAAAAATACAAAACATTTTCAAAAGAGCTCCCAACACATCCGGTAGAAAAGCAGCCCGGTTCGGATTATTTAGTACGAACAGCAGAAGCTAATGCAGGTTTAAAAACACAAACCTTAAAAACGTTCCTGACAGGAACGTTACAAAAACTTAGAGATCAAAAACCGAGCAAGGAAATTAAAGTTAAGTTTTCAAAAAAAAAATTGTTTGCTGCATAATGGATGACAAGACGGATGTTCGCAACTTCCTATTCAAAGAATTGTATATTACCGATGCTCGAGGGAATGTTACAGAAAAGTCTAGGACCCAAAAGGAGTCAAAATTTCCCAAAAATTTTTTAAAAGCTACAAGTAAATACCGAAAATTACAACCACAAATGTTTTCACGAAAGCTTGCTTACATTCATAGGATTAAATAGTGTGATCAATTATTTTTGACCTGACTTGGCATCATGTTAATAATGTAAACAAGTCATTGAGTTGTAGTAGAACAATAATGTGGTACTTGTACCAAGATAGCTAATCTTCCGAAACTGCCGAAGCTAAGGCCAGTAGAGAGATAATGGGCATTTGTTAAAAGAAGAATTGAAGGAAAAGTTTTCAAAAAGTGTTGTAGATTTTAAACGGAGATGGACTACCTGTTCGAGCAAAGTGACAGACAGCACTATAGGTATAAAAACGTTTAACTTGGGGTTCCAAAATAGATTCAAAATAATAAAAATTTAATTTAAGCTTTGAAAATAACGTTTTAAAAAATATTTCCCAAAGCAAAATAATGGAAACCCTGTGCAAGGTGGAGTAAATTGCCCCAAATGAAAACTAATCCAAACAAAATGCACTACATTAGTTTCTAATGTAAAGAGAACATCAAGCTTTTTGCCTAATCAGCGGAAAAGTTTAAATATGAGGAATTGAAAGAAATATCGACAAAGATTTTCTTCAAACGCAATATATTCCACTGAAAGTTTCACAGTAATCCATTTTACTACTTTCCTGAAATTATTGCGATAAATTGAAAACCCAAACTTCTGTCCTGGAAATAAAAAATACAACATTTAACTTCTATAAATCAATCATCTGTTTACAGCGTAGTAATCTCTTCCCAAAACATCTTCACTGACAACCCAACTAAGATTTAATCTTAAAATCATGATGACTACATCTCTGTTAAATAAATTGCTGACAAAATTTATGACATATGTCACACAATCTCATGATAACTTTAAAATTTCTACAGGAAAAAAGTGAAACTGTTAGTGTACTTGTTGCTTAACTTCTTCATCTTCTTCACTCATTCACTCAATATGGCAATAAATTCAACAGTTTATATTTAATCGCTTTAAGAACATACAACCACACAAAAAACAATTATGTCAGCAACTTAATCAGTAATTTCAAGTGCAACTATTACACCCAAGGGAATTTTGAACAGAACAGGAATAAAAGATGATGACTTCTTCTTCTTCTTTAGGCAAATGATATTTCTTCATTGAAGGTAATTTAAAGTAAAAAGCTTCAAATAAAAATAATATTTAGTAAGAAAAACTTATTGTTACAATAATAACGGAAAGTTATTTGATTACTTTTGTGGTAATTAAAAGAGCGGAAGTCAAGTTTAATATTAATTGAGAAACATACGAATTTCAAATCCTTTATCGATCTTTAATTTCGCTTAAGAGATAAAACTTTAGAACACGTTAAAAGCTTTATTACATAGAATGTTTCTAAGTTAAAATGTTCAAGAAAGCTTTTAATTCAATAGGAACGGAATTAATACTTCCGTTTTTTTAAGTAAATATTTTGAATACTTTTTTAACATATTTTGAATCAGTTCCCGAATGAACTCCTTTAAAATATTCAACACAAGTGATGATCAAATCACAATCACAAATGCGCATTAAATGAGTTGATTTAGTTATATCTGGCTGACTGTCTGTTGTTGGCACGCTCACATCTATAATAATGGGCAGAGCTCATGAAATTTGGCCTAATTATCTTCCTTTGTCCTAAGAAACCCAACAAAATTGACACAACCTCCTTAAATTAAAAAATTTAAACAGCGATAATAACTGAACGGCTTATTGAATTGTAATACAATTTTGGCACGCTGATATTGTCTTTAGTAAAATAAATTACGCATAATAAAATATTTGGATAGGGCACCGGAGAGTAGTATCCTCTTAACAAACTAAACTTTTAATATCGCATTTATTTAAAAGTTTTAAAGAAATTTTCTAGAAATTTTGACCGTATATAAATCCCAAATAACATAAATTTAAAAATCTTAAAAATGTTTGATAGGGCACGTGGTAGTGTAGTGCCCCTTACAAACAAAATTTTGTATTTTCTCTGAAACTGTTAAGACAATTTCATAAAATTTGGAACATGTATAAAGCCTTCAACAAAATAATTTATATAAAAAATTTCGGATAAGGCACGGGATGGTGAATCCCCCTTAAAAATAATTTTTTTGGATAGGGCACAAAAGAAGTTTTAAATCAAAGTGCAGGGTATACCATTATTTCCTGTTTTTTTGTATAAAATATATCAAATTAGATAACAAATGAACTAATCCAAACCAATTATTCCAGTGGATTCAGAAGGATAAACTTCCTTTTCTTGAAGTATAAATAAAACAAAATATATATTCAAATAGAATTTAAATTCCAAATTATGGTCATGTATGGTAATCACACTTAAAAATCACTAAATATTTATGTAACAATTATATTTCTCGTAAACTTAGTTGAAGTGTTAAAGTTAAAGTTGTAAATTCGAGCGTGCTGAATTTTTAAAACCCTTCAACTTTGCTTATATAGATTTTTTTAAGCAGGAGACTTAACATTGAAGGTTAAGTCCTTAATATAAATATGCTTTCATAATACAATCACTTGTAAAAGAAGGAGGAAATGACAGCCATTACTATAGCCTTTATGAGTCAACATAGATACTCTAGAGCACTCAAAATGCTTGCAAAATTTTATTTGGATCCAGAGTAGTTTTGCGCTCGCTAAAACAATACTGGTATAAATATAAAAGTATAATTTATGGACCGATTCGAAAAAACCAAAATTCAGGAAAAATAGCTGTTGTTTTGCATCAAAATTTAGACCATATATCCCATGGGAGGTTTAAAATATCGGAAAATGCAAAATTATAACTGAAAAGAACTTAAATTATTAAATTAGAATAAAGAATTGTTAATTTATATCTCTGCTATTTATGAACCGATTTGAAAATTTTAAAATATCAAAATTCGAGGAAAAAATTATTAATTTTTTTGGGTGACAACTAGGTCCGTTGCGTCGCCTACATCTTGGAAAACATTTTTTTGCTCTTAACTCAGGAACTAACAGTCCGAGCTAGGTAAATTAATTGAAATCTAACTGTAAATTATATATGAAACAATTTAAGGGATTTCAGTAGCAAAATTCTTGAAAGCATTTCCAATCGTTTGATAAACATAACATATATTTCAACTATATGTCCACCGACACCAAACGGACATAGCTCAATCAATTTCCTTTTTCATACCGATCCAGAATATATACTTTCCAAGTCGAAAATTGTAGAAATTGCAAGCGGAATGACAAATATTTATATATACCCTTATGACCCAGTCAGGCGAAGGGTATAAAAATAAAAACTAATAACGCGGCTATTTATGGGCCGATTTCGAAAATTTCGAAAATAAAAATTTAGAAAACTATTAGCAAACTTGTCCATATATCCATAGGAAAATATTGGATCTGCTAGTAGCTTAAATAGAACTCTCCAAAAAACGAAAACATTGTCTTAAATGCTTCTATTTATTATTATAAATTCACTTGTTTTAAATCAGGGTCTAAAGTAATATTTAATTTTTTTACCCATTTAAAAGACCCATTTAATATTTAAAAAAAATTTTTTGTGTTTTACTTTTGTAATATTTTGACAAATAACATTTTTTTTATTTTACATTACGGCGGATCAAAAATTTCCAAAAGTTCAGATTTTTTATTTAATTTCTAAGCCGACATTTTAAGCTAAATGAAGACGCATATATATTATAATTCGGCCTGTAACATAATATATTAATTAGAGGATATGTAAAGTTACTGTTGCGAAAACTCGACTATTTCATTCATAGGAAACCCAGTTGAAAAAGTATTTTGTCGCATATTTGCCAAATAATATTTTAAATTAATTTTTAAAATTGTAATTATATATACCAGATTATTAAAATAAATTATTTATGAAATATAATTATATTTTAATTATGAACAATAAATTTCACTTACCTTTCTAATTTCGCCTCCTTATTTTTGTACTGTGTTTTATCCTCCATCAATTATTTATATACATAATTAAAATAATAACTTAATATTTTATATAATTAAAAATAAAAATTATTAAAAACATTTAAAAAGTATTTCAAATATTTCTTATGTTTTGGAATTATAATATCATCTAAGAACAGTACTTAAGACGAAGCGTTATAGCTTCAATTCTACTTAAATTTAGAGTCTTCGATGTTTATAGTTATCTAGCGAAACCCCTGTATGATTTGTTTGTTTTTAAATTAATTGGTTTCCCGACTAAGGCTCTATAGTACTGATATCGATTTGCACAGGCAGTGAGCTTTTGATTTTAACGGCGATATGGACTGTATCAATTTTATCTAAATTTTTTTGTAATCGCAAACATTGTCGTTACTGTGAATTACTATTTAATTTGAAATTTCATTTCAACTAACGGACATACATTGCAACGGACTTATAACGATGAATATCAATACTGTTAGCGTTGGAAATTAGAAATCTGAGGGCTTCTATGCAAACGAAAACAAATTTGTAAATAAAATGATAAATTTTCAGGAATCCAATAAATTTACATAAACAATTTTCAGATTTTTAGTGCTCATTTCAAAGACCAGACAACATCAGAACCCATTCAGATATATAAGTGTTGAATTATTCAAAATGGCGGAATAAAACCTGAAATTGCAGAGATACCTTCATTTCAACATTGAACAGACTCATCAAAACTGGTAAATAGGATGACATTTGGACCATAGAATCAATCATAGATGATTGCATTGAAAATGGCGGACAATTAAAAAATCTCCTTAAGTTGTGACAAGAATTAAAAAAAATATTCAGACTTTATACGAAGAAATCATATGATAATCATATACAAGGCGTATTAAAGTGCTGTAAATTAAATTTTTCGGTAAACTATTTTCTATGAGACTGAAATCGATATTTTAGTTACAGCATTCTATTCGAAAAGCATGCACAAGTTTCGATTTGAGAGATAATAAACAAATTCAATATTTCGGAAATTTGGATTTGTTTCTCGAAATCATTGACAGGGATTTAAACATTTATGCGGACGGAAAAAAACAAATATTTGGATATTTGTATAAAGACATGATATGATTTCAAAAATTCTCTTACAATTTGATTTCATATGGACTCATAAAACACATTGATTCCAATCATGGATTTAAAGAATATTTAGAAGTCTCAAGAATTTAATGAAGGAAGACTGAATTCTTCTCTTCTTCTTAAAGAGTTGCTAAAACTGACGGATAGAAATAACGACAATATATGTTGATTAACATCTAAATTAGAACGGTTTCCAATTTGCTTTAATATTAGTAAATTTTCTCAGTAGAGTTAAGAAGGAAAATACATCCAACAGTAAGTTTCCAATGCACTGACAAAAATTTTAGTAGTTATATGGTCAGGCGGACATTAATATTTGGATTGTTTGGATGAAATCATAACCCGATTTGAATTAATTTTAATTTTTATAGAAATTTCCAATATTTAAAAAATGTTCTCGATAACTCGATTTTTATAAACTCAGACTTATAACATTTTTAATACATAAACGGACAAAAAAAATATCAATTCCAAGGAACAAAAATATTCAGCATTATTAAAGGATCCTTGAAAGTATAATGTTCAATATGAAATTGGAAGTCTATAAGACAATCTGGATGCAATCGGTCAATTTTTAAAATTATTATTCAACATCGACGGAGGAAAACCATCACTTTAAATAGTATCGGCAAGAGACTTGACCTTCTGGTCCATTTATAACAAATAATGATAATATTGCATGTGTCCAATGACAATTCATATTTCAAATAAAATATAACTCAAATAAGCTGCAATAATACCCTCTAAAGAAAAGAGAAGATGCTAAATAGGAGGTGCATATGTTAGATTACCATGTAACTATAACATTTGGTTGGATATCAGGTTCTTAATAAACAAACGGACTAACTGGCTCACATGCAAGTCAGAATATAGTAAAGGGATTAATTAATAATGTTAATGAAAATCGAAGGAAAACAAACTTAGAAAACGGACCAATTGGCTGATATGTAAACATACAAATCTGAGGAACGATAATATCATGGCGGAATGTCGTACAGTCCCTTTTTTGAAAGCCAAATGTTCTAACGGACATATTAAATAGATGCAAAAGTACCTTAAGCTGAATTACTAAGACTGAAATTAAATAGGACGGAAAGACTTCGGAAATTTTTTATAGTAGTGGCTTGAGTTAGATTTCAAATAATAATAAAATGGATTAATTGCTGGACATAAAAATAGACAAATATTCGGAATGATTATATTAAAGCAGAAAATCGAACTTTTTTGACATTCAAGTAGAGAGAGGCAAAACCCATCCCGCAAATATTTTTGATTAACGAATATTCGCAAGTGTTGGTACTTAACATGAAAAAGAAATTTTGTTTAGGAGATAAATTGCATCAGGGGTTTAAAAAAGCTAACTAGACTAAATACTTTTTTCGAAGAACTTAATTTTTGTGTAAAAGTTGCAAACTTTAATAATTCTCCATTGAAGCCATAGGTCTAATTTCTCACCGATAAAATTCTTAAGTGATGACGATATTTTTTAGGGAAATAAAACTTCGAAATAATTAAAAAAATATATATTTTTTTAATTATAGAAGACATATAATATTATTTCGAAATATTTATTATCCTTTAAATAAGACAATTATTCCTAAAATAAGGACGAAATATTGAAATAGTGTATATTCGGATTTAACCCTTTATTATGAATTTGATAAAGATTGACTGAATAAAGATTGACCTGTATATATCTGCAAATAACTTGGCAAATTTATCACTTGGAAACATTTCGGTAAGGAACTTGACATTAGGTTAATTTAGAATAACAGGATCATTCTTTTTATGTGTAACGATAGCCAGATTCTTATTCATTAAAAATAAATAAAAAATCAATTTAAATTGAATGAAGATCGGACATAAAACTCTGCCTATAACTTCTGGCAGAGTTTTATGTTGTTTATGTAGAAACTATGAATTAACGGATATGAAAGCAGACAAATAATAAGACAGATAATATTAAGGAGAACGTATCGACAGACGATTATTGACGGGCAGAAGGATAGAGACAAATATTCTAACTGATATCTTAATAAAATCAAACGGACTAATAACATGAAAGCGGAAAAATATTGGGAAATAGACAATATGTAGAAGGACCTGTGGACAGATACATTTTGAAGGGACAAAGTGTAGAGTCAAATATTATAAAAGATATTTGAATAATAACTCACATGTTAATAGATACAACCCATCCTGTATTAATGGTATATTAAGGAATAATACTACACTTGACCCTTTATGTGAAATGGACTTTTACTCACAAGAAATGAATACCACCTAAAGTTTAATTGCAGCTCTTTAGAATAAATAATTTATGAAGAACTGGATTTTTTTGTTATTAAAAGTACTTTATTTTAATTCTCCAAATTAATCCAGGAGGATATATAATTCACCATCATGATTACCTAGTGATCACAATATTATGTATATAATTAATATAAATTTCATTATGTCGATAATGTCGGACAAAGGTAAAACATTTTTAATGTTTGAATTTAATTAGATATTTTGTAAAAATGTGTATATTTAAAAATCTTTTATTATATATATTTGCTGATAAAATTCTACTAAATTTCTGAATCAAAATTAATAATCATGTTTTAATTATCACCTGAGATTTTATTTATGAAAAGGAAAATGTTACCCATACAAAAACTGGATACATTTGCCCTCAAACTTAATGGTCTAAAATCAAATCGGACCATTAGTAAATTTGTCTTTTATATATGAACTGAGTATAAATAAATATGTATTTTATATATGAATTATCTAAGTTTAAAACGACTTACAAGAAGTATATTTTATATGTGAAAAAATCGTTCCAAAGTTAACAGGTGAAACTTGTTTACACATAAACCAGACAGACTGTGGACCGTGCTAAACTGCAGGGTTTAAAGTTTTTAAGATATGTAGGAGCGCTTTATTACATACAAACTAACCTGTATTTATACTGCCATATAGAAATTGAAATGGACCAACATGCTGTCAATAGGACAGACATTGGTTTTGACAGACATTGAAAAGCGAACTATAAATAGTATAACAGAAGAAATAGGTTTCGAAGCCTATTAAAAATTATTGAGACTTTTTAAAGAACAACTTAATGGAGGGGTCATATTCAGATAAACCTTAAAATAGAGATAAATCATACAGACTGAATTTAAAGAAAACTGCGGTGGATCAAACAGTAATTTTTAGTTACTGATCCTTAATAAATGCACCCGAAATTGTTCATTTTCAGACCGACTCATACTTATCACAATAATAAGTAATATGGACAAAAATATTAACAAACGTACAAACATTGGGATTTAATAATACGAAAATTATAATTTTGAATGACGAAAGTAGTTTTCTCCAACAATAGAAAATATGATTACAAAGATATGTGAATAATCAGACTGTCCAGATTCTGGCAAATGGACATAAAAGTGAACAAATAGTCGGACCTCGGATATACGTAGTTATTTGGTTATGATCGAAATCACACACAAAATGTCAGTATTGTTTTATCCCAGACTCAGAATAGACACGTTTTATTAATCACAATGCTATCTCGCCCATAAATTGGAATTTCAGGATTAACTTAATCATTTTTATAAAATAAACTGGAAAATGCTAACTTACTCAAGAAAAACTCTGAGACAAATTTTAATGATTTCAATGAACAGACAAATGGACAGATGGAACGTGATTCTAAGGAAAAGTTAAAAGCAGAAATGCAAAGGTTCAAGCAATTTCTAATTAATAAATATTTTTTTTAAATGTATTTCAATATTTTAATATTATTGAATTTAGAAATGAGTTGTATTTTCACGACTAATAGTGACTATCACTTATGAATTAACAGTTACTAGTCAAATGTAATTGTTTTTATTTTGAGGTAAAAAAATTACTTAAAGGTGGCTCACTACTCATCTTCAATTAAAATTATCCGTTTCTTACGGTGCACATTGTGAACTCTATAGAGAATCCGTGAGTCTTTCATTTTTAAGCTCTGACTTTTAATTTTTTTTCACTGTCACTGTTTTTAAGAACAGTAATTTAAAAACCACTTTCACTGGGAATGACGTTTTTTAAAAATTACGGCGTCGCTGATCTCTAATTGAAATAAATGTATTATTTAATGTTATTGAAATAAATGTATAATGTTTATATAAATTTTATAAAAATTAAAGACTTAAGAAAAAATATTGATGGAGGATAATCATATTATTGCATTCTCCCTTCTCACGTCTTTGTTGTAATTTGTTTTAAATATTGTCCATAATGCGAATTTTTTAACCGATAATACGTAAATATGCAGGTACAGTACATACTCTTTATGCAGCGCAAAAGCCCTTAACTGAAAATGTTACATTAACTAAAATTGTATCCACTAAAAGCAAGATCCTAACTATAAAAAGATTTTGTAAAAATATTATTTTTTATTATAAAACTACTGTGAATTATTACAAAAAATGGAAGGATTGACATTTGCAGTCGAATATGCGGATTACCAACCACAGCTCCTATCAGAAAAACAAATGGGCTTAATTAATTTTTACATTGACGAATTCAGAACACAGAAACTATTGATCTTCAACTTTCTGGTTTTTTATATGTCAACATTTTTAACTGTAAAGTTTTCTGTTTTCATTGATGGATTTACCGAGAATTATTCATAATTCAGACAGACTCAGAATCTCATACACAAACAACCTGAAAGGCAAACCCAAAATTGCACAAGGTTTTATTTGCATGTACTAAGAAAATAATTGATAGACGTGCTAAAAGACGAAAACCCTTTACACTTACCATACAAACAAATGGACTTAAATCGAAATTTATAGTCTGTCAATTTATTATTTCAACATTTTTAACCGTAAAGTTATTTTTAATCACTGATGTATTCACTGAAAATTAATTATAATTCAAACTGATTTGGAAATTTTCAAACCAACGAACTGTAAACCAAATGAAAATGATCAGTAGGTGAACTGAAAGACGAAAGCATATCGCTTTTACCAGATAAAGGGACTAATACTGATTAATTAAATTATTTTAATTCTTCCAAATCTTTTGTCATTCATGTTATTTGTGTTCATTAATGGTTTAGTAGAAAATTATTTATAATTCAGACTGACTTGGAAAATCATTGACAGATGAACTGAAAGACAAAACAAAAGTCAGACAAGAGTAAATTCACATGTACTAGGAAAATGACCAACAGACAAACTAAAAATCGAAAACACTTTGTTCGTACCAGACAAACAAATGGACTTAAATTAACGTATTTAGATGGACACTGGAACTTGCAAACCATAACATGCAGTTCTTTCAGCAATTTTTATTTGTGATTATTTATTGATTCACGGAAAATTATTTATAATACAGGCTGACTTAGAAGCTCACTGACAGATGAACTGAAAAACAAAAACAAAATTATAATTATGGACAATAGTGTATTCATGGACAAAAGAATACTCATATACTATGAAATTGGATATAAAACTGGCAAACTATATAGTTACTTGTGGATTTACGGAAAATAATTAAAATTTTAATTGACATGTATAATTACTGAAAGAATCTGGAAATAATGCCCAAATTTTAATAATACAACTTCAGAACGAACCAATGTCATTTTTCCCGATATTAATGTTAACAAGTAATAAATATATTTTAGACATTATGATCCCAGAAAGAGGAGACGAACAGACTTATGGATAAATTTATTAACGGACACTGAATTTTTAAAAGAAAAACAAATTTTAGTGATTTTTTTAATTTAAAATTTTTAAAAAAATTATTTCCTTTAACAACCAAAAAGCAATTTTTAAGTCCAAATTTTAAATTCTAAATAAAAATTTATACGGCTGATGTTGGTTAATGTTTTAGTGATAATTTTTTAAATAATAGACGAGGAATTATAATAGATTCGGACAGATTAACAGATAGACGTACGAATGAATTGAATAACGGACAGCAAATGGATTTAGAAATTTGAGGAAAATATTCTATCCCGACAATCTCGACAAAAAATTAAAATATTTTGGATACTCAGTACAAATCAGCAAATTTATTATGTATAAATTGCATATTTACTAAGTGAAAATGAAATACAATCTGACAAGTGAACAGATATTTTACTGTGAATGATTTTTTTCACGAAAAATTATTATCATTTATAAACGAAAAATTATTTCTTTTATTTCAAATAATTTTTTATTTAGAATTTTTAGTTGTAAAGAATGACTTTTTGATGAAAAAAAAAATAGATTTTACGAATGATTCATTTTTAAATTCAGTTCGGACAGATTATGATCCCACATAGACGTGAAAAACATACGATAAATTATTATGCAGTCAGACTACTGCAATTTCGAACATTCAGACATTAAGTGTAAGGACCTCTTTAAATATGAAGTGATTTTTTATTAGAAATAACGTTTTCAATGAAAATAACACATTTTTGGTGAACAATTAATATGAATAATGAACAATAATTTTTCAATGAAAAAGTATTAATTTTCTATTAAAATAAATTTTCTGGCGATATTTTTTGTTGTTAAAAGTGAATTTTTAGAAAATATAATTTTTTTTTTGTAATTCACTAAATCTTCTTCATCTTCTTTCATTTTGCCTAAAAACATGATGTACTTAAAAAACTTGTTGCTAAACATAAATCGTATAACGTATCATACTATCAAACTTAGAAAAAAATAACTATAAAATAATCACACAAACTTACACAAAAGTTCTAATATAATTAATAAGTCATCTTCCCCTTAAACAAAATAAAAAAGCATGTTATACTCTGCAGTTTATTAAAAACAATAACAACAAACATTTCTACACCAAGTTATGCTTCGTCATTGCTTGTATTGACCTCAACAAGAAAAACCATAAGGCGACATAACTTCTTTAAAATTCTCCCTCCCACCAATAAAAAAATATCACCTGATACCAAAAAAAATATTAAAACTGCTAAAATTTACACGGGACTCAAAAAAAGAATATATACAAATCAAAAAAGCTCTCATAGCATAAAACTTTAAGCATAAATTCTAAATAGTTTATTTAAATTGTTTTTCTTTTAATAATTAAAAAATAATTTAATTCATAAAAACATAAACTTTTAATAAAATTTCATATTTTAACAAATCTAACAAAGCTGCTGCAGAGATACACCTACACACACACGCTATAATTCGGTATTAAGTGAGTTACTGTTTTTCTTATTTTTTGGCGATTTAAATTAATTAAAAAAAAAACTTACACTGTAGTCTATTATACAAATAAAAACACACACACTTTTTATTTAATATTTTAACAAATTAAAAAACGTTAAAAAAACCCTTATTTCTCCTTATTTCATCTGAATCAATACGCACTGATCACTTAAATCAAATGAGCAAATGAAAGAGATTTTGCATTTAACTGAAATCAATGAGAATGAAATGAAAAGCTTTTTGAATGTGTTTTTTTAATACCATTAATTGGCGGGAAAATAAACTATTAACCACTTCACCTACTTCCCCTTTTTACCCGTAACTCTAACCAGATTATTATTACTAAAAAAAACTCTAAATAAATTGTTTAAAAACATTTCATCAATTCCCCTTAAACACTCACTCTCTTCAAATATCAAGCCTGACTGCTTTTTCCCACACAATTTCTTAAAAGTTTTATCAACTAAAGCCAAATGTAGCAACAAAAATATGTATCAAAACATGAGCAACAAAAATTTTAAGCAAAAATTCACTGTCTTAAAAACACACAAACACAATTTACTATTTAGCAATATTTCTCTTAAAATAGAACATTAATAATCAAAAAACTTAGATTTAGAAACAACTGTACAAACAAAAACTAACAATCACACAAACATACACAAAGAACAAATAGAAAAAAACAACTAATCTTCGCCTTAAAACAAAATAATGCATGTCTATTCAGCATCGTACCAAAAAACAAAAACTACAACAAAAACTACAACAGCGCTGCTTTAAGTTCTTATGAACTTTTTTGCATTTCCTTAATTCTCATGCAAACTTTCCCCTCCCAACAATACAAACGACAAACTCACCAGAATCCTAAAAACTTAAACAAATTTTATCAACATTTAAGCGGGAAGCAAAAAACAATGTACATACATATACCTGAAGCTCTCTGCTAGCAGCGCTGTCAACATGTAAATTTATCTATGATTTATTAACAATATTAATTAACAAAATGTCTCAATATTTTATGAAATAAATACTAAATTTAATAATATATAAATATATAAACATTTAATTTAATTATTCTAATAAAAAACACCAACTACAAAATGCTGCAGCAGAGATGCACCTACATACACATATCAGAAGAGTTGCTGTATTATTCATTGTTTTTTTATGTAGAAAATATTAAAATATATTTTTTAAACAAATTTTTTAAAACATTTACACTGTACTCTATTGTTTATTATATTTAAAAGTAACAAACAATTTATTTAAACTTTTAACACTATTAAACGCCAGGAAATCTTAAAACACTACGCACGTACTAATCACTTAAATCAAACTGATTAAACAAAAGAGAAAGAAAGTTGACAAAACACAATGAAATAGAAAAGTTTACTATGAAAACTTTTAAAAACTTCAACTCTCCTCGTTCCACCCATTCCTGGTAGAAAAATTGTTACAAACGAAATTGAAATAAATTGTTTATAAACATAAATCTAATGTCCAATAAACAACATTCACGCTCTTTAAATGTAACATGTCCAATACACAAAACATATTCTTAGCAGAATTATGAAAAAACAACTTTGAACTATAAAAAAAACTATAAACTGATAACACAATTAGAAAAAGCTGCAGAAAAAACTAACAATCACACAAACATACACAAACTACAAATAGGAAACAATTACTCATCTTGGACTTGAAACAAAAACCAACAACAACGCAGTTTAAAGTGCTTATGAACTTAATATTGTTGCATTTCTTTTATTCCCATAAAAACAACCCACTCCCTCCATTACATAGAAAAATCTCTCCTGAATCATAAAAACTTAAGCAAATTCTGCCAAAATTGAAGCGGGAAGCAAAAAACGAAGTACATAGAAGAACCTAAGCCTCTGCTAGCAGCGCTGTCAATGCGTGAGTAAATTTAATTATGATTTATAAACAATATTTTTTTAAAGAAATCTATCACTATTTCATTAAATAAAAGTTAAGTTAAATAAATTCTTAAATAATTAATTATTTATTCAATTATTCTAACAAAAAAAAAACTATAAAGAACTGCAGCAGAGATGCACTTACATACACATTATACACATTAAGAGAGTCAGTCTTTTTCTTAATGTTTTATATTTAGAAATTCTTATTTTTATTGATTTATTCAAACATTTACACTGTTGTCTATATTATTTATTATAATTAAATTAACTAAAACACTTTTATTAAAACTTTTAACTAATTTGAAATTACAATATTCAACCACCCACAAACTCTCAAAACAATACGCACGCGCCAATCACTTAAAACAAACTGAACATATGAAAGTGAAATTTTCATTTCAATGAAAAAGAAACCAAAAGTTTTTTATTTGCTTTTTTCACTATTCAAAATTGCATCCACATTCTATTCCCCTCCAACACAAGCAAGAACAGACACAAAACTTGTGTCACCTATAAATTGTTTATAAACATAAATCTAATGTCCAATAAACATTTACTCTCTTAAAATGAAACATTAACAATCAAACATTGAGTCTACCTTTTTCTCAAAAATATTCTCGACAGAATTATGAAAAAAACATAAACACACAAACATACACAAACAGAACAAAATACTCATCTTCGCCTTGAAACAAAATAATAAAAGTCTATTCAACATCTTATTAAAAACCAAAAACTAAAAATAGTGCTGTTTAAAGTGCAGGTGAACTTAATATGTTGCATTTCCTTCATTGTTACACAAACTTCCCCCTCCCCCTCTCACAAAGAAAAATCACTACAGAATCATAAACACAAATTCCACCAACATTTTAGCGGGAAGCAAAAAACAAAGTACATACAAATAACTAAAGCTCTGCTAGCAGCGCTGTCAACGTGATATTAAATTTAACTGCGATTTATTAACAATATTTTTTTAAAGAAATCTATCACTTTTTCATTAAATAAAAATTAAGTTAAATAAATTCTAAAATTTATTAACAATTTATTCAATTATTCTAACAAAAACAATAACTATAAAGAGCTGCAGCAGAGATGCACCAACCTACACATTGTACGAATTAAGAGAGTTGGTTTATTTCTTATTGTTTTTTATGAAGAATTTATTAAACAATTAAAATTTTTATTACTAAATAATGTTTTTAAAACACTTACACTGTAGTCTATTGTTTTTTATACACACACTTTTTGTTTAAACTTTTAAATATTTAAAAGAAGACTATTTAACTCCACCAACTCTTGAAGGGATACGCACGCACTTAACACTTAAATCAAACTGAGCAATTTAAAGGGAATTTTTTGATTGACAAAACATGAAAATAAAGAGAGAGTTATTTTGTTTACTTTTTTAGAAATTCTGATGGGAGACTGTTTGGTGGGAGAACAGTGGGTTAAAAGCTTGAACATGTAATAAGACTTTAATAATAAATAAAATTATAAATATAATTTATATTAAGTTTTTTTGATAAAAAATAATAAAAATAAATGGCTGAAATCAAGATCGCTACGCCAATAAATTAAAAAAAGATTAAACCAACTACAAATTTTCTTTCGCTCTCTGATAGTTTCTGAGATAGAGGGTTCCAAATTTCCAGTTAAAAATACATTTTTATCATTTGATAGTTAATATATATACAATATGGATATCATATGAAAGGTCTTGGAAAGATGTTTCCAATGGTTTATGAATCATGTTATTAACTCATACGAAAACAAAATATAATATTTAAATCATATTACAAAATCATACGTAGGCAAAAGAAATTTTTATAATTTTTTATCATGACGATTTTGTTAAAAGTATTAATATCTCAAGAAGACATTGATATAACGATATTCTCATTCAAACTGTCATTTTATATCCATAACCACTTAGGACCAAAGTTATGGACTTATAAATTTTGGTAATTTAAAAAAATGTTACAGTTTTCATTAATTAATATAAAATTTTATTGAATAAAGTAAAGTTTTCTGAATAATGGATCCAAAAGAACGCAAAACTGTTTTAGCTTTGCTGACTTTTTAATAATTCCAGAAGAATAATTACAAGGCCTGCTTTGAAGGTCGTTATAACATTAACCCTACGAAAACAAAAAAATCTATAAAATTTTAACATGACTTATTTTACAAAAGTACCAAAATCTCAAAAATACATCGTTATAGCAGTATTCTCATTCAGAGTGAATCGTTTAGACTACACTTTAAGCCACATCATGCAAAAACCCAGCAGACTTCATAACCAATTATAATTAAATTTAAAGGTTGATTTAATAAAATTGAGTTTTCTGATTAATAAAGATGCTCGAGGGAAAAGTTAGGGACCAAAAAGTTGTTAAAAATTTACCAAAAAGTACTTGGTATGTCAAGTTATATGCTGTTGTTACAACGTGCTCTAAAAATACCGAAATTTTCATCTATCCATTTATAAGACTTCATTATGTGTCCGTTTATTTTTGGTCTGATTCGGAATCCTGTCACTATGATAAACAAGCCCTTGAGTGGTACAACAACAATAATGTGGTACTGTATCACTAGAGGCAAATCCTCCAAAATTCCCGGAGCTAAGGCCAATGGAGAGATAAGGTGTCCAAAAATGTAATAGAGAAAAATGGATCTGCAATTCGAATCTATGAGAGACTACAATGTCTCTCATGAGAGGAGTTTTTAGTTTTACCCCAAATATGTTAAAAAATAAATACATTTAAATTTCAATGGCGCATGGGCTTTGATCTGTTATGATTAAATGAAAAATCAAATTTATAAACTTATAAAAATTTTTAAGTAAATTATAATAAAAATTAATTTTCTAATTATGATTTTAAAAGACTTGCGTCGTTATTAGGGACCGGGGAACGCGACACAAATCAAATAACTTTTAATAAATAAATGCACTGAAATTTCATTATTGGGGAAAATCTTGAAAAAAAAATTAACAAGGGATATCCAGCTACAGTATCTTGTTCATATTGGATTGGGGTGACAATTTCAACTAATTGATTTATTATATCACTATTTCTATTGCAAATTGTTCATACTGTTGTAAGTGCTAGTCCAAGAGCTCTTCCTATATTAAAAGACTTTTCTCACGATTGAAAACGTGTTATTGCGTCTAATTTTAATTCTAATCTTATTGCTTTTTTACCTTGACTCATTTTTTGCGTCCTTAATGTACTTTGGCGAATCATATTACTTTCTCATCATAACCAGATACTTCTTCTTAGAACCACTTATATAACAAAGAAAAGGGAATTCCCCTTATTTCACGCAATTGAAAGCATAACGTACAGGTCACCATCAGTGTTATCAATGATACTAAAAAAGGATAATCCACAAATGGAATCGAAATCAAAACGATGTAAATCGAACTGACGCAAATCGCAATGCAACTGGAAATTGCAACGACACAAATCGAATTCTTTCAGTTCTTAACAACACAACACAAAATGGAACAAAGCAAGTCGGGACTCTAGTGTAATTTAATATTATATATTCCACCTTGTAATATTCTTATCCACTGTAACTCATCTTCACATGAATTTGCATGCCTAAAAGTGTCTCCTTCTATTAATAGAATCATAAGCATCACACCACTTTACTCCCTTTGCAACATATTTGATTTTTTGACAACTTCCACGAAAAAAAACATAACCGGTTTTGGAGAACAAACGCAACAAGTGCCTTCTTACAGGGAATAATATACATGCATACAAACACATATGCAAATAGCAAACACATACATACTAATCTATGGGAATGTTGATTATTGACATATAAAATCTGATAAAAAAATTTGGTTGTTAAACAATAATTTCCCGCCAATAAAAAACTATTATTTTGTTGCTATACATTGTGTAGCAACATGTAGAATATCAGTACAATACGGTACAATACAAAAAAGTACAATACGGACACGAATTGCGCAACTATTTGTTATTGCAACGGTTTATTCACAAGTGGTGAAGAGGGTATATTAACATTGTCATTTCGTGTGTTGAGCTAAGAAGGAACATCTCAGATCCCATAAAGTGTATATATATTTTAGCATTAAAGTGAAATCTAGCTATCTTCGTCTATCTATTGTTGACACGCTCACATTCACAATAATCGACAGAGTTCAATGAAATTTGGGATTGAATATTTGTTAAATTCTTGAAAAGTTTCCTATTAAAAATCAGCAAAATCGGTTTAGTATAATAAAAGATATAGAGCGATATCTGGGGCAACCTCTAAGTACAAGCGAAGAACTTTTGAAAAGTTTCTTAGAAATCGACAATTTATAATAAAATTTTGCCATAATATTAAGTTACATGTACTTCATTACCCTTCCAAAAATTATCAAAATCCGTTCAGTTGGAAAGAAGTTATAGCCAAAAATATAACAAAATGTATGACTCATTAAAATGTTCCTGTGTTATATTTAACAACAACTTTTGTATCTCATATACGTTTGTGAGTGTATTTGTAGGCGTTTAAGGACGAACTTTAAAGTATTTACTTCACACGCATTTGTGGTGGAATAAAATATAAATTGTTCTCCATATATACTGAACTATTGAAATACTGATATATTTTAAATTATTTAATAATAAAGAACAGTATGGGCCGGATAGCCAAA